>CM069238.1:6954804-7554804 GCA_035582765.1 Acer negundo
AATTTTTTTTTTAAATTTTTTTTTAAATTTCAGCTTTTTTTTTTTTTTTTTTTTTTTTTTTCTATTTACATTTCTCTATTAAAAAAAATTATTAGTTTATCAAATTTCCCCCTAAATTCCAGGGGCTGGCTTCGCCTATGCTGATATAAGTATTAAAATTGGGTGTGGATATGTATATAGATATGGAAAATACCCATTAAACAAGAAGATAAGATCAACAGCAAAGTGTCGGCAGAAAATGACAATATAGTAAAAAACGATGCAAGAATATAAGATCAACAGTAAAACGTCAGCAGAAAGCGACAAGAATAGTAGAAAGCAAAGTGTTGGTGGGATAAAAAGATCGTTTTACTTTTTACAAGGCATAAAAAGATCGTTTTACATTTTACTTTTTGTAAAGTTTGATTCACTGTATCGGTCACCTATTTTAACCTTTTCTTTTAAAATTCTTATATAAATTGGGTCATATGCTCATTTGCAAGACACGCATATCCCGAGCCTTCAATCAAACACCTCTTTCCTCACTTGTAATATTTTACCTTTTGCCATACCTAATGATATAAACTATCGATAATGGTGGAGTTTTGGTCGAAGAGGAGAAGCTGGACTTCATCAATCTGCCATTCTATAATCCAACTAAAGAGGCCCGAAGTAGAGAAGGTGATAGAAGATGAAGGATCTTTTACTCTGCAAGGACTAGATACTTTGATAATGGATTGGGAAATTTACATAAAAGAAGCTGACCATCATGGCTGCCTTGATAAGCAAGAAATATCAGAAATAATAATGGCCACCACCATAAGAACAGTAAGTGAACCCATCATGGATGATTTCAGTTTGGTTCAAAGAGGATGTTCTTGATTTCATGGTAACTAATGACTGCAAGTACATCAATTTAGTTCTCTCCTTGACCAAAAAGATCAGATGAATCCCATAATTAAAGTCCCGAAACAATAAATTTTTGAAATTGTTTCTTTTATAAGGTAAAATAAAATTTGTATACATAGTATGTTAGTTTGCTTAGGTATTGATTATTGTGGTAAAAGATATGTTAATTGAGTTTGGTATAGCAATTAGAATAATAGTATGTGATTTTTTATTTATTATTTATTAAATTTCACAGAACATATTTTATAAAAATTTATTTGATTTACAGATAGTAGATGTTTCAAAAGAAACTTTACCAAAAACTAAAAAAATGGTACATATATAACTGCCAACATATAGAGACAAGAAAAGATATTATGATGAGGCAATACAAGACTCAGTAAGATTTGACATGAGCTTTCTGGTAAAAAACTTGAAACACTCAACAAGCAATTCACAAAACAAAAGCAAAAATAAAAATCAATCACGCTGAGGATGTTGGCATCCTCAGTATAGAATGGCATGGCATGATATCAATAGAGAATATTTGCGCATCACGGTGAATCCAAATTCGAATTCCCGGGGACACCGTGATCCCCATCCTTAAGTAACATTGTTATATTCGGATCATTTTGGAAGCAAGCCATTTCTTGTCCATGGTCACCCATGCTTCAATTCCATCACCACCTTTTGTGTCTATGAGCGTAACTGTTTTTTAAGGCCTATGTGCAACACTCACTCAAGCAGGCTTTCCCCAACCAAAATCAACTTCGTAAAATGGGACATTTCTCAAACTACTAAACATATAAACATCTAGTCATCTACCTCTCCTTTTCCAACTTCTTCGGCTCTTTCTATGCAAGGTTTCATAATCAGCTTGGAGAAGAACCCATCTCCATCTTCATTTTGTTTTCCAAACTCTGTGATGGTGTTCCTTATTGCATCCCTCACTTGGTCTACAAAGCCGTTCAACCCCATCTTTGTCTCATCTGCTCCAAATCTTGCACTGCCCACGGTGAAAATGTTTCCGTAACAATTCTCTGGTACTTTCTCGAATGTTTTGCCTCTCAAGTTTATTGCCATGGATAGTAGAGAGGTTCTTAAGAACCCGTTCTTACTCGTGCTGCATTGATTTGAGCCCTCCATATCAATGCTATTACTATCTCTGTCGTTGAAGTTTTGTGAATGTTACCACGACCACAACTACTCGTAACTTCAGCTTTCAGCTTTGATATTGTATTTATATCGAGCACAAACCTCTTTGCAACAACTTCAGATGTTGTGTTGGAAAGTGATTGAGGCTTGACCACCGGTGCATCCAAGGGCGTACCTATGATTTTTTTGTTAGGTTTGGCTAAAACAAATATATATATATATATATAAACATTGTTTTTTTTTGAAATATGAAAATATAGTTTTTCTTACCTTTATAAATTATAATATAACACTAGAAATAATAAATTATAGTTAGAAAATAAATTCATTAAAAAAAGTTTAATTGCACTAACTTGCCCTGACATTTTACAATATTACAGCTATATTCAATTTTAACATTTATTAACAAAAACATACCCTTGACCACTTTGAATAACAATAATCAATGTTTTATTCATTCAAAAAGTCTAAAATACCCCCAGTTATTATATTAGCATTTATATATTATCAAGAAAAATTCAAATTAAATTTATAATTAATTAAATTTAAAAATAAAACTAATAAAATTTATAATTAATAATTAATAAATGTAATAAAATTAAATAAAAACAATTAAAATTATAAAATTAAATTAATATTTTAAAATAAATTTATTATACAAAATTTTTTAATAAAATATTAACACCCTTCCTTATAATAAATATTTAATTTGTTTGAAAATAACGAAAAATTAATTTTTGATTCCACCAAATAAAAAATAAAAATAAAAATAAAAACCATTTTCAAAAACCACCTTTTCCTAATCCAAATTAAAAAACCATTAAAAATAACAATAAAAAAGCCCTAACTTAAAAAAAAAAAAAAAAAAACCCTAACGTCCACACCAAAACGTTAAATATTTAATTAGTTTCATTTTAAAATTTAATTTGAATTTTTCTTGATAATATATAAATGCTAAATTGCTAATATAATAATTGGGGGTATTTTAGACTTTTTGAATGAATAAACATTGATTATAGTTAGTCAAAGTGATCAAGTGTATGTTTTTGTTAATAAATGCAAAAGTTGAATATATCTATAATATTGTAAAATGTTAGGGTGAGTTAGTGCAATTAACCCTAAAAAAATAACAAAACGCTAACTTAAAATTATAGGGGGAATTGTACAAACATCCTCCGATGCTTTATAAAATTACATGAATATGACAGTTTTGGACATATATACACAAACTTCCCTCAACATTTGAAAAGTGTTGCACAAACATCCCCTGCCGTTAGATTGATCTGTTAGTCAATCAAAAGTCTAAAAAGTCTAAAATACCATTTATTTTTGTTTTAAATAAACTAAAAAAAATTAAAAAATAAGATAAAAAAATATTTTAAAAAAATATTTTAGATAACATGAATGTATCTTAAATTTGAAGACAGAAAAAAAAAATTCATCTTTACAAAAAAAAAATGGTTTTTTTAAACAATTTAATAATAAATAAATTTTAAATTTTAAATTTATTTAAAATCAAGGGGGAATTGCACAAACTAAATTTTTTTTTTCCACCTTTTTGATTTAAGATGCATTCATATTTTCTAAAAGATTTTTTAATATTTTTTATCTTATTTTTGAATTTTGAATTTTGTTTAAAATAAAAGTATCAGGTATTTTAGACTTTTTACACATTTAACCGTTGAATAACGGATCCATTTAACGATAGAGGATGTTTGTGCAACAATTTTCGAATTTTGAGGGAAGTTTGTGTATATATGGCCAAAACTGTCATATTTATACAATTTTATCAAATCCTGGGGGATGTTTATGCAATTCATCCAAAATTATAACTAACAAACACAAAGCTCTCACTTGTTAATTAGAAAAGAAAAAAAAAAATTGTAACTAAGAAAAATATATGAATTAAAATAACTGAATATAAATAATAGATTAAGAGTAATTCTATACAATCCAAATAATTAATCCAAAATCCAACACAAATGATATTGCAATTGAGTTGCTAGGTTAAAGATAATTATTAATCGGAAAGAATTGATTTGAGAAGTGTAATGGAGAGAGAGAGAATTAATTAATTAATTGGGAGATTGGACTTGATTGATTGAGAAAAGGAGAGAGAATGTGTGTGTGTTGAGACTTGGGACATGAATGGATGAGAGATAGAGTGTGTGTTGGGAGTTGGAACGTGAGAGAGATGAGAGGTGAGATTAATAAATTTTTTACCCCACGTGAAGGTCTGCCCCTGGGTGGATCTCTTGGTGGGAAAAGAATACCAGCTTCAAAGTTGGGGACAATAACGTCATTTACATTCCCTACTTTGCATGCATTTGCTCACCCATTTGTGAACAAAGAGGATCTGAAAGCATCAATTATTCTATGTGAAGTGCGCAGGCCAATAGCTATTCCACCACAATTGAAAATGTTAATCTGAATAACTACTAGTGGATTTGTGGCCGATTCCTCTACTTAATTGGTTATCAGGAACAAAACGATTCAAGTCCTTGATCTCAAATTGTCCTTGGAGAATTTGAGATAATTTGCCATTGACACGAGCCTTAATTAGCATATTCTTCCCCTTCATCGTTGCAATCGATCGAGAGTTTTTCCTCGACATATCTTCCGGCTAGAGGGTAATACAAGGTAAAGATTTCAGACAGCGATTTCTCCAACCGCTTCAATCTTTCAACATGTTCAACTCTGTCTGGGTGACAGTTGCCATGGGCTGAGTAGTAGAAAATGAAAGGTAGTGTTCTTGGAGAAAGACGAATATCCATGAGCGATAAACTCGTGTTTCGAAGGTGAGATGGAGCTGGAACAGATGGTTTAATCGATTTCTTTGAAATAATTTGAACCTCCATTGAAATTTCTTTTAAAAAAAATAAATGAAACGAAACCCTTGCTTTTTCTATTTGATATGGCTTGTTTTATATACACAATACAAGACATCTTAAATTTTAAAACATCATTGTGCTAGCTAGCTGTTATGATTTAAATAATGTTGGTGTTAACCTCCGTTTGAGATGTTGGTAATAACATCATCATGCCTCCTATGATTTTTGTCATTTTTATTTCTTTAATAACATCATTATTCCTCCAATGATTCTTGCCTTGATTTGCGCCATCGTGATCCATATTTCCTTTAACATCCATGGCTGGATTTTGGTGATCAGGTTCAATGCTCAAAGATCATGAAAACCACTCCTGCTTTTAAACATATAAAATTATTGGAGTAAAGCAAGGATGCTTTAATCACAATATTTTTTGGGGTAATGTATAGAGTCAATGGATTTTTGAAAGACCGGATAAGTAGATAAAACAATTTCAGATTTAGGAATTCATTGGATGAGAGAAAAAATGTGGACATAATGGTGAGGAAGGAATGTATTCCAAAATTCTGTTGCATGAAAACAATTATATTGCAATGGGTGTGCAAAATAATTCTAAATTCTAAATTCTAAATTCTCATATAGGTGTTTCCAATTTCAAACACATGCTAACAGGATAATGCCAACTAAGAAAGCATTGTAAAAATTACTGGTGATCAGGTCTGAAGTCATTTTCAGGACTGTGACATATCAGAAACTCTCTAGTCTCTCTATCACTTGCCACAGATTTTATGCTATTCCACTTACCACAAATCATGGAACATATGTTGGGTGTAAGGAACTTAAAATCGATAAATATACCTAAATATTCATCGACATATCCGTATTTTGGAGGGACTGATATCGAAAAAAGTAAATATCCAATATCCTGCAGAATATCCGGCCGATTTCAAAATATCCGAAAAAATCTCCCGATATTCCCGAAATTTCTCGAAATTCTTGAAATATCCCGAAATTCCCGAAATTTCGCGAATTTCACCCCAAAAGTCCATAGATATTTTGCATGTTATTAAAATATTTTTTTTAATCCTAAACAATTAAATTATTGTTAAAATAATTTAGATTACAAATTATTTTAGAAGAAGCATTAACAAATTTATAAAAATTTCTAACATAATAGTCAATAGTAAAATTATTGAGGATTTGAAGTAAAATTGGATAAATAACCAAATAGTAGACGTGTAAAATATGTAAAATTTTGTGTAAGCAATCTAAAAAAAAAAATTGTTTGTGACTCAAATGTGTAAAACTAATTCCTAATAATATTAAATATGTACCAATCAATTTATAAATATGTAGAATTGATTTTTGTGTAACTTTAATTGCGCCGACATTCCAAATAAAAGAATATTTAAATTATTTGTGCAAAACGTGTAAAAACCTACAATTGTTTCTTTTGAGTAAAGAATCTAAAGAAACTCAATTATTTTTATCAAAAAATAAAATAAAAAATAAATAAGAACATAATTATTTGGTATGGCCTGTATGGTAGAGAATCATAATGATAGAATTTTAAACAATAGTATAATTAAGAATAATAATGAATGCCTATGCCAAATAGAAACAAAATGAAAGCATATATATCATGTATTATTTATTCATTGCAGCAAATATGAATGAATGCAAGAACGAAAATCTCCTTCAATCATTCATCTATTTGTTCACTTCGGGCCAGTTTGGTATTACTGTAACTTTTGTAATAAAGTAGCCGATATTGACACACATGCATATGGTAAGCACACCTATATTTTAATAAAAATTTTAATTACACAAATATCCCAATAGGAATACCAATAAATAAAAATTAGTTTAATTAAAAATAAACAAAATGCTATTTACATCCATAAATTGCATTCATATCTTGAACTATATCACTTTATTAAAAATTAAAAAAAATTAAAAAACCAAACCTTAACTCAACCTTAATTCTATTTTATTTATTTATTTATGGTGGAAATGGTGGAAAGTATCACCTTTTCCAACTGATTTGGTGACTCTATGACCGGTTTATTAACTTAAGTTTAAAAGGCACCTATTATGGTGAACTACCAAAATTGCCCTTAGATAATCATTTATGTTATTGTGTTTGTCTGGTTCTCTCTCCACACTTCCAACAAAAATGATAACTGGGTTACTCTCTCTCTCTCTTTATCTCTCTCTCGATACAAATAGAAGTTTAGGGTAGAAACAGCGGCTGATGCTTCATTACAACACGTGTCTTGTGCTAAATACTTCTTTTCATTTGTTCATATTTTCATTGTGACAATTGTGGATCTCCGAGACTTTGTCACATTTTTCCGAGCCTTTTTAAAAATCACTAATCGAGCATTTTCATGTGTTGTCCGAGCCTTTTCATGTGTTGTCCGAGCCTTTTTATGTCTGCTCCGAGCCTTTTGAAGTTTTGTCCGAGACTTCTCCGAGCTTTTTCATGTCTTGTCCGAGCCTTTGCAAGTCTTCTACGAGCCTTTTGAAGTTTTGTCCGAGACTTTTATAAAATAACTATTCGAGCATTTTCAAGTCTTCTCAGAGCTTTTTCATGTCTTCTCCGAGACTTTTCAAATCACTAATCGAGCCTTTGGTCTTCTCCGAGCTTTTTCATGTCTTCTACGAGACTTTCAAAATGTGTCAGGCCTTTCGTCTTCACCACGGGCTTTTTCATGTCTTCTCCAGGGACTTTTTCAAAAATCTTAATCGAGCCTTTTTAGTCTTGCTCAGGAACTTTCGTGTGCGGTGGTGACACAGTCTTCTCGAGACTTTAAAAAATAATATTCGAGCATTTCAAGTCTTCTGCGAGGACTTTTCAAAAGAATTGATAATCTAGCCTTTTCAAGTCCTTATAAGGCCTTTTCATGTCTTGTCCAGGCATTTTCAGGAAAACCTTTCCTCAAGAACTTTTTAAACTTCCTAGTGGACTTTTCATGTCTTGTCAGAACATTTTCAAGTCTTCTCCGAGACTTTTCAAAAATCACTAAATCGAGCCTTTTCAAGTCTTCTCCGAGCCTTTTCAAGTCTTCTCCGAGCCTTTTCATGTCTTGTCCGAGCATTTTCAAGTCTTCTCCGAGACTTTTTAAAAATAACTATTCGAGCTTTTTCATGTCTTGTCCGAGCCTTTGCAAGTCTTCTCCGAGCCTTTTGAAGTTTTGTCCGAGACTTATAAAAAATAACTATTCGAGCATTTTCAAGTCTTCTCCGAGCTTTTTCATGTCTTCTCCGAGACTTTTCAAGTCTTCTCCGAGACTTTTAAAAAATAACTATTCGAGCATTTTCAAGTCTTCTCCGAGTTTTTTCATGTCTTCTCCGAGACTTTTCAAAAATAACCAATCGAGACTTTTCATGTCTTCTCCGAGCCTTTTCATATCATCTCCGAGACTTTTCAAAAATTAGTAATCGAGCCTTTTCAAAAATTAGTAATCGAGCCTTTTCAAGTCTTCTCCGAGACGTTTCAAGTCATCTCCGAGACTTTTCAAGTCATCTCCGAGACTTTTCAAATAATCACTAATCGAGCCTTGTTAGGTCTTCTCCGAGACTTTTTATTGAATTACTAATCGAGTCTTTTAAAGACTTTTTCGAGACCAAAAATGTCTTTTTGAAACTTTCATGTATTCTTCGAGACTTTGCTAGTGTTCTCCGAGCCTTTTAAATATCCTCACCCGAGCCTTTGTAAATGTAATTTATGAAAATATTTTTTACTCCTGAGTTTTAATTAATAGTTTTGATTAATTTGACAGCATCATGAATCGGGTTAGAATAGTAATATCTTACAACGGTCAATGGGAGCAACTACCTGACGGAAGTCAGAGGTTTGTTAGATCCAATAACAAGGGAATGTATGTGTCAAAGAATATGACTTACGAAGAATTGGTGGCGATCGTGCATACCATTGTGAAGTATGATGTAAACAAATTCAATATTGATCTGGCATCAATATCAATTGTTCCTGGCAATACATGTCGTACATTTATAAGAAATGACGATGATGTTCAGTTTATGCTAGGGGAAGATCGGGTGATCCCTCAAGTATGTGTAAGTCTAACTCAGAGGACACCTGGAGATGTGATAGGGAATGATATTCCTCCTCCTGAAAATACCCAACAATTTGGATCCTTTAGCGGTAGCAACCAACTATATCCACAAAGGAGTTTCGCCGAAAGTGGGGAAAACATGTGTGGTGTCCCACCGGTAACGGTTGACCAAGTAGTTGAACCTCAATTTGGCGATGTGTTTGGTTGTCGAATTGAGCAGTACCATGAGGTGGATAATGAGGCAAATAATGAACATGTAGATGATCTAGAAAATGTGGATGAAGAGCGTACACAAATTCAAACACAAGGAAGACATGTACAAGGACTTAGTTGCACTGTACCAAATATGCCTGGGACTTCCGAGGTCCGACATAATATAACTGTATCTGATTATGATAATACGATAACTTGGGTTATTCCCGGAGCAGATTCATACTCGTTTGGTATTGGTAGAAGCAGCACCTTGGCAACGCAAGAACCTACATGCATGATTTATAAAGGTCAATTTTTCCCGAGTAAAAAGGATTTGAAGAGGCTAGTTGGCCTTTTTTCAATGCGGGAGAACTTTGAATGGAAGGTGAAAAGGTCTAATAAGACAACGTTACATCTAGTTTGCATCATTGACAATTGTACGTGGAAATTAAGAGCGGTGAGGAGAGATGAAGGGACTTACTTCCAAGTCAGAAGTTTTGTCAACCAACACGGTTGTCCTTTAGAGGAGGTTCACGGTCGCCACCGACAAGCTAGTGCAGTCATAATCGGAGAAGTCATTGCACCTAGACTTCAACAACATGATGGTCGTCTCATGCGTCCGAAGGACATAATCGCCGATATGAAAACAATGTATGACATCCAAGTCATGTACAGTAAGGCACATGATGCCTTGCAATATGCATTGTCCTTGACTTATGGAACGCATGAAGAAAGTTTCAAATTGTTACCATCGTTTGCGTACATTTTGGAACAGCAAAATCCTGGCACAATCACCGACTTACAATGCGCAGACGATGATACATTTTTGTACTTTTTCATGTCGTTGGGGTCCTCAATTAGAGGTATTCGGAGGTGTATGCGTCCTGTGATTGCAGTTGATGGTACCCATTTGAAGGGAAGATTCGGGGGTACAATGTTTGTTGCAACTGCACAAGATGGAAACGAACAGGTGTATCCAATTGCTTTTGGGTACGGTGACTCAGAAAACAACCTTTCATGGGAGTGGTTTTTGGAATGCTTGAGGGGTGCCCTTGGTCATATAGATGATCTGGTTTTCATTTTCGATCGCCATGCAAGCATTGAAGCGGGGATTTCTAAAGTGTTCCCTTATGCAACCCATACGATATGTTGCTGGCATTTTGGTGAAAATATGAAGAAGTGATTCCACAGAAAGGATGTTGCCGATATAATGGATTCAGCAGCTAGGACGTACAGTGAATTCAATTATAACAGGCACATGGAGGAGTTACATAGGCTGCATAAGGGTGCATTCGAATATGCCATTGCTGCCGGTCCACACAAGTGGTCTCGCGTACACTGTCCCCAAAGAAGGTACAGGCTGATGACCACAAATGTTGCTGAGTGCATAAACTCATGCCTAAAATTCGCACGGCAACTGCCAATGATGACACTAGCGGAGTTCATTTGGAATATGCTACAAAAGTGGTTTCACGATCGTCATGTAGCTACACGGTCCATGCGTCATCAACTGACTAACGCAGCACATCTTGCGATCCTAAAACATGTTGAGAAGTGCAATTATATGACCGTACATCCGATTGACTGGAACATATTCTCCGTCAAATTGAAAGGAAACCAATGGACGGTTAACTTACACTTGAAGACTGGCACATGCAACAAATTCCAAATGGACCATTTCCCATGTTCTCATGCACTCGCAGCGGCAAGGTACATGAGATGTTGCAGTTAACGATTTATATTATTTGGGTTCGTGAATCTCATTGTTTTCATTGTTGTAGGAAGCGAAACTTGAATTTCACATCTTTGTGTGCGGACTACTACAAGAGAGAGACACTTATTAATGCATACTCGGTTCCTATTATGCCTGTTGGCCATCCTTCTTCATGGGTAGTGCCATCCGACATCGCATCTCGGGTGGTTTTAAATCCAAAGTGGAAGAGACAATCAGGTCGCCAGATGGAGGGTCGACATGCCTCGTCTTCGGAGAGGACAACCACACAGTCGTGTAGAAGATGTGGACAATCGGGACATAATAGCAGGCGGTGCTCCAACCCACCGATGGTTAATGAAGGTCCCAGCATAAGTGTTCCCGATGAATACCGTCGCAAGTGCGGCATATGTCATTCAATTGGACACAATAAACAAACATGCCCTGAGAAAGACTCTACCGTGGAATGAATGGAGCCGTTGAGGAAGGCGATCAAACATAACAAGGCAGTACAAAAGGAACATGTCTCCAACTTGATGTCTTCCAACATCGTCCAGACGTTGGGAACCATGCTCGATACGGTTGTGTTATGAGACCGTTGGTTATTATGCATTTTTATGTTGAACTATTATGATATATTTATTGGTTGTTCGTTTAATGCCATATTGTATCTTTTGTTATAGTGTCTACAATTCATTGTATTGTTTATGGATTTCAATATATCAAATGTGTGTTCAAGTGTTAATTGCAAACAACTAAATTTTTTTAAAAAATAATTTCATTTTATTACTCAAATGTTATGTACATCAACTAAATCACTAACTGGAAGACCAATCCTTTGAGTTACAATAAACCTCCACAGCCATCTTCTCTCGGATGGTGCCCGTTTCGTTTTCTGACCAGTCGAACGTATCCCTGTTCGCTGCCAGGTACTCTATCAACCTCAAAGTATGGGCACCACAGTTACCACTGCAAGTCACCACAAAAACAACCGTTAGAATTGAATGTTATTAAAACCGATTAGGATAGAATAAGATCTTTAAACAGTCATACCTTCTATCCTGTTGGGGTACACGGTCTCTAGACACAATGTTGAGTGGAAAGGGCTTATTCTGCAATGTATACGTCATATCGCCCCTCCGTCTGCGACAGTGAAAGTCCAACGCATACAGCATCGACGGTAAAAAATATCGTAAGCAAGCGAGCTGCATTTTCCTATGGCGAAATGGTACCTCCTGTCTGAACGGATCCATCAGGTAAATACTCCCTGTTGTGAGGTCGACGCTAGCTAGTGCCCAATGCGTACGTCCAAGGTTGCAAGGAATCAAAACCTGTATGTGTTTCAACAAAGTGTTATCAATGGGAAATGTATTTAAAATTCAAATTCAAACAATGTCAATAAAACACTGACCACGTCAACTTCGTTCCATGGTTTGGTTCCTACCGGGACCAATCCACGTACCACCGCAAGTTCCTTAGCGGACCACTGATGCTTGAACATAGACCAACTGCGGCGGGGTTTGTCGGCCCCACTTCCCATCAATCTCTCCCAGTCATTCAATAACCATGACTGTACAAAGAAAATTTATAAAACGTTAGATAAAAGATGTACGAAACACATAAATAGATGTTCAAAAGCCGTACAAATTAAACACTTACATAGAGCTATGAATCCTGTATGTTGATCCTCGGACCGTAGACAGTGGAGTAATATCTCTGACGCTTCCGCAGAATATGCAAGTACGCGTCCATATGCTGACAATTTCAATATTTTGTATTGTTAGCATTCTACTATTTCAGAAACATCTTATACACAATGTTCAGGTAAGGACCATACCGTATCCTCCAACTCCATGGTGTTGGTTTGAAATCGATGGAACCAGGGGACACCAACTGGCTCGAGTAGATCCACATCACGCCTGCATAATTTTTGAAGAAGTTATATAAGAAAGTCATTTTACTTAGTAGTTTCAAAATACAAAATAATTTTTGTAATATCTGCGATTATATTTACAATTCCCCAGTCGAGTTCCTCTTATAGGCTTGGTACGCCGTAAGGTGGTCAGGATCTATCAATGCGTGGGGCGCCCGTACATGTGGTGGTTGTGGCCTAATACTTGGCCTCTTCGGCCGAGAGGGGTCAGTGTATGGGGTCCGCTGCTGCCAACCTGCCCTGCGAACCCGATCCTGACGTTGAAGGGGTGGGGTAATCCGGTCCAGCTCAATGTGATCCACTGGATGGCTAAGCTGTAAGGAGGAACTCTGTCCCCGTGTATTGCCTCCAGCGGTGCGATGTGTTGACGGACTATGTCCCCCTGTATCGCCTGTAGGGGTGCGCTGTACATTGGAACTATGTCGCCGTCGATCGCCTGCAGGTGTAAGCTCTTTGGGTGCACTGAGACTGGGGATCTCTGTCTCTGTGGAATAAATGAAGGGGTGCTCTGCACGAGGATCGACCGGAGGGGTGTGCTGTAAGGAGGTGCTCTGAACCAGTTCTTGAGAATGAACAGGTTGTTCTGGTAAAACCTGCTGAGGTTCTTCCTTTATCTCCATAGGTGTTGTATCAGTACCACTAGTACCACGAGTAACCTCTTCTCGTGGTGTCACACCAGGCCCTTGCTGATCACCCTGATGACTACCTGTCCTCCCTCTGGGACTGAAGTCTCGGTGTCCGTCTGGGTCATCGAAGGGTGGGTCATCGAATGGTGGGTCATCGAACCGTGTACCTCGAGTACGGGCGTGCGACGTCGAACCCTGAAGCCCTCGAATCAAATCTAGCAACTCCTGATGCTGTTGATCTCGTTTCTCATTACTCTTTCGCACCTCCTCCTGTAACTCGCGTAACGTATCCATTACTTCAGTATACCGACGGTCCTGAAAGGATTTCGAAATTGTCGGTACTAAAACCATTCACTCGATTGAAATTAAATAATACGGTAAAAAAAATTATACGTACCTCTGTTTGCCCTCCAACGCCTCCTCGTGAGTCATCTCCAGTTCGAGAGTCATCTCTAGTTCGAGGCTCTCTAGGCAACGTGAATCGAACCCGCCTAGTCCTCGCGAGACGAATATGACGACCGTCTGAGTCAGAACCCTCTGTATCACTGGGTTCGAAAGACGGACCCTCAGTGTCACTGGTTCCAGCAGTTGTATATCGTTCGGGGTCAGAGACGGGAACAGGTATATCACCGAGATCAGCATCATACAAACTGCCTCCCTAGGAAATGTCCTCGAAGTACCATTCAGCCCTCTCAGTTGCCGTCGGCACCAATTTCACCCTCTCAAACATCTGAAATTGCAGTTAGACCATTGTAATTGTATACATACTAATAGTTATGAACATAATATATATATATATATATATATATAGATATTTACACTTTCAAGGAAAATGCTATTCAACTTCTCCCCCCTCGGTCGCGTACTCAACTCCCATTTTAGAATTCGGGGGGAGAGCTCGATTTCCCTCCGCTTCCCACATCCGCTGTTGCCAAGCTCGGGATAACCTCGAAAGCAAATATCTACAAAACAGCTAAGAACGATAAGAATCCAATACAATACATAAGTCATATGAAAAAAATAACAAATTCAAAATTCTCACCAACAGGGCGTGCGTTAGCCCATATATGTTATATGTCTCCGTGGTGTGTACATCAACGCCCTTTCGTCGCTGGCGTTGTTCAAACCGCCTACGTCGGCCATCCAACGCATGCTTGAAACCGTATATAGACCGCCTATACACGTGTGCACCCCACGGGAACGCATCAAAAGCGTCCAAGTCCTCGACTAGGCGAAACTGCCATACTGGAACTTTCTCTCTCTCGTCCAACCCCATCAGTATCCAGTTAAGCATATACAATAAGCAAAGCTTAACCGCATCGTACTGCTCAGAAAAAACACCAATCCGTAGAACGGCTTTCAGCTCTGCATACTCGACCTCATCTCGACCCTCAAAGTACCGCTGGTGTATGCCATTCTCTACCATATCATAGGTCGACGTGTCAGGAAGTTCTCCGAACTTCAATCCGGTGATTAGACAAAACTCAACCTTTGAGAACCGGACCGAATGCCTTCCTAACAAAAATCTCATCTCATCTTCAGGCCCATCGTGATGCAACTCGCGAATAAGCAACCGATGTACAATGCCAGCCGAAAACTTCATCCCACGATCCATCCGAAGGAGGTGTCCAAAACACGACTCAGTATACCGACGTCGTTCTTCGATCGCAAGATGTTCAGGTACCTTGTTAAGTGCGTTGTCGATATCTGTAAGGTCATCAAAATGGTCATGTCGAGTTATTTTCCCCGAATACCTTTCTTCCTCCGGAGTTTTAAGCGAATCTTTTAGTTGATTCCTCATCTGCATATTGACATAAAAAAAATATATCTAGTTAAATAAAATAAATAATATAAAAATGAAAGGTTTCGGACACTAAATGAAAAGTCTCGGACACTATATGAAAATGCTCGAAAACTATATGAAAAGGCTCGGGCACTATATGGAAAGGCTCGGAAAACTATATGAAAAGGCTCGGACACTATATGGAAAGGCTCGGAAACTATATGAAAAGGCTCGGACACTATATGGAAAGGCTCGGAAACTATATGAAAAGGCTCGGACACTATATGAAAAGGCTCGGACAATATATGAAAAGGCTCGGAAACTATATGAAAAGGCTCGGAAACTATATGAAAAGGCTCGGAAACTATATGAAAAGGCTCGGACACTATATGAAAAGGCTCGGAAACTATATGAAAAGGCTCGGACAACTATATGAAAAGGCTCGGACAACTATATGAAAAGGCTCGGAAAATATATGAAAAGGCTCGGACAATATATTAAAAGGCTCGGAAACTATATGAAAAGGCTCGGAGATTCTAATTCTAGAAACCTATTCATATTCCTTAAAAGGCTCGGATTACTATTTAAAAGTCTCGGACAATGTTTTAAAAGGCTCGGATCCTATTTTAAAAGTCTCGGAGCCACTGTGAAAGGCTCGGAGATTCAGATAGCAGAAACCTATTCAAAATGCTCGGAAAAGGCTCGGATTACATGTGAAAAGCTCGGAAAAGGCTCGGATTACATGTGAAAAGCTCGGAAAAGGCTTGAAAACCCAGAACTTCATCGTGTTCAACAGAATTTTTTCATAAATTTAAACCCTAACCTAATCAAACAAACCTAATCAACAACAAATCAAATCAAACGAACATCCAACATCAAACGCAAATAAAAGTTTCAACAACAAAAACGCGTCAGAAAATCATATCACCTTCTCGTCGATTTCAAGACTGTATCGCCACCGCCGGCAGATTTCCCGTCAGATTTAGTACCGGATTTCTTGGTCTCTCTTTCCACTGTTCTCTCTCTCTCAACTTTTTTCTCTTCAGACGCAAACTGACAAGAATGAGGGTATTTTTGTCTGGTCACCTAAATAGGTGCCTTTTAAACTTACATTACTAAACCAGTGACATTCTCACAAAAGTCCCTCCAAATAGTGACAATAAATTTTTGAACCCTATAGTATATATATATATTTGAAGTACATAAATTGGAGGTTTTCCTGGAGAGGAAGATGACTCGAACCCGTAATCTTATGGTGCAAGTAGGAGGGATTTTACCATCAGACTAACTTCATCTCGTCAATAAAAATATATATTTAATTAAGGAAGATAGCAACGAGATGAGATTGGTCTAGTTGTAAATTCTCACACTTGCATCATGAGATTACGGGTTCGAGTCCTCCCAAAAAAAAAAAAAAAAAAAAACCGGAATTATTGTAATACTTAAAAAAAATAATAATAATAACATATATATTAATCTACGGCTGTTGGCTGTTGTTTTGATAATGTGTCTGCATACATACATACATATATATAGACGTTGATGATGTGTATACAGAGGGTAGTTTTATGCTGTCTTTTGCATGTTTGACCGCCACATTTATTATATACTAATACATCCACCAAATATCTGAAATCAAATAAAAAATTCGGAAAGTATTGAGGGAGAGGGCAAGACAATTTTTGGTTCAAGCTATTTATATATATATATATATATATTACTAAAAAGTCTGGAAAATCCATTTTGTCATGAAATCCTAAAAATCTTGATCTCAATCCAATACCAGCAGACAATTTGCTGTCTCTTGGAAGTCTAGATCTAATACCACAATACAATATGAACTTTTTTAAAAAATCTTAAAAGTTTAGATCCAATAGCACAAGATAATATGGACTTTTAAAAAAAATCTTAAAAGTTTTGATCGAATACCACTAGACTTATTTACCTTGTTAAAAAGTCTCAATCCAATACCACCAGACTTTTACTTCTCCGAATTGTCTAATAAAATCTTAAACCAATATAGCCCCCTTAAAGGAGATCTGACCTTTGAAAGTGGGGTGTAGATATTGAATGTGTTATTAATAACATCTTCACGTTCCAAGTTGCCAGGTGAAGCTCACGCCTCTTTGCCACAATTGCTTGCCTTAAATCCAGCCTATTCCTTGAATTCTAACGTGAAAGGTGCCTCACACAACTACGAATTGCAGCCACCATCCCAGCCATCACCTCTCCTCTCTTAGACACCTGCCAATTTTTTTTGATTAGGTCCCGACAGTCACCACGCTTAGCCCAACAAGCTTCAAAATGGACACAATGACACTTAAATTCGCCACTGGATCCAGAATCAATTCCTGTCACAATCTCAACCATGAGAGGACGGTGGTCCAAGTGCTAGTAATCCAGATGATGTAATCTAGAGTTTGGGAAAAGTTGCTTCCAATTAAAACAAGATACCCCTTATCTAATCGTTCCTGTATCATCCCTACACTATCCCACTTGGTGTCCCACTTGTTGCACCAAGTGTACTTTGGACAAATAAAACCAATATCTTCTAAGCCACAGTCATCCAAAGCTTCTCTAAAATCCTCCATTCCCCGGCAACTCCGTTCCTGCTCCCTTTGCTTCTCATTTTCCAACAAAATCTCGTTGAAATCACCCACACACAACCATGAAAGGCAGACCATTCCATGAAACCGCCTCAACAGGGTTCAAGCATGCCATCTATGTGCTGCTTCCAAATGCCCGTAAAAACCTCTAAGACGCTCCACTGTCAATCCATGTGAAGTAACACGGACATCAATGTGAAATCTAGAAAACGACAACAGATCAACACCAACTCTATCCGTCCAGAAGAGACAAAGTCCTCCCCCACAACCAACTCTGTCAACAGCCAATTTTCCCACAAAACCCAACTTAACTCGTAAAGACTCCAAAAAAGCATGATTAGCTTTTGTTTCAATTAAGAACATAATATCTAGAACATGGTCCTGCTTCAATTTCAACAGAACGCGGTATGCCGGAGCACTCCTAAGTCCCCGGGCATTCCATACTATGGTCATCATAGCGTCCCGTCGGCCGGTAGAGACCAGGTTGCCGATATTTGAGTTTTGGAATCTCCACCATCAACCAAAATCTTTTTTCTTCTTAGTCCCTTCCACACTACTTGCTACACTTTGTTGAAAATCTTCCTCATTATCACCCTTGATCCGTTTTCCCAACATTGACAAAACTGTCAACTTGCCATGCCCGGCAACTTCCACCAACTGACCTTGGCTCCAGACAAATCTTTACTGACCTTAAACGAAACCTCTCTACGCGCCCTTCTTTTCCAACGATCACCTCCTTTGACAGAACCCTCGATCTTCCTAGATAACTCCTTAGAAAAATCCGCTTTCTCCACTCCAATGCTATTGACCTTCTCAGATCCAACTTCACCTCTTGACATAATAACCTGTGAACAAGGCTTCTCTGCTTCTTTAGAACCTGTCCCCACATCCAGATGTCCCATACAGCTAGAGGATCGATCAACACGCACAACCTCATCTAGGACCTTAAGCCCACTGTGAGAAACAGCACTCAAAGAAGCCCATGTTGAAGAATTATCTTTACCTTTATCATTGTTCATAGGCCGACTAACACCAAGAGCCCCAAGATCCGGCCCAACACGCTTACCATTAATTGAAACCGAGTTCCTGATTCGACTTTGAAAAGCAAAACCCCTCGTATCATAAATACCATTCCTACAATCATTCCTACTATCATTGCTCACATAATTTCCATCATTAATCCATGTAACCAATATGTTGCCTTTAACACCCTTTATTGCCTTCAATGTAATGGAAATCGACTAAGTTTCCGGTTGCTGTTATCCGCCCTTATGCAAATCCCGTTTCCGATTCCACCTCCCATCTCCTCTACCCTTTAGTTGGTTAGGCCAAAATCCATTTCTCCAGTTCCATTTTTTCTCCGACGTCGTAGCACGTAACCAAGCCCCAAACAGCAACCTTTCCTCCCCATTCCCTTCCACACATTCCTATGTTGAATGGCCAATTCGACCACAACGAAAACAATGGTTAGGTAATCTTTCATAATGAAGAAGCATCACGGTCTCCTCCTAGTCGCCCATAACATCAACAAGTAAACATCAGCGAAACAGCTTCAGAACATCAATCAACACCTTAACTCTTAAGAACTCACCCGCAGTCTCCACATTCTACCACATCCACATCCTTTACCATGCCCACCATACTTCCCAAAACCTCCCCGATCTCCCTTGTTCGGCAAATTAACGGGACACGTTGTATCTGGACCCAAAATTCAGCATATTTGAACTCCATTCCATCTATGTCGCCTTTACCTGACGGCTTCTCCAAAGCGATTAAAGCACCATCAAAAATAAATGTTATCGAGAATCAACTTGATATGTTACTTGAAGAGGAGGAATCTTATTAGAGAAAATGCTCTAGGATTGAATGGCTAAACAGCGATGACCGGAATTCCATGGCAAGGCCTCGACTAAATAAGTGTGGGATACAGGGGATTATTATTCGTTACTTTTTGAAATTGTTTCAGGCTGAGAGAATTGATTATGGGGCGTTGTAGAGAACTTTATGTTGTGTCCATCCAAGGCTTTCTTCGCAATCGAACAGTTTTCTTATGGCTGATTACACTCAGGAAGAAGTCTATGCTGCGCTTGATGATATGCATCCTACCAAAGCTCCGGGACCTGTTGGTCTGTCAGGCCTCGGCTATGTTCTATCAGAAGAACTGGGATTCGGTGGGTCATAGTGTGACGAATGGGTGTCTCAAATGTTTGAATGAAGGAGCAGATTTGGCAGCTGTAAATGATATGCACATTGCTCTAATCCTAAAAGTTTCGAAGGTGGAAAGAATCATAGAGTTTCGGCTTATCAGTCTTTGTAATGTTATTTATAAGATAGTCGCTAAAACTATGGTAATCCTCTCTGCTTGGTTTTGGGAGAGGTGATTTCTGAGTCACAAAGTGCTTTTATTCCGAGTCATTCTGTTGGAATTTATGCCATAACGCTTGTAATTTGTAAATGCTATAAATCCATTAATAAAAGAAGTAGTATTTTCATTCAATAAATATGGCTCATACGTTTATATCATATGTGCTAAATATCCAAGATTACTAGATGTAAATCTTAAACTGAGTATATGAATGTCATATGCAAAGGAATTCGGTTTGAGACGTGCAATCTAAAGAGTCCATAGAAAACAAATAAAATTGGATACTTTATTTGTGGTTAATCTACAGTTACGGTCCATTCCGTAGTGTACAGTGGTCTTATCCTAGACCACTCATATAGTGATATGAGAATGGAGGCACCTTATATGATGTGATCATACAGGAATAGGCCACGATCTATATAAATCTATCACCAAGATCCGTTTCATGTAAAGATTCATATATATCAACAAATGATGGTTGTATATGGGTGATCTAAATCCTGAGTGACTTACTGACTCCTTCAAGTTAGATCGTGTTTTTTGACATACCATGGGTGAGATCAGAATAGTATTCTTGATCAATAACTCTATATCTTGGAATTACGGGTTGGCTTGTGGTTGGGAAGGTATGCACGCAATAGAGGAATCCACTCTTTCTTACGAGAAATGGAGAAGTAGTTCCCTAAAGGGTTGATTTAGGACTTGAACGATTATGAGCGCTCTCCTTCTTCCGTAAAGGAATGAAGAGTATAATTGTTCATTTGAGAATCAATGGTATTTAAAGGAAAATTTATAATTAGAGAAGTATAACGGACTTTATGACTTAGTTCTAATTATGAACTACTTATGGAGGATCATACCATATGAAATAGCTATATCGATGGACACTAATATTTTGGTTGTATAAACATCTACAGTTACAAAAGTGCAACCTCGGATTTTTAGTGGAATAACTCCGAGGTTAATGATCGTGAAATATTAATTAAAAAGTTTAATTAATTTTTCTAAGTATTATTGGAGCTTAGAGCTGTGAGTCCATTAGGTCCCATTGTTAGCCCTTTACGATTATTGGTAACAAGGCTCACGGTGAATTGGATGGTCCGATTAATTATGTTACAAAAGTAACTTGGATATATTCTGGGATTTAATTAAATGATATGATTATTTAATTAATAATTTATTTAATTGATTAATTAAATATAAATAAAAAATATGATTATTTAATTGACATATTAATAATTAATAATTGTTAATTAGAGATTACAAGTTCGAACCATGACTAAAACAAAAGGATTAAAAATAATAAAAATTATTTTAAATCCTAGAGGTCAAAGGTTCAAGTCCTAATGGTGACCGAATTAAAAATGATTTATAATTCTATTTTGACTGGGTTAACTAAACCCTAGGATCAAGGCATATAAGGTATACTTATCGAGAAACAAATCAACCTAACCCTAATACAGAGAGAGAGAGAGAGAGAGAGAGAGAGAGAGAGAGAGAGAGAGAGAGAGAGAGAGAGAGGTGCGGCAAGGAGGAAGAAAAAGAAAAAGAAAAAACATTTCTTTTTGCTCTAGCTTGGCCTAACACAAGAAAGGGAACAAGATGTTGTCTTCTCTATCTCGGTAGCCTCCATTCAAGAACTCCCGAAATCCGTCACGTGCCTACACATAGTTGCTAGATCGCGGGTCATAGCTCGGAAGACTTAGTGGAGACGGATCGAAAAACATTAAGGAGAAAGCTTCAAAGGTATTAATTAAATCCCTCCTTATATCCGTGTATACCAAAAAGGTCCAAGATAATTTTTTAAAAACCTATCTCTTTTCCGCTACATGACTTACACGTTCAATTTCGGATAATGCAATAATAGGATTCGAGTGCCTTCATTCTCTCAAAACTAGGGTGCTTAGTGAAGGAATGCTTTCTCTCAAGTTAGGTATGGCAAAAGCTTAAGATTGGGTCGAGTGGGAGTTCCTAAGGTGTATGCTGGATAGGCCAGGCTTTCCTGACAGATGGATTTCTCTGGTGTTGAGATTCATCTCCTTTGTCTTGTTTTCTTTTCTTGTCAATAGTGATATCTACGGTCCTATTAGGCCTTCTCGGAGCATGCGTCAAGGTGACCCTCTCTCGCCTTATCTTTTCTTGGTTTGTGCTAAAGGGTTCTAAAGTTTAATTCAAGATGCGGTATCATGGGGTGAGCTTTCAAGGTATAAATACAGTAGGATCGACCTTATTATCTCCCATCTATTTTTTACAGATGATAGTCTGCTCTTTTCCACTGCTTCTGAGACTAACTGCTTAGCCATTCGGCGCATTGTTGACGATTATTCTAGGGCTTCAGGTCAACTTGTTAACTTTGGTAAGTCAGCTGTGTGTGAGTAAGAATGCCCCCAAGCCTACTGCTCGTGTCTTGCGCGCATGGCTACCATTTGCATGTCCAATACACGCCTAACTTCTTCATCTTCTCGAATCGTCTTCTTCGTACAATGTTACATTAATATATTACCAAAAAAAAAATAAAAAATATGATTTACATTGAAAAAATTGACAGCATAAAATTTAATTATTACGATCTAAAAAATTATAACCCTAAATTCATCGTACTATATAATTAACGATCAACCATGTTTATAAATATATATATATATATATATATATAAATATATATATAAACATCATACAACCCTAGATTGTTCCTACATATATCATACATATCAAAAAGAAATAGAAAACAATCTTAACATATTTGTGTATATCCAAAAAATTGGCTCTGATACCAATTGTAAGTCACGCACTGTAAAAAAGTTAGGTTTTAAAAAATTATCTTGGACATTTTTTGGTATACACGAATATGAGGGATTTGTTTTTATACCTTTGAAGATCTCTCATTCGTTTCTTTTCGATCCTTTACCACCACTACAAGAAATTTGGCATTTCGCAACGCACACCCCATGCGTTGTTGATACTGTAAATACAATCACAATTAAATTACATAAAGCTAACCTAGAGGGGAGAGGGGGGAGGGGGGAGGGGGGAGGAGAGGGGGTGGTGAATAGGTTTTAAAGCCTTTTTCAATCTCTTTTGTGTCTCTAGATAGTTTGTATCACACCTCAATAAACATAAACAAGCATACATAGACTATTGATAAGCATATTCATTTTGAAGGATCAAACATAGCCTATGATTTGCATGAGGTGGTTATATTAAAAACATAAATCAACAAGTAATTGTATCCATTATAAATGTCTCAAATGGTCAAGTATATATTATGGAAACAAAGTCAATCAAAGATCTTGTCTTACAAGGATGTAATCAATAACAATTCATACAAGATCAATTTGATTCAAGTAAATAAATATCAAAGAGATAAGGAAAGAGAAACTTGACACATGATACTTTTAACGTGGTAAACCTCCGAAGAGGAAACATCCACGGGTTGAATCCACAACCATCGAAAAAATGTTTTTCACTAGTTAAATAAGAGTACACCCTCAAAAGTGACCAACTCATGTGTATCACTATCTATTGGATATCCCTCTTACCTATTCTCATTAGAGAGAAACTTTCCTACTTCCTAACCGAGACAAATTGCATGCCTCTAGAAAGTATCCTTGCTCAGACTTACCGAAGCCACATGCTTCTTACCAAGACTTCCTTGCTTGCTTGAACTTATAGAAGCTTCATGCTCTTTGCCAAAACTTCCTAATTGCTTAGACTTACCGAATCCACATGCTTCTTGCCAAGTCTTCCACGCTTATCTATCCGGAGCCACATGCTCTTAGATAAGACTTCCCTTGCTTGATTATTCCTAGCCCCTTGCTCTTAGTCAATACTTCCTTGCTTAATATTGAAGAATCCACCCCAATATGAGACTTCCACCTTTTACAAGATAAGTGATTTAAGTGATGCAAGAACAACTAACATATGACATATGATCAATATGAACTATAGAAACTAGAATTAGACAATGAGAACACAATGTATGATTTTCTAGTTTACAATCCAAAATATGCAATCACATAAGATGATGTATGAACATAGGAAATGTATGGATTATGTACACTTCATGTAAAACTAGACTTAGTTAAGAAAGATCAAAACAAAAATAGTCTAGGTCATAAACACATGAAAACCAAAATCTAGATGTGCCAGAACACCAAACATACTTTAATCCTAGATTTGATTCATGCAACTAAAACTTGAGATAAACACATGTTTATGAAGCACATATTCAAGCCTCTAGTACAAAAACTAAAATGCTAGAGAAATGATATTAGATCTACAAACATCTCTAGAAATCAATTAGAGCATATATTCATAAATCAATCAAGTGAATCTAATCAATGCTTTAAACTTACAACAACTTGTGCTATTTTCAAATATGTTCAATTAAAGACATATAGCACAACTAGGAATTATTAATCATTAGAATATTCATAATCAATGCACAAATAATCCTAAATTCAAAGCCAATCACAATACAACTTACAAGCATATGAAAACATAGGTTTAGAAAAACCTAACTCACATTCAAGGTTCTAATTAAGCTCAAATTAGCTTTTAATAGAAGCCTACAAATCTAATAACATTTGATCAAGAACATACACATATATAGGAAGAAGGCCCAAGGTAATTAAAGAACATTGAAGCTCAAGAATACAAAGGATTTGACAATTACCTTAGAACAATAGCTGCAGTCATAAAATGGTGTTGAAACAAATGAAAGCTTGATCAAATGACTTCAAGGTTGCTTGGGGTTTGTAGAGGACTCCAGTACGAAGATTCTCTAACTTGAATCACTCAAATCGGATGAAAGATGAGAGAGATATGGTGTTTGGAAGTTGAAAAAATCTTAGAGAAAATTCTGCACTTTTTCTCTTTGAAAATGGTTGAAATGTGTAAGTGAGAGAAAAAGAATATTTAAAGGAGAGTTAGAGGGAAAATGAAAGAGAGTACATAAGAGGAGGCTAGCCTCTTGCCTTGCCTTCCCGTGGAGGCACGTGGCCACCACGGGAAGGCCAAGAGGCTTCCTTCTAGTGGTGGCCACGCACCTCCACGGGAAGGCCTCCCTTGTTGGCCTTCTCTTCTTCACTCTTCTTCTCACACATCCCTCGCGTTCTTCAATTGTCCTTTGGCCTTCGAACTCAGAATTTGAATTCGTTTTCAGATTACGAACCGTAACTCACTAACACAGAAGGATGACTATGAAACTTTGACAAATGGATATGAACTCGACTCAAAACACGACGATGAAGACAACACATTGTGAGAGAATGTAAAGTTTCATAACTTTCTAGTTTGAACTTGAAAACTAATGTATGAGTAACCGAAACGGCCAGAACTCAAAAAGGAATCATGTGGGAACATATTCAAGTCCAAAACACTAAAATAAAAACAAATAAACACAAGGTCACACAAGTATGTAATTTCCTAAAGATAGTCCTAGTACATGCATTTCTACAATGTTAGTCAATTTTAGATTAATACATGAGCATACTAAAACATATGTGTGAATGCTTTATACCAATTTAGCGTTACGATGCAGGGATACAAATGTATGCAATGTGTGTGTGCGCCTAAGCCTTGTAAGAGGAAAGAGGTCATATTACCTTTGTAGTCAATAACGCTTTCCTCCCATGAAGGCTTCACTTTGCTTGAAACATTGTCCATCTTCTTTGAAGCAAGATAACCGTACAACTTAGACAACTTAACAATACAGAGGAAATAACGTTTTGATGTAGAATCATGCCAAGTAGACTCAAAATCCTAACAGATACACTTGTTGCCAAAAGTCTAAAGACTTTTCGCAACTCGCAATATGTGTTGTCTTAGAACAACAACAATGTACTAAATACGTTATGAAAGAGACGTACGTTGTCGTAGACATTTAATGCAACGCGCAATAGATGTTGTGTTAAATGTTTAACGCAACGTGCATTATACATTGTCTTAGAACAATGACAAAGTACTAAGTGCGTTGTAGAAGAGACGTACGTTGTTGTAGTCATTTATCGCAACACACATTGTATTAAGCCATGGAAAAAATGAATAAATAAACTTAAATGATCCTCCATGATCCCCCATTAGGCTTCGTCTACTAGGCCTTAACACCATCGGGCCTTCGATATGATATGACCAATGTTTATTAAATCTCATAATTATTTGCTTAGGTTGGGAGTTGAACTTGAGAATTTGGCTGGAAGTTTAACTTTGTTTAATAATGCATAACTATTTATATATATCATATATATTCTACTGATTTGTTTATTATTATTTTTTTTTTGGAAATAATATTTATTAAAAAAATATATTAATTTTTATTACTTGGCAATGTACACTCATTTTAGTAATCTTAGTAATTATTTTGTAGGATAGAGACGTAGATATTAAAAAAAAAAAATTAGAGTAGCATTTAATCAAAGTATTTTTTTATTTGAAATTAAATACAATCGGGTTAGAGTCTATTGAAATTTGATAATAACAAACGCTGCAAACTCAGGACTCGAAATGAAATTCTCACTACATAGAAGAGGTTTCCCCCACATTTTACTAATTGATAATCAGAAGTGAGGCTTGAATCCTTACCACAAAATAGAAGGGGATGGGTCTAACCACTTTGCTTATGATTGTTGTGTATTTTTAATATTTATGAACACGTTCACGAAGTTTGGGTTTCTAGACATTAGGTTTTTTTTTTATTTTTTATTTTTTATTTTTTGTTATTTTAAAAAGCACAAGTCAACAATTGCTAAAAATGTTCTTACGACAACGTGCATATAATATGTGTGTAACGAAATATAAGTTTTCTGGAATGCACAATCCAATAATTGCTAAAAGAGTTTTTGCGGCAATGTGTATGACATGTATGTTGCTAAATATTAGCTTTTCACAACGTGCATGACATTTACAGCAATGTGCATGACTTGTTTGTTGCAAAAATATTAATCTTTCGCAACGCCGCAAAACATGTGTGTTGTTAAATATTAGCCTTTCGCAACACGCATGATAGCTACGGCAACGTGCATGACTTTTGCATTGGTAAAATATTAGTCAATCATTCACAACCCGCAAACCAGTAGTTGCTAAAAAGTCTCCTACAAAAACGTGCACGATATGTGTATTGCGAAATATTAGACTTTTCGTATGATATGTGTGTTGCTAAATATCAACCTTTAGCAATGCACAAACCAATAGTTGCTAACGAGTTTCCTACAACAACGTGCATGCTATGTGTGTTGCGAAATATTAGATATTTTCGCAACGTACATAACAAAAATATTAGACTTTTTTGCACGCACAAATAACCAGTTCCTAAATAGACTTATATGACAACGTTTATGATGTGTGTGTTGCCAAACATTAGTTTTTTTTAACAACATACGCGTTTGTATATTGCTAAAAACACACTTATAGCAACGTGCACAAACTTAATGAAATAACAATGACAACATACATCCGTTGTGTATTGCCATATGTCTTCAATTATTGACAACAATCACATGTACGTTGCCATAAGTATTTTCAACAACATACATTTTTTATGTGTTGTGATAAATGACTTTTGGCAATGCGCTTTGCCTGCGCATTGTGATATATGACTTTTAGCAATGTGCGCAGCCCACGCGTTGTTTTTTGAATGTTGCTAAAAGTGAAATTTCTTGTAGTGCACTAAGCGTTCTGAGCTATGACCCGCAATCTAGCAACTGTGTGTGGGGACGTCATGGATTCCGGAAGTTTTTGAATGGAGGCTACTGAGATGGAGAAGACAACACCTTGTCCTCTTGCTAGGGTTTGACCAAGTCTTGAGCTAAAGAAAAGAAAAACATTTCTTTTTTTTTTCTTCTTCTCCTTGCCGCGCCTCTCTCTCTCTATCTCTCTCTCTCTCTGTATTAGGGTTAGGTTAGGTTAGTTTGTTTCTTGATAAGTATATCTTATATACCTGGATCCTAAAGTTTAGTTAACCAAGTCAAAATAGGACTATAAATCCTTTTTAATTTGGTCACCACTAGAACTTGAACCATTGAACCCTTGACCTCTAGGATTTAAAATAATCTTTATTATTTTTAATCCTTTTGTTTTAGTCATGGTTCGAACCTGTAACCTCCTTTTAACAATTAATAATTATTAATTATTAATTTGTCAATTAAATAATCTTATTATTTAATTACATTTAATTAATCAATTAAATAATTTATTAATTAAATTATCATATCATTGAATTAATTCCTAGAATATATCAAAGTTACTTTCATAACATAATTAATTGGACCATCTAATTCATTATGAGCCTTGTTACTAATAATCGTAAATGGCTAGCAAGGGGACCTAATGGACCCATATTTTTGAGCTCCAATAATACTTAGAAAAATTAATTAAACTCTTTAATTAATATTTCACGATTATTAACCTCAGAGTTATTCTACTAAAAACCCGAGGTTACACTCTCATAACTGTAGATGTTTTACACAACCAAAATACAAGTGTCAATCGATATCGCTATTTCATATGGTATGATCCTCCGCAAGTAGTTAATAATTAGTGCTAGGTCATAAAGTCTGTTATACCTCTCTAATTACATCTTTTCCTTTAAGAACCATTGATTTTCTAATGAACAATTATATCCATCCTTCCTTCCTTTACGAAAGAAGGAAAGCGCTCTTAATCGTTCAAGTCCTGAATCAACCCTTAAGGGAACTACTTCTCTACTTCCTGCAAGAATGAGTGGATTCCTCTATTGCGTACATACCTTTTCAGCCACAAGCCAAATCGTGATTCCAAGATACAGAGGTATTGATCAGGAATGCTACTCCGATCTCACCCATGGTACGTCAAGAAACATGATCTGACTTGAAGGAGTTAGTAAGACACTCGGGATTTAGATCACCCAATAGACATACATCATTTGTCGATATATATGAATCTTTACATGAAATAGATCTTAGTGATAGATTCATATAGATCGTGGCCCAGTCCTATATGATCACATCATATAAGATGCCTCTATTTTCATATCACCATATGAGTGGTCTAGAATAAGACCACCGTACATTACGGAATAGGCCGCAGCTGTAAATTAACCACAAATAAAGTACCCAACGTTATTTGCTTTCTACTGACTCTTTAGATTGCACGTCTCAAACCGAATTCTTCTGTATATAACATTCATGTACTCAGTTTGAGATTTACATCTAACCGTCTTGGATGTTTAGCACATATGATATAAATATATGAGTCATATTTATTGAATGAAAATACTACTTCTTTTATTAATGAATATAACATTTACAAATTACAAGTTTTAGGGCATAATTCCCAACAGAAGGATTTTTTTGGGGAAGAGAGTTGGTTGTAGAAGGTTCTCGATGGAGAATTGGAAGGGGTCCTCTGTTAGGATCTTTGAAGATCGTTGGGTGCCTTGGCCTTACACTTTTGGTGTGATAACAGCTCACCGTCGTGCAGATTTGTTCCTAGTTAAGCACTTAAAAATAAAGGAAGGGGATGGAATGTTCAGCTTATTTAGGAGCAGGAAGACGCGGACCTTATCCAGACAATCCCCTGTAGCATCACTAGAATAGATGACATTCTAACTTGGCATTACACCAATGATTGGGAATATACGGTTAAAAGTGGGTAGCATCTGGGCATGAACAATCTCTTGAAGCCTAGTTCCTCTAACATCCCTTAAAGTGAGAATTCGTGGTGGAAGACTATTTGGAGAATTAAGGTGCCGCCTAAAGTTAGGCTGTTCATTTGGAGAGCTTGCCATGATTGATCGAATAAAAAATGTACATGATTTTGGCCCTCATTTCCTATTCTTTGTGTTTATTCTCAAGCAATATCCCGTGATTTAATTGTGTGAATTAATTTCAGAAATATTCATGCCACAAGGGCATTGGTGAGAGATGAAAGAATATTTGGTGTAAAAGTGCAAAAAAGGAGAAAAGGGAAGGAATACAGGGGAATGTCGTGGTCATATGTCGTTATGAAGACACTCTGACAAAAGTGCTCAATTCCAGCGTTGGAAATTGTCCCAGTTGTGTCATTATCTCGACACCGCAATAGAGAGGAGAAACGATCAGGTGTGAGTGTCACGGTCTTAGCGTCGCTGTTTGCCAACCGTGACAACATAGGAATTCCAGTGTAGGAATCCCCGCGTAGGAACCATGACACTTTCTTGCCAACCGCGATAGCTCAGCTAAGGGATGATTTTCAGCCCATTCATGAGGGAATTCTTGTCTTTTCATGCCCATTTCGTACCCTAGCCTTCCTAACATATAAATACATCATTTTTACAGAGAATTGATAATCTTGATCAATTAAGAGAACTCTTTCTTCCACCATTCCTAATATCATCATTTCTCCTCTTCAATTTCATCAACAAACATCTAGATTACTCTACCCAAATCACTCCTCTCTACCCATCTTCTACACCATTTCCTTTGTCACTTTCCATTTGACTCCACATATCTAAACATATCCTCATCACCTAATCTTTGCACTAGGATCAACAAGGAAGCTTAAGGAAGGATCAAGCTTACAAGAGAGACCCCAAGGTGATTTCTCTACATTTTACTTCTGTTTTTTGTTTGTGATTATCTGTAATTAAACCCCCATTCTAGGGGGATGATTTGAGACACTCTTGGACAATGAGTATTTGTTAAAGCTTTGAATATTATGTTTACATAATTATAGTTTTATTTGTTGGGATTTATGCCCTAAAGCTTGTAATTTGTAAATGTTATAAATTCAATAATAAAAGAAGTAGTTATTTCATTCAAATATATTAATTCATACACTTATATTATATATGCAAACATCCAAGATTGCTAGATGTAATCTCAAACTGAGTATATGAATGTCATATATGGAAGAATTCAGTTTAAGACATGCAATCTAAATAGTCTGTAGAAAGCAAATAAAGCTGGGTACTTTATTTGTGGTTATTCTACAGTTGCGATCCATTTCGTATTGTACGGTGATCTTATCCTAGACTACTCATATGGTGTTATGAGAATGGAGACATCTTATAATATGTGATCATATAGGACTGGACCACGATCTATATGAATCTGTCGCTAAGATCCGTTAGTTGAAAAGATTCATAAATATCAACTAATGATGGCTATATATGAGTGATTTAAATCCTGAGTGTCTTACTGACTCCTTTAGGTTAGATCGTGGTTTTTGATTTACTATGGGTGAGATCGAAATAGAATTCTCGATCAATATCTCCGTATCTTGGAATTATGGTTTGGCTTGTGGCTGGGAAGGTATGCACACAATAGTTGAATCCATGCCTTCTTACGAGAAGTAGATAAGTAGTTCCCTTAAGAGTTGATTCCGGGCATAAATAATTAGGAGCATTCTCCTTCTTCCGTAAAGGAATGAATGATATAATCATTCAAGAGAATCAATGGTACTTAAAAGAAAAGATATAATTAGAAAGATATAACGGACTTTATGACATAGCTCTAATTATGAACTACTTGTGGAGGATCATATGTAATAGCTATATAAATGAACACTGATAAATTGGTTGTGTAAAACATCTACAGTTACGAGAGTACAACCTTGGGTTTTTAGTGAAATAACTCCAAGGTTAATAATTGTGAAATATTAATTAAAGAGTTTAATTAATTTTTTCTAAGTATTATTTGAGCTCAAAACAATAGGTCTATTAGGTCCTCTTGCTAGCCCTATACGATTGATAGTAATAAAACTCACGGAGAATTGGATGGTCCAATTAATTGTGTTATGAAAGTAACTTAAAATATATTTTGAGAATTAATTAAATGATGTGATTATTTAATTAATATATTATTTAATTGTTGAATTAAATATTATTAAATAATACGATTATTAAATTAACATATTAATAATTAAGAATTATTAATTGTCATATGGAGGTTTCGGTTTTTAACCTTGACAAGAGCAATAAATAATAAGTGATTATTTATATTTACTCCAAATAGGTCAAAGGTTCAAACCCTAGTAAAAGTAATAATTAATAAATGATTTGGAATCCTATTTTAATTTGGATTTACTAAACCCTAGGTTCCTAGTTTATAAGCTATACTTATCCGGAAAAAGAAACTATTTGGAACCCTACAGAGAATCTAGAGGTGCGGCTACAAGAGAGGAAAAAGAAAAAGATTTTTTTTTTTTTTTTTCAATAGGGTTGGCCAAATTCAAGAAGGAAGCAAGTTGTTGTCTTCCAGTTCTAACAAGCCTCCATCCAACTGCTCCCAGAATCCATGACATGCCCACACACACAGTTGCTAGATCGCAGGACATAGCTAGGAAGGCTTAGTGGTATTGGATCGAAAAGAAAACGAAGAAGTGTTCTTCAAAGGTATGAAAAAAAATCTCTTCCTTATATTTGTGTATATACAAAAAGTCACAAGAAGACAACAGAAAATTTTTGGAACCTATCGTTCTTATTTATCTTGATTAATTTCAAACTTTTCCGTTGTGCAACTTACATTATTTACTTTTTAATTAGATTTTGTTCTTATGTGATTGATTGAGTTATTGACACACTTGCTGATTACTATATGTTGTAGGATTTTGTTGTGATAAAATTGATTGAGCTATTGACACACTTAATTGATTGTAGCACAAAGTGAATAAGATAGGTTGTTGGAGGGTATATTAACCGTAATTGCCTAGGCCTTTGATCGTCACTAACCGATCCCACCTTGACCCCCTCTCCTTAATCGGTTAGACACTTTGGTGGGAAGTTGTTTAGGATTCGTAGTGATGGTCTAAACACACTTCCGAATGAGATCTGTCCTTGATTGTGTAGATCATACATTAATGAAGCCATGTATGAATTGCTAAAAGTCCATTAGCTACTCTATCATTTCCATAGACTTCCAATTAATTTTTTAAACCCATTTTCTTATCTAGGTTGTTGGTATTGGATTCCTTTCTTCATTCATATTCTTTTTATATCTTGTCATTTACTTTACATGCATTGTTTGATGGTTTCTCAAATCATATACAATCCAACTTACCATGATTTATTTTCTTGAACATTAGTTAGACTAACTTAGATTAGATAGCAAATCGATTAAACTAACATAATCCCTATGGAACGAATCCTTTGCTTACCGTTTTACTAGTTTTCAAAACTTAGAGCACATTGTGTAGGAATTTCTTTATAAATATCTTTTGAATTCGCAATTTGGTAACGACACAAAAAGCTAGTATCACAAGCAATTGGACTAGGTTCACTCATTCCGGGATTAGATAGGTGTATGATTATTGACTGGGATTAGGTTGTAATCGTTATCACATTTAGTGGATTCGAGGTTGTGTGGCACACTTACTAGCCCATGGTTTTTCCTATGAGGGCTTCCACGTAAATATCTTGTGTCATTTACAATTCCACACTTTATACACTTGATATATTATTATGACTAGTTAGGGGTATTTTCGTCATTTTCGTCAATTTGACTAATAACTTAAATTGGGTAAAATCGGATAAAATCTATTCACCCCCCTCTAGATTAATATTCGGCACACCTTCATTTGTTTCAATTGGTATCAGAGCGGGTTCGTAGATATACTTAGGTGATCCTTTACTCATTTTGGAATGTTTTGCATTTTGTGTGATTTTTGATCATTCATACATTTGCATTCATTTCATTCATTCATAAACACTATGAGGGTGCTTCTAGCATAAGGCCTTCGCTTCTTACTAGGTTGAATTATGCCTCTTGGAAAGGCAAGATGGAGTCGTTGTTAGGATTATGCTCAATAGCAAGAGTGTAATGTTGTAATTAACAATCTTTTTCATATTAATAAAGAGATTTCTGGTTTAACAAATCGTATAGCATTTATAGTTTATATTATAATTGTCAAAGTAAATAATCATAAGGTCTAAAGACTATGGGAAAAGAAGAATTGTTCGTACATCTGGATATGTATGTGGTAGACACAATTCTTTAGTTAATCTTGAATAATGTTCACAACTTAAATTAAAGGTTGGGCACCTTTATCTTGTTAAAGTTGTAGAATTCTTTTGCTAGCATTTGAGTGGGATCAAATGATATATGATGAGTCTAAAATCATCGGAGTGTCTTCGAGCAAAAGGATCTAGTGCACTGGGTGCATTGAACTGGATCACAATGAAAAGCTTTATCTAGAACCGTCAATAGATAATAGTCTTTTCATTATCAGGACAATCGGAGAGTCTATCTTAATCCTGAGATAAATGATGGACTTATGGTTGCAAGTGATATCATTTGAGTTATCAATGAGTACGATTATATCGCATAGTCTATCCTCGATAGTTTGGTGATATTCATTTGTTAATCGATAGAGGACTTCATTTATAGATATGGAAATCGTGGCTCCATTTAATTAAATGAGAGTATAATATCATCATATGGATGTTTTGAGGTAATTGGATATTAAATCTCAACGTTGAGTTTTCGATAGTGTCTATTGAAAACATGGCTTCTGGACAAGTCAAAATATCCAAGTTCAAAACGTGGTCATATGAGTAAATATGGTAACTTGGAGAGTTATAGGCGGTCTATGAACTCTTGGCGATTACTGATATTAATCACGAGGATACACTATCTCCAATATGATTGTCTAGGGTATGAATGAGGAGCATCTTCCTTTTCTATCTTTATTTAAGAGTTCAGTTTTAGCTCTTTAGTGGAATGAGTTAAAATTAATGGATCGGACCTAAGTGAATCATTTGTTGATTGTGATTAGGTTATGTCTATTGAAGCTTAAATTTAGATGGCCCGCCAAGATCCCCAATCCACACGGACTTGCATGGATCACTTGATATATTCTACCGGACCAATTTAAGGGTCCATCTAGAATTGCATTTAATATATTAAGAATATAATTTGCACATTATTTAAGTAATGGGCTGCTCAATTATATTAATATATTAATGAAAGACATGTGGGCTTGTTTCTTTTAGTAAGAATGGGTCTGGTTCACATGTGGGCTTTTTATTTAAAGTCCAATGGATTAAATGAAATAAGAAAATAATGTTAGGCCCAATCTTAATCAAGTGGGGCGGCAAGGTTAAAATTTTAACCTAAAATATTATTTTGTTTCATTTGTTTTAATTAAATAAGAATTAATTAATTTATTGATTAATTGTTTAATTAAAGAAACAAATCTTTCCTAAAAGTAAAAGACTTGTTTGACAAGGAAATAAATAAATTAGTTTTATTTATTTAATCAAATAAGGAGTCTTTTTATTTAGTCAAAATAAAAGAATAAAAATTAAGGAGTTCGATTAGGGTTTGAAGTCTATTAAGTTGAAAAGAATTAGGGTTGAATTTAAGTCACCCTATATAAGTGACATTATAGAATTCGGCCAACCCTAATCTTAGACTACATAGAATTCGGCAACCCTAAAGGAAAAAGAAGAAAAAATTTGGCCAACCTATATATGTGTTCTTATAGGGTTCGGCCACCACAATCTATGGTGCTTGAGTTTTTTATTTCTTTCTTCTTCTTCTTAATTCCAAGAGAGAGTTTTTATTCTAAAAAGACAAAAGAGAGTGTGAAATTATTCTTTGATAGTATACTATTGCTTAATCATCAATAAGCTTGTGTATACGATATCGATCTAGGTTCACGCGAGTTTCGATCATTAGATTGAGAACTCAAAAGTGACCGGAATAATTTTTGACATTCTTTTGATTGTTTTTGTGACTAACAAAGAAAAGAAAGTTTTTTGTTTGGTCCATTCACAGTTTTGCAATTCAAAGAAAAGGGAGACCACGCTCCTAGGTGATTCACGTTCGTGCTCGGATTGAAGGTCTTACGGATTACCATCGACGTAAGTCAATCGGATCACGCGACAAAAGGTAATTTACTTTTGTTAACATATATGCATGTTTATTGATTAAAAGGGTTTAAGATTCATAAAGGAAAAATTTTAAAAGTCACTAAATTGTTTTTAGTATGGCTTCCGCTGCGTTTACCACTTTTATTTATTATTTTTCCCTACAGTCGTACATATGTCAAATCCATGACCGGGATTGGATGGCGGTTGAAGACGGCTACACATCACCCATGATGACTCCTACGGGTGGATAGGATGTACTCAAGCCTAAGGCGCAATGGAACTAGCAAGAGTTTGAGGCATTGAAATGGAATAGGAAGGCGATACATGCCATCCTATGTGCAATGGATGAAAATCAATATAAATTGATTCAAAACACTAGGATTGCTAAAGAGGCGTGGGACATCCTAGAGGTTGCACATGAGGGAACCAAAGTTGTTAAGGACTCAAAGCTTCAAGTTCTCCAAATGCAATTTGAGTTGCTTAGGATGGATGAGAACGAATGCTTCAACGACTTTGAGATTAAGTTGATGGACACAGTCAACCAAAGTCATCAACTTGGTAACCCTTACTTAGATAGAGGGATCAAGCAAAAGATTATGAGATCACTTCCCGAGAGGTTTGAGTCCAAGGTGATGGCTTCAGAGGAGAATATCACCTACAAAGATATGAAGCCAAGTGAGGTGATTGGGAGGTTTCTAGCTTATGAGTCTAGAAAGGGTCCTACCTTTACACCTCCTAAAAAGCAAAAGGTAATTACTTTAAAAGCCTCCAAAGATGAAAATGAGTAGAATGATGACTTGGACGAATAAATGGCCTTGTTGATGAGAAGGTTCAAGAAATTCTACAAGTCCGGGAAGAAGGGATTTGGATCCAAAGGCCAAGACTTTAAGAAAAAGACTCCTTACAAGAAGTTTAAGCCTAGGCAAGAAAAGACCGAAAGGAAAGGGGTCCGATGTTTTGAGTGTGGTGGCATATGACACTTTGCTTCCAATTGTGCCAATTACAATATCAAGTAGAAAAGGAAAGTAATGGCCACCACATGAAGTGAAAGTGATGACTCCAATGAAGGAGATGAGTCTTTGGATAATGAAAAACTCATGGCTAACTTCATAGCCTTTGCCTCTTCTTACAAGAGCAAGAGTGCTAGTGAAGAAGAGAATGAGAGTCAAGTGGAAATTGACTCAAGTGATGGTTGCTTTTCATCACAATCCACAAATGGAAATGTGGATAGGATGGATCTCCAAGACTACATGGTGAAGTTTGAGAGTTCAAGGTTAAAGAACAAGAGAGAAATTAGAAGATTAAAGGAATAAAACCTAGAACTCTCAACACAAGTTGACCACTTAAGTGAAGAAGTGGTGTGAACCATAGAGAGTGAATATAAGCTAAGAAAAAAGTTAGACTTATCTAAGAAGAGTGAAGAGGGATTGAAGAGGGAACTTGAAGATGCTAGAGAGTTGATGGCCAAGATGGACTCTAGCACTAGAAAACATGACCACATGTCAGATGTTGGATAAAGGCTAAGTGACAAGAGAGGTCTTGGATTTGAAGATGGTATGGAGACCTCCACTTCAAACAAGACCGTGTTTGTTAAGAGTTTGGGCAACAAAGTAACTCACCCATGCAAACTCCTATGAAGAAAATTGATCTAGGACAATGCTCACATAATGCACAAGTGATGGTGGCTCAAAGAAGACAACCACAAGCTCAACCCTTAAGAGCTCCTCAAGTTAACTTTCCTCAACAAATGACTCTTAACAAAGAAAAGAGACCAATCATGCAACCTCAAGCAAGGAAGCAAGCTAGACCGGTTCAACAACGAAGATATATTGAACCAATTCACCCACAACGACATGGAAAGGCTCTAATGCAAGCACAAGGTTATGGTAAGATCCCTAACTTTATCCCTACATGTCATTTTTGTGGTTTTGATGTTCATATTAGACCAAGGTGCTTTCAATACATTAAAATGTGTAAAACTAGAAGCATGATTGAGAAGAAAAAGAAAAGAGCCATGATGTATGTACCTAGGAATGATAAAATTAATATGCATGATCCTATGACTTCTAGAACCCATGTACCAAAGACCATTACGAAAGAAAATATTTTACCTTTGTGGATTAGAAAGAATGAAAATGTTTTCTATGTTACTCAAATTGCCTTGAAGGCAAATTCTTCTAATTTTTGGTATCTAAATAGTGGGTGCTCTAGGCACATGACGGAAAATAAGAGTTTCTTTGAGACTCTTGTCATGGAAGAAGGAGGATGTGTCACCTTTGATGATGAATCCAAGAAGAGAGTTAAAGGGAAAGTAACCATTTCCATTCCCGAATTACCCTCTTTGTACAATGCTTTATTTGTTGATTGCTTGAAAGCCAATTTGATAAGCATTTCACATCTAAGTGATGAAGGACTTTTTGTCTTATTTAGCAAAAATGATTGCTCTATCCTATTGCCTAATGGACAAACCTTGTTAAAAGGAATGAGATCTAGTGACAATTGCTATTGTCTTGAAGCTAGTATAGTCTCAAACAATATGTCCAAGGATGAGCAAGTTGGGTTGTGGCATAAAGGACTTGGCCACATGAACTTTCGAGATTTACGAATCTTAGACAAGTTCAATGTTGTGCGTGGCCTTCCTAAGCTTGGGAAGATTGCCAATGGTGTTTGTGGACCTTGCCAACAAGGGAAACATACCAAAAACATGCACAAAAAGGGCAAGTATCTCTCTACCAAGAAGCCCCTAGAGCTTCTCCACATGGATCTTATGGGTCCTATGCAAACCAAGAGTTTAGGTGGAAAGAGATACATTTTTATTTATGTTGATGATTTCTCTAGGTTCACATGGACATATTTCCTTAGAGAAAAATCTGAAACTTTTGACAAGTTTAAAATGCTTTGTAATAAACTTCAAAATGAAATGAACTCAAACATCAAGAGCATAAAACGAATTAGAAGTGACCATGGGAGGGAGTTTGAGAATACCACCTTTGAAAGATATTGCAATAGCTTAGGAATCTCCCATGATTTTTCGGCTCCTAGGACACCTCAACAAAATAGAATTGTTGAGAGGAAAAATAGGGTCCTTCAAGAGATGGTCCGTGTCATGTTGATTAGCAACAATGTCCCTAGGAAGTTATGGGCCGAAGCTGTCAATACGACTTGCTATATAGGGAATAAAGTTTTCCTAAGGCCCGACACTAGACAAACCTCTTATGAGTTGTGGAGAGGTAGAAAGCCAAATGTAAGCTATTTCCACATTTTTGGAAGCAAATGCTACATGCTAAATGACCGTGATCAACTTAGCAAATTTGATGCTAAAAGTGATGAGGGCATCTTTATTGGCTATGCCTTAAATAGTAGAGCCTATAGAGTTTTCAACTTGAAAACTCGAACCATCATGTAATCATCAAATGTTGTCATTGATGATACAAGGCTCAAGTCTAAAGACCATAAGGAGGAGGTTTTTATAGATTATGACTCTACCTTGGAGAATGTTGTAGAGACTCCTATTGTAAAGGACACACAACCTATTGATAGAGTTCCTCTCTTGAACTCTAAAGAACCCACTCCATGGGTTAGGAAACTTCATGATAAAGAAGACATCATTGGAGAGGTTAATGAGGGTGTTAGGACTAGGCGTCAAATAGCTAATCTTATTAGCTACACATGCTACACCTCTCAAATAGAACCCAAAAAGGTTGAAGAGGCCTTAAATGATGAATTTTAGGTTCTTGTCATGCAAGAAGAGCTAAACCAATTCGAAAAGAATGAGGTTTGGACTCTAGTTCCTAGGCCTAAGAGCACTAATGTGATAGGCATCAAGTGGATCTATAGGAACAAATCCGATGAGGATGGCAACATAGTGCTTAACAAGGCTAGACTTGTTGCACAAAGGTACTCTCAAATTTAGGGTATTGACTTTAAGGAGACATTTACTCCCATTGCCCATTTAGAGTCTATTAGGCTTCTCTTGTCCATTTCTTGTGTGCACAAGTTTTAATTGCACCAAATCTATGTCAAGAGTGCTTTCCTCAATGGCTTTTTGCAAAAGGAAGTGTTTGTTGAACAACCCAAGGGGTTTGTAGATGCTCACCACCCCAACCATGTCTATCGCCTCAAAAAGGCTCTTTATGGGTTGAAACAAGCACCGAGGGCTTAGTATGAGCACCTCACTCAATTTCTTGTTTACAATAACTACTTAAGGGGTAGTATTGACAAGACTCTATTCATTAAGAAAGACAAAGATGAGCTCTTTATAGCTCAATATATGTTGATGATATAGTGTTTGGATCCACCAACAAGACCAAGGTCTAACAATTTGTTGAGGTTATGTCTCATGAGTTTGAGATGAGTCTAGTTGGTGAGTTGAGTTACTTCCTAGGTTTGCAAATTAGGCAATTAAATGATGGGATTTTCATTACCCAAGCCAAATATGCCAAAAGCCTAGTGAAGAAGTTTGGTCTAGAAAATGCCAAACATTATGATACACCCATGAGTACCACTTTGAAGCTAAGCAAGGATGTTAGTGGTAAAAGTGTGGATCAAACTCTATATCGGGGCATGATTGGAAGCTTACTTTATTTGACCACAAGTAGGCCCAATATATCCTTTAGTGTGGGTGTGTGTGCTAGGTACCAAGCAGATCCTAAGGAGTCACATCTCTCTTCCGTTAAGAGAACCATTTGCTATGTGAATGGGACATCCAACTATAGGATTTGGTATCCTTTTGACACTAATGCTAGTCTAGTTAGATTTAGTGATGCGGATTGGGCAGGAAATTGTGATGATAGGAATAGCACATCAGGCGGTTGCTTCTTCCTAGGGAACAACTTGGTCTCTTGGTTTTGCATGAAGCAAAATTCGATTTCCTTGTCCACGGCCGAAGCTGAGTATATAGTCGCGGGGAGTGGATGCATACAACTCCTATGGATGAAGCAAATGCTAGTAGACTATAGATTCAATCAAGGTATTCTAACCCTCTTTTGTGATAACATGAGTGCTATTAATATTTTTAAGAATTCGGTTCAACATTCTAGGACTAAGCATATTGACATCCGTCATCATTTCATAAGAGAACTAGTTGAGAACAAATACATTGTACTTGAACATGTAGGTACAAATGATCAAATAACGGACTTATTCACTGAACCATTAGATACAAATAGGTTTAAAACACTTAGTAGATCTATTGGAATATGCCTTGTGGAGTGATGTGTTTTGGTGATTGACTCCATTTGGAGAACTCAAGCAAAGAAAGCATTGCATACTTGTTGCATGCAAAAATTTAGAAATGTTTATGCTTATTTATTAATTGCTTGAGTATCTTGGTTGCACATATGTATATATGTTTTTACTTCAATAAGTGTGAACCATGCTTTGAATGCAATCCATGTCATATTTATGTTCAAACATGCATTTTTGGACTAGGATATATACATAGGAAGTACTTATTGAATGACCTATAATAATCTCCATGACATGATGATTCTTAATGACATGCTTACAAATGTTAAAAGCATGAAATTCTAAATGACATGCTCAAATGAAAAAGCATGATTTGATGATTGCAATTCTTAAATGCAAAATAATGTGTGAAAAGCTTATGAGACTCAAAATGAATGAAGAATCTTGTATCGGCTCTAAGGATTCTAAAATCCAAATGTCTCTCTTTCTTTATTAGTTGAACATGTCTACAATCATACATATATCTTATCCAGAAAAATCAAATAGGGTGCAAAGTTACTCATGACATGTTTCGCTTATAAAGTTGGATATAATGCTCTAAATTTGAAATCAATAAATTCTCTATATCCTTGCTTTAATTCTTGACAAATTGTGAAATTGGTTTGAATTCTAATAAGAAACTTTTGTCATTTGCTTTGCTAAATACCATTGATTTTTGGACATGAATGCACCATGTCTTGTATGCAAAGTATTTCTAATCACACATTTTCTATGAAAATAAATCTCCTTGTATCTCTCCTTTTAATTAAGTTGCATAAAGTGCCTTATATGATTATACAAATGACACATATGCTTCTATCTCTCTTTCCTTTAAGTGACCCATTTGGGGAATACTCCTTTGTCCATCTTATGACAAAATGGGGGAGTAATATGGTGGTAAGTATGGTGGTAAGGGGAGTATGCTTATTGTGCTAATGATTGCAAGCAAAATTACATGTTGGGGAAAATACACATTGATGGGGAGTAACCCGTTGAGGGGGAGCATTGCAAAAATCTCACATTATTAATCTCACATTCACTTGTATTGGAAAGTGTAGAAACTTTGTTTTAAAGGTTTGGTTGTTCTACAATAGATTGAACACTTGAAGTTTTATCTTTGTTATATCTTTTTGTAATGTAGAAAATCATTGTAGTCCCGTAGTTTCTATTTTGTTGTGAGGAATCATTGTGAGAGGTGGTTTTGTCACGAAATAGCCAAAGGGGGAGATTGTAAGGATTCCCATGTTGTGATTTGCTTATTTCGTGGATAAGCCACAATTGGGGTTTGATTTGTAAGGGTAGTTTAGGTGATTGAGGATCAAGCTCAAAGGGCATTTTCAAGACCTCAAGTTGATAAGCACCAAAGGTAAAACTCTATGTGCTTACTTGCAATTGAAGAGATTAGTTGCACACACCCATAACACATGCATAAACACCAAAAGTAAAACTCTATATGTGTATTTTCTATATGTGCTCATTCATGATCATTTACATCTCTTCATGCATATTCTTGTTGATTGCATCTTAGAATTAGAATGCTATGTCATTTAGGCATTTAGGATGCAAAATTCAGTGTAGGCGTTGTACGGTTGCTCTACAGGGCACTCTACGTACAACGCCCAACTGAGACCTGATTGAAATGGGTTTTGCATGCATCAGACCTGATGCATTTTTATGCAAAATATTAAAGGCGCTGTACGAGCACTGTTCAAAGCGCTGTACGTACATCGCCTATATTTTTCCTGAGTGTAACAAAGTTGTGGCGCTGTTCGAGTGCTGTTCACAAGCGATGTACGAACAACGCCTATGAAGAATGTTCTTCATTTTCCCAAGTAGGCGCTATTCAGGTCGCTCTACGTACAATGACCTGTACAGCGCCCAAGGCAAAAACAGGAGAATTTTTTCAAAACAACTACACTTCATTTAGTCACCCTATATATACACCTCTTTCATCTTAGGTCGTTTTCAAGAGTTCCAAAAGCATATTTTTCCCTTATAACATATTTCGAAAGAAATATTCATAAGAACTCACCTTTAAACACTCAAAGCTAATCCTTTTTGCATCAAATTTCATATTGCATCATTTATTACCACATAGGATGCATTCATGCATGGTTTTACATCATCACATCTTGCTTAGTAAGAATCTCACTAACTTCATCTAATTTTAGTGTCTTTCTTAACAAGTCATCTCTTTATTCACTTGTATGTTTTTAGATCATATGCTAGATACAAGATAGAGATTGTTTGTGATGAATTGATTGAGTGTTGTATTGTGATAGCTATCTAGGTTTTCATAATCTATGTTTAACTAAGCTTTTTGACATGTGAATTAGTTATTGATATCTAGGTTTGCATTAATTGTTATTCATCATCCTAGATAAGCATCTAAGGTTACCTATCTTTATTTGTACTCTGGATATCATCATATATTCACTTAGGTTCATTATCTCTTCATTGAGAAGTAAGTCTTGTGTTGCTACCGGGATTATGTAGCTTAAATCACAAACAATTGGACTAGGTTCACTCATATCGGGATTAGGTAGGCGTTTGATTATTGAATGGGATTAGGTTGTAATTGTTATCGCATTTAGTGGATTCGAGGTTCGAGTGTGACGCACTTACTAGCCCGTGGTTTTTCCCGTGAGGGTTTCCACGTAAATATCTTGTGTCTTTTACAATTCCGCACTTTATACACTTGATATATTATTGTGACTAGTTGGTATTTTCGTCAATTTGACTAATAACAAAAATTTGGTAAAATCGGATAAAATCTATTCACCCCCCCCCCCCCCCCCTCCTTAGATTAATATTAGGCACACCTTAATTTGTTTCAAAAGCAATAAAATAATAATAATAAATGGAGACGGTGGAGAACTGGAGATCAAGAGATCAAAAGAAATTAAAAGCAAAAACAAACAAAATCTAGAGAAACAAAAAATATATATAGCATTTGAGGTGGGTGGCGATTTATATCTCTACCATCACTATCTCCGCCCATTGGCATTAGAGATCCGAGGATCGCAATAGAGTTCTAATCGCCAGGATCTCCAACGTAGAGATCTATCTATGGAGAAGATGGTGGAGACGAAGGAGGCAGAGAAGACTATATTCTATGTGAAGCTAGAGAAGTTAGATGTGGCTACGAAGAAAAAAAAAACTAAGGAGGCCAATTGTTGTCAAGAAGGAACCCACTAACGAGGAGGCTGATTCCAGTGTTCAAAACTCAAAGAGTTATGCACTACTTCTGTATTGGATTGATCTTTTTTTTGGGTGATTTTTGGTTTAACATTTGGGTTTCTATGTAGAATAATGATTGTTGATTGATTGATGATAAAAGTAAAATGTTCTTATCCTTTTTTATTTTCTAGAAATGGGTATGTGGTGTTCAGATTGGTGATCCAGATTGTTGTGTCCAAAGATCTCCATGAGTTTTTGTTATTAGATTCTCTATGAAATGTTTTTGTAAGAAAAAAAAATCTTGAAATGTTTGAGATTGAAGGATGATAGCGGTGGTTGAGAGATGAGGTTGATGATGGCGGTACAGAGATAAGGATGATGTAATGAGGTTGATCATGGAGATCCATCTGGATCGATTGGATCTTTGCCCATCAAATTCAGTTTTATTTTATTTTTTTATTTTTTGATAAGTGGAGATTCAATCTTTTTTAGGGTTTTTTTAAAGATTTTAAATTTTATAACTTTTTTTCTTTTTTATTAATTTTTTTGTTACATTACTTTTTTTTTAGAGCAAATTGCAGCCAACCTCTCTAAGGTTTGCTCCTTGACAACTAGAAACAACATTTTCATTAATTTACAATCACCTTCACTCCAATCAGTCAACACTTGTTAACTCAAATAGTTGACCGTTAGTCTAAGGTCATTTTGGTATTTTCAGAAATAAGTTTAATCTGTCCACTGTACACATCACATGGTCATGTATTTAATGCATGGTAGAACTAAATTTTCAGTAAATTTAATAAAAATTTAAATTGTCTTTTTTTTTTCCATCTATAATCTAATTTATTAAAAAATTCAATAAAAAAAATAGATGAATCGATCATTTTAAGGAGTTGGTGCTCTACACCATCATTAGCTCATGGACTTGCAACAACTAAACTAAATATTGATTTTTTAATCAAAATATATCTTAAACACAACATGTTTAATTCTAATTCATCTATCTCTCTTCTCTCTTTGTTTTTGAGCGCCATAGATTCTCACATCTATGGTGTCTCCAAGCTTTTCTTCATTCTCTTTTTCCTCTCCACCTCCATTGCCACCACCACATTAGCTCATGGACTTGCAACAACTAAACTAAATATTGATTTTTGAATCAAAATATATCTTAAACAACAACATGTTTAATTCTAATCCATCTATCTCTCTTCTCTCTTTGTTTTTGAGTGCCATAGATTCTCACATCTATGGTGTCTCCAAGCTTTTCTTCGTTCTCTTTTTCCTCTCCACCTCCATTGCCATCACCACATTGCCTCAGAACTCTTCCTCTCAAATTAATTTAATTTGGGTTGTTGAAGGTTCAGTTCTTTTTGGGTAGTCATAGGTTCGATCCAATTTGTGATGGTTGAAAGTTTTATTCGATTTGATTTGTTGTGTTTGAGGATGTTGAAGCTTGAGTTTGGTGTGGTGTTCTAGGTTTGATTTTTGGTGGGGTTTTCGACTGTGGGGTGGTGGTTGTTGATGGGCTGAGTTGAGTTTGCTTTGAGGTTCTCTTTGCGTTTGGGATTGTATTCCGACGGTTGGAAGTCGAAATGTCGATCTCATGGTGGATGGGTTATGGATTGACGGTGGGGAAAATGGTGTGTTTTTGGGTTGATGGTGGGGGAATCAGATTTTTTGGATCGGGGGTTCTGATTTTCTAGTTCAAAGGTAGTGTGTTTTTGGATCAATGGATTTGGTTTGTTGGTGTTGTGTTGTGTAAATGGGGATTAGGGTTTCTGATTTTCTAGATGATGGATAATAATAGATGAATGGTGTTGAATTTGATAACGATTCAAATTTGCCAAATGAATCAGATGGTGTATATATATATATATATATTTTTTTTTTTACTTGTTGAATGTGATGAATTTCATTGTCGTTGAATTGGTTTATGTTCAATGAGGGTTTTTTTTTTTTTTTTTTTTTTTTTTTCTATTTATATTTAAGCTTTTTTATTAAAAAATTGTTTTTTTTTTTTTTTCAATAGATGGATGTTGGAGATCCATTTAAATAGATATATATATATATATATATATATATTAAATGGATTTATGGATGGTGGATATCTATACAAAGTTTTAAATTTTTTTTCTTATTTAATTAAGTGACCAGGTGTATTTTTGTCTTTTCGTGGGTTTGAAACGGTCATATTGAGTCAACTATTAAATTTGACCAAATTTGACTAATGGTAGGGGAGATTATTGTCAAGGGTTCAAAATTTTTTTATCACTATTTGGGCCTATTTTTGAAAGAATATCACTACTTTACTAATTCAAGTTTAAAAGACACTTATTTAGGTAACCAGACAAAAATACCCTAAGTTTGTCGGTTTGTATCTTTTCAAACATTGAGAGAGAGAGAGAACAGTGGAGAGAGAAAGCATCGGTGCAAGAAATCCGGCTATAAATCTCACAACGAACTCACCGACGGTGGTGCTACAGTCCTGAAGTCGACGAGAACCTGCTATTGACAGTGTTAAGTTTAAGTTTCTCACACGTTTTTGTCCGTGATAATTTTATGTGTATTTGATGTTGGGTGTTGTTTAGACATGTAGATTAGGTTTGATTTGATTTGTTGTTGATTAGGTTTGTTTAATGAGGTTAGGTTAGGTTAGGTTAGGGTTTAAACCTATGAAAATATTGTGTTGAACACGATGGAGATCTAGGTTTCTAAGCTTTTTAAACCTTCATCCGAGCCTTTTCAAGCACCATCTGAGCTTTTTCAAATGTAATATGAGCTTTATTTTAAGGAATATGAATAAGTTTCTGAAATTTGAATCTCCGAGCCTTTACCACTTTCTCCGAGCCTTCTAACACTGGCTCTGAGCCTTATAAAACACTGTTCGAGACTTTTAAATAGTAATCCGAGCTTTATGTAAGGAATATGAATAGGTTTCTAAATTTTGAATCTTTGAACCTTTTACCACTTTCTCCGAGCTTTCTGACACTGGCTCCGAGCCTTTTAAAACACTGTCAGAGAGTTTTAAATAGTAATCCGAGCTTTTTGTAAGGAATATGAATTGGTTTGTCAATTTTGAATCTCTGAACCTTTTATCATTTTCTCCGAGCCTTTTCATACACTGTCTGAGCCTTTTGAACAATAATTCGAGCTTTTTAATTTTGAAGTTATAGGTTTGTGAAATTATAATCTTTGAGTCTTTTCATATACTCTTCGAGCCTTTTCTAATACTCTTCGAGCCTTCTTGTTACAACTCCGAAACAAAAATTACATTGAAAATCTAGGGCCAAAATCGAGCAATAACAAACCACATAAAATATATATAAATCCATACATCACATGTAATTATATATTTGAATACCTAGAGTGCCATCTCTTTCTAAACATGCATAATCACAATAAAAAGAAATAGATCCACGTATATATACGTTAATTAATTAAAAGGGTTCAACCTAGGCTCTAATACCAATTGTAGGGAAAAATAAACAAATAAAAGTGTTACACGCAGCGGAAGCGATACTAAAGACGATTTAGTGACTTTTAAAATTTTTCCTTTATGAACCTTAAACCCTTTTAATCAATAAACATGCATATATATCAACAAAAGTAAATTACCTCTTGTCGCGTGATCCGATTGACTTACGTCGATGGTAATCCGCAAGACCTTCAATCCGAGCACGAACGTGGATCACCTAGGAGCGTGGTCTCCCTTTCCTTTGAATTGCAAACCTGTGAATGGACCAAACAAATACTTTCTTTTCTTTGTTAGTCACAAAACAATCAAAAGAATGTCAAAATTATTCCGGTCACTTTTGAGTTCACAATCTTATGATCGAAACTCGCGTGAACCTAGATCGATATCGTATACACAAGCTTATTGATGTTTAAGCAATTGTATACTATCAAAGAATAATTTTTCACTCCTTTTTGTCTCTCTAGAATAAAAACTCTCTTAGAATTAAGAAGAAGAAGAAAGAAAATAAAAACTCAAGCACCAATTAATTGATGTGGCCGAACCCTATAAGAACATATATATAGGTTGGCCGAATTTTTCTTCTTTTTCCTTTAGGGTTGCCGAATTCTATATAGTATCTAATTAGGGTTGGCCGAATTTCATCATGTCACTTATATAGGGTGACTGAAATTCAACCCTAATTCTTTTTAACTTTATAGACTTCAAACCCTAATCCAACTCTTTTATTTTTATTCTTTTATTTGACTAAAAAAAAAGACTCCTTATTTGATTAAATAAATAATACTAATTTATTTATTTACTTATCAAACAAGTCTTTTACTTTTAGGAAAGATTTGTTTCTTTAATTAAACAATTAATCAATAAATCAATTAATTCTTATTTAATTAAAACAAATGAAACAAAATAATATTTTTAGGTCAAAACCTTAACCTAGCCGCCCCACTTATATATAAGATGGGCCTAATATTATTTTCCTATTTCATTTAATCCATTGGACTTTAAATAAAAAAGCCCACATGTGAACCAGACCCATTCTTACTAAAAGAAACAAGCCCACATGTCTTTCATTAATATATTAATATAATTGAGCAGCCCATTACTTAAATAATGTGCAAATTATATTCTTAATATATTAAATGCAATTCTAGATGGACCCTTAAATTGGTCCGGTAGAATATATCAAGTGATCCATGCAAGTCCGTGTGGATTGGGGATCTTGGCGGGCCATCTAAATTTAAGCTTCAATAGACATAACCTAATCACAATCAACAAATGATTCACTTAGGTCCGATCCATTAATTTTAACTCATTCCACTAAAGAGCTAAAACTGAACTCTTAAATAAAGATAGAAAAGGAAGATGCTCCTCATTCATACCCTAGACAATCATATTGGAGATAGTGTATCCTCGTGATTAATATCAGTAATCGCCAAGAGTTCATAGACCGCCTATAACTCTCCAAGTTACCATATTTACTCATATGACCACGTTTTGAACTTGGATATTTTGACTTGTCCAGAAGCCATGTTTTCAATAGACACTATTGAAAACTCAACGTTGAGATTTAATATCCAATTACCTCAAAACATCCATATGATGATATTATACTCTCATTTAATTAAATGGAGCCACGATGTCCATATCTATAAATGAAGTCCTCTATCGATTAACAAATGAATATCACCAAACTATCGAGGATAGACTATGCGATATAATCGTACTCATTGATAACTCAAATGATATCACTTGCAACCATAAGTCCATCATTTATCTCAGGATTAAGATAGACTCTCCGATTGTCCTGATAATGAAAAGACTATTATCTATTGACGGTTCTAGATAAAGCTTTTCATTGTGATCCAGTTCAATGCACCCAGTGCACTAGATCCTTTTGCTCGAAGACACTCCGATGATTTTAGACTCATCATATCTCATTTGATCCCACTCAAATGCTAGCAAAAGAATTCTACAACTTTAACAAGATAAAGGTGCCCAACCTTTAACTTAAGTTGTGAACAATATTCAAGACTAACTAAAGAATTGTGTCTACCACATACATATCCAGATGTACGAACAATTCTTCTTTTCCCATAGTCTTTAGACCTTATGATTATTTACTTTGACAATTATAATACAAACTATAAATGCTATACTATTTGTTAAACCAGAAATCACTTTATTAATATGAAAAAGATTGTTAATTACAACATTACACTCTTGCTATTGAGCATAATCCTAACAATGACAGTTTCAAAATCCTTTCAAGACCGTTGGTATACTTAATTGATGGATGCGGTATGAGACTTATAGGAGGCAGTGTGAAAGAGTGATGAGAAACGAGATCAACGACATCAGAAGTTGCTGGATTTGATTCGGGGGCTTCAGGGTTCGACGTCACAGTCCTATAGTGAAGGTACACGGTTTGATGACCAACAGTTCGATAACAAAGATTGAGACTTTAGTCCTAGAGGCAAGACACTTAGTCATCAGGACAGCGTAGACCTATAGATCGGACATCAGTTAAAACCTACTACGCAGACAATATCTGATCAGCAAAGGCCTTTTGTGACAGCACGAGAGGAGATTACTAGTGGTACAAGGACATCACCTATAGACATAGAGCAGGTACCTCATCAGGTTTTACCAGACCATGAAAATACCTACAAGGTTACACTAAACAACCTAGAGGGGGGATGAATAGGTTTACACACCAGTTTTAAAAAACTCTTTTGTGACTTATGTCAAAACCTTGGTGAGCATACAAATTAACCTTTTAACAATATTGTTATGAGAAAATAATTAACACAAGTATGCTCAATTCACCACCCTTAGTCTACAAAACATATACCAAGAACCAATGTATCTCATATACAAGTAGATTCAATGAAGTGTAAATTCAACAAGTTGTACTTTGAATATTACAATGTAAATTCACTAAATAAAACTTTACAACTTGATATAGAATATTACAAGATACAATGTTTAAACACTTACAACATACAAAAACCAAATGTTGATTCAACAAACAATGTGTGCATCTCTTTCTTTACCAATAACTTGTTTCCAAGGATGTAAGGAAATGAAGATCTTAAACAAGTTATATTAATCATACATACAAGTATAAAGAGATTGAGATAGAGAAATTTGACAGATTGATTTTTACGTGGTAAACCTCCGAAGAGGAAACGTCCACGGGTTGAATCCACAACCACCTGCAAAGCAATCTCTAAGTTCCTCAAGTTTTGATTGGCTTATTTCGGTGACAAACCACAAGTAGGGGTTTAATGTAAGGGTAGCTTAGGCTTATGATGGTTGGTGCTTTGCACAATTAAGGCCCTCTCAAATCCTCAAGAGATCAAGCACTTCAAAAATAAAATTCTAAGTGCTTACTTGCTTATGAAGGGATGTTGTTGCACACACTCACAACACATGCATAATTCTTATTTTTGTATGTTGTGGTTCTTTATTATGTGTGCATTAATGTTCATTAATCTCTCTTCATGCATGTTTAATTGTTTGCATCTTGCTAGTTAAATGTCATAACATGTTAGACATTAGGATGCATTCACTTCACTCACACACTTGCACCTATTGCATGATCTATGTGTGAGAAGCTGCATGAAAAGGCATTGACCTTCTCTGCCGCGGTTGGATAACCGCAACATGCTAGCAACAGAGATGTCCTTTCTCTGACGCGGTTGGACCAACCGCGGCACACAGGCAACAGAGATACATTCTCTGTGCCGTGGTTGACCCAACCGTGGTAGTCGACGACCGCCGCAGTCCGCCTTGCATGAAAGTCCAAAACACTGCAGTTTCAGTGGGAGCTTATAAATATCCCACTTTCATTTTAGGTCGTACCCAAGAGTTCCAAAAGCATATTTTTCTCTTAGAACACTTTTTAAGAGCAAAAAATCCTCAAGAACTCACCTTTAATCACTCAAAGCATTTCCTTTTTGCATCAAACTTCTTATTGCATCATCTATGCTCACATAGAATGCATCCATGCATGGTTTTGCATCATCACATCTTGCTTGGTAAGATTCTCACTAACTTCATCTAATTTTTGTGTCTTTCTTAACAAGTCATTTCTTTATTCACTTGTATGTTTTTAGAACACATGCTAGATACAAGATAGAGATTGTTTGTGATGAATTGATTGAGTGTTGTATTGTGATACCTATCTAGGTTTTCATAATTTATGTTTAGCTAAGCTTTTTGACATGTCATCTAGCTATTGATATCTAGGATTGCATTAATTCTTAATTCATCATCCTAGATAAACATCTAAGGTTACCTAACCTTATTTGCTCCTTGAATATCATATTATTCACATTAGGTTGTTTATTCTCTTTATTGAGAAGTAAGTCTTGTGACTACCGGTGAGTGGTGCAAGCAAATTGGACTAGGTTCACTTTTATAGGCCTGCGGGTAGTAGTGGCGAGTTATAGACCGTGAGAGGTTGAGGTCAACCTAGGTTGTAAACGTCATTACAATTAGTGGATTCGAGGTTCGTGTGTAGCGCACATAAAAGCCCGTGGTTTTTCCTTGTTGAAGGTTTCCACGTAAATATTAAGTGTCTTTTATATTTCCGCACATATTACACTTGCTATATAAATTGACTAGTTAGGGTTATTTTCAGAATATTGTCTTATAACGAAAATTGGGTAAAAAGTGTTAAAATCTATTCACCCCCTTCCCCATCTAGATTAATATTGAACACACCTTATATTTGTTTCACAATCCACTATGACGAAAAGGATTTACACACTAAAAGCTATCAACACATGATATCCACTTCAAGCTATCAACTCCTAGTCTACCCTCAGGCCTAGCGAACCGCTTAGCCACTCCTTATCCAAGATGTGTCCTACACCTCTAAAGAGCAACTCCCTATCCAAGGCTCTTAAGCCTCTAGGAAGATTTCCTTGCTTAGCTATCTAGATCACAAATGATCCTAGCCAAATTTCCTTAGCTCAACCATTTAGAGTACCAAACTCCTGGCTAAGACTTTTGCTTAGTTATCCGAATCATCTTGATCCTAAATAAGACTTCGTGCTTGGCTATCCGGAATACTTTCCTAACCAAGTCTTCTTGCTCAAATCAAGGCTTCACTCACCTTAACAAGAGACTTCAACCTTTCCACAAGGAAATTGATCTAAGTGATGCAAATGATGCAAGCACATTCAACATAAGACATATGATCAATATGAACTATGGAAACTAGAATTAGACAATGAGCACACAATGTATGATATTCTAGTTCAACAATCCAAGTGATGCAATCATACTAAATGATGCATGAACATATGAAATTTATAGATCAAGTACAAATCATGTAGATATAGATTTAATCATGTGAGCAGACAATCAAATATTGTCTACTCATAAAATCATGAATTGAAACCTAGAGCATATGAAACACCTAACACATTTGATTCCTAGTTTCATTCACAAAGCCAACACTTGAATAAATCATATATATAAAGCACATATTCAAGATATTAGAAACATACACACAAATCCTAGAGAAGTGAGATAATATCTTCAAACTTCTTCTAGTAAACAATTAGAGCATGTGTTCAAATATTCAATTAAGTGAATCCAATCAAAGCTCTAAAAACATACATACGTGTGCTATTTTTGAATGTGATCAATTAATGAAACATAGCACAACTAGGAATCATTTATCATTTGAATATCAATAATCAATGCTCAAATATCCCTATATACAAAGTTAATCACAACACAACTCACAATTATGTGAAAAACCTATAATCAAAGAAATTAGTTCACATATGTCTCTAATTAGACTTTTGATTAGCTTTGATTATGAAGCTTTCTTTCTCAATAGCATTCACCATACATACACATACATATAGAAGAAGAAAACCCAAGGTAATTGAAGATCGATAAAGAAGAAATCACAAGGTTTAGTTCAATAACTAGGAATCCTGTGCAGTTTCGCTTTTGAGGGTAGAACCATCACAAAAATCAATCAAAAAGCAGCAAAAATTTTTGGAGAAGGTAGGGGACTTTAATACGAAGATTCTCCAACTTGAATCACTTCAAGTCTCTTTCTCTAGTGATGAAAATAAGTCTCTTTAATACAAAATCGGCCAACTCAAGTCTCTTTCTCTAGCGATGAAAAGAAGTACGAACCAGCTTTCGCAAAAGAAATTTCCAAAATATACTTCCAATACATATCTCAGTTTTATCCATACAGACAAAGATAATTCAAGATGGGAGGAATGATGTGCACATAGATTGATCATTAGTTTGTTAGTGGGTAATTAGTGCCTTTATTTAGTTTCCATCATTAGTATTTTCCTATTAATTAGTTGTTGTTTCCAATAAAATTGATGTAGTGGGCGAATGGTTAATTAGTTGTTAATTATCAATTAATTGCTGAAGTGTTTGCACTGTAAGTATGTAAGGCTTATAAATAGTCAAAGACTAGTTTAAATGAGGATATGAAGAATATATGACAATTTATCCCCCTTATCAATTTTCTTCTTGTTGGGGATTTGAACCGATAAAGCGGAAACGTTATGCCTAATACTCGCTCATAACTCATAGCAATTAATAACGTCAATATAGCAGAAAAATAGATGAGAGAAAATAAAACAATCACAACACAAGATATACGTGGAAAACCCAAATCGGGTAAAAAACCATGAGTGGTCAAGACGACAAAGAAAGTTCCACTATTTGAAAAATTGTTACAACCATATATTCTAGGATTCTCTCTCTCACCTCAACCCCAAACCATACTCACAAGATCCTCACTAAGTATCCCCCCCCCCCCCATATCCCCTAGGCTTCCTCTGAATATCACCCACATATCTCTAACTTGATCCACTATATTTCCTTGGATCCATCCCCGAATATTCCCTAAGGTCTCCCCCAAATCTCACCACACACTCTCTGATGTTATATGGTGTTCTTTTCTCGACACAAAATAACCTAATTACAAAGTCTATTTATACTAGTTACATGGAGTTTAAGATAAAAAAGAAATTCTACTTCTAAATATACAAGACTTACTTGTTTCACATAAATACTATTTCCTTTTATGACAAATCTTCTTGTAAAGAGTATTCATTTTCCATCAAACACAAGAACTTTCCAAAAGAACATTTTCCCTTTCCTCAAAAGATTTCCCGTTCCAGGCATGCTTGTGATTGACTAAAGTTCGGGTCATATGCTGGCCAATCGCACCCTACACCGTTACAGTCACTGGAAATTACATCGCTCAGTAAGCCGTGATCCATACGTTGAAACGATCTTCATTCTTCCATTTTTCTATTCTTCAAACCTCCATCAAACAACACCATTCTAACTTCATTTGGTTCAATTGGGTTCATTCGAGAATACGCACCAAAACCTAACACCTCTGTATTTCTCATTCTCTCTTCCCTTGATCTCTACTCATTCTCATTCTAAATTCTCTTTGTAATTTCTTTAACTGGAAAATACATATTAGAATGATGTGTGCAGATTATTATTTATTATTAATTAGGTATATTTAGAGTGAATAAGTTAGTTTGCTGATGTAGTGGTGGCCTTAGTGGTTTTTTTTTTCCTTGTTGCATGTTGAGTAAGTGGATTGCATCAACACCATTTCCTTTGTCTTTCCATTGTTTGTGTAATGCGTATTTTGTTGGCAAGCAGGTATTTTATAACTGATGTATTATGGCTATAAATGGCCAGAGAACTAATAAGATGGGATAACGAGTTATACAAATATAATCTTCCTCTACTATTTCTCTGTTTCTTCCCCTTAATTTCTCCTTGTATTTTTCTTTGCCGAAAAATACACTACATTGGTAACAAAGCTGTTCAATTCATGAATGCCGAGTCACGTAACGAAGTTTATGAAATCTTGGCTCGACACGAGTCAAGCTTTGATCAAATTAGTGCGACATTGCAAACAATTATGACCAACTTGTAAGCTTTGTGAGTCACTCAATTTCAGAAACCAACCGGTTCTGTCCAACATCTCATGCGTCGGTAAAACACTCATTGTTCATGTTCCAGACCTCTCTCAACATTCTCTCTACCACACTCCTTGTCACAAGGCTCCGATTAGGGATTCCAAATCTATTGGAATTGGAATTCTGTCTCCTCATATGGAGTCACAGATCGCTGTTAACAAAGGCGAACGCCTAAGAGGGCTATCTCCTCATTTTGTGAATTTTTTTTTTTTTGTTATTTGTGAAATTTTGTGAAATTTTGTTAAAAGTGATTCTCTTCTCCCAATGTGTGGCCATCACCTCAAACATCAATCCATCCCAATTCTCTCTCTCTCTCTCTCTCTCTCTCTCTCTCTCATTCCAATTCTCTCTTTCCTCCCTCAAAATTTGCAATTACAAAATTAAATATAAAAATATATTTATATCATATTCTTCAAGTAGGTACTTTACTTTATTAAAATTTATTTTTTTCTAATTAACAAGTTAGTGTTTTTGATTTATTATTCATCATTTTAATTTAAAGATAGAACCAATTATGTCCCTTTTTAGATATCTGTATTTTTTAAATTTGGATCCTTTATTGTACTGATATTTGTTCTGACCCACTTTGTCATGATCGAAAGCACTTGAAGGTAATACTTGCATTTAAAGTAATGAAAGTGAAATTAATCTCAGTCATTGATTACACATATCACAAGATCTATTTAGGTCGGGACAAAAATCAACTCAGCACAGGATTAATAAAATTTTCCGATGACGTTGAAATTCACTTTTTTTTTAAAAAAAAATGTATATAGATATATATAGTTTTTTTTTTAACCCACCCTAGTAAAAAATCCTAGGTACGCCCTTGGCTGTTAAGTCAACCAAGCAACCCTTCATTCATGGAACGACTTTTGAGTGTTACTATAAACGCATTTCTCATATGTGGTCTACGTTTGAATTTTGTAAATCTATGGCTGCTTGGGCTGGCCAGGATTGTTATTGTCAAAGCAAATTGGATTTAGATTGTATTGTTGACATTGATGATTTTGTTAGAAACGTGGGTGACAGAATTGTCAAAGATTTAGAACCTCCTTCCAATCTATTTGTATTTTATCCTTGCGGAATTGTCAAAGATTTAGAACCTCCTTCCAATCTATCTGTATTTTATCCTTGCGGACAAGGATAATTTGATGAGGAGGGAATGATGTGTATAGATTATTATTTATTATTAATTAGGTATATTAGACTGAATAAGTTAGTTTGATGGAGTAGTGGTGGCCTTAGTTGTTTTTTTTTTTTCCTTATTGCACGTTGAGCAAGTGGTTTGCATCTGCACCACTTCCTTAGTCTTTCCATTATTTATGTAATGCCTATTTTGATGGTAAGCAGTTACTGTATAATTGATGTATTATGGCTATAATTGGCCAGAGAACTAATGAAATGGAATAACGAGTTATAAAAATATAATCTTCCTCTGATATTTCTTTGTTTCTTTCGCTTAATTTCTCCTTGTATTGAAAAATACACAACATAATAATATATAAATATGTAGGATAATGTTAGACATCCAATACTTTTATCCATCATTTACATCCAACTGTTGATGTGTCAATTGGTGAGTGGATACACATTAATAATGATTTATCCATGTATCCATGTATCCACTCACCAATTGACACATCAACAGTTGGATGTAAATGATGGAAAAAAGTGTTGGATGTCTACCTTTGTCAAAATATGTAATTAGCGACACTGTCAGTATAGTGAAAAAAAAAAAACAAAACCAAAAAAAAAAAAAAAAAAAAAAAAAAAAGGTACTAAGGGCCCATTACTGCAGGCAAAGGAGAATATGAGATTGGATAGGAATAACTTGGTTTCACTTTCAGATATGGCGATGAATAATCTGGTTTCTTCCTCATGATCTGATCTGATGTGGCAGTGTTTCAACAACCTTGCATTGGATCTCACCAATTATTACGAGAATATATATTATAATCAAGACTTAAAAAAGCAACTGGCCTATTAGCTCAGCTGGTTAGAGCGTTGTGCTAATAACGCGAAGGTCAGGCTCAAAACCTGCTTGGGTCATTTCAATCTTTTATTTTTGGTTATTTCACATGGCGAATCGGATCCACAGCCCACTGCTATTATGAGACAATATATCCTGTTAGGCCTCCAAGCCCATTATGACCCTCATTCTATCATTTTATAAGTAGAGGTTTTACAAATATATATATATATATATTGTTGTTATTTAAAAAAAAAAAAACAAAAAAAAAAACAAAATTCTTTTAAATTATAGGATTGCCAAAAGGGATTTTTTAATTTTTTTTTTCTTTTTGAAAGAAGAAAAGAAATTAAAATGCAACAACATAATATCAGAATTTTCATGATTATAAAAATACAATTAATCAAAAAATGTGTAAAGTGAAATGAATATATGTATTAAATTTGTGTTTATAATATGTTTAAAACAAGTTTATTAGGTCTAAATGAGGTTGGCTAAGTGGTTTACCCCTTGGATCTAATCCATGAGGTTTTGGATTTGGGTATAGACCCCTATCCAAATCTCGAATTATTGTATTATTATTATTATTATTTAAAATAAAAAAAAAGTTTATTAGGGTTTTAAATGAAATTAATGAAATATAATAGGGTTATGTTAGATATTTTAGTGTTTTTATAAAAGTTCAAAAAGACCTGTTTGAAAAAACTTAAAATTTAAGCTTTTTCAATAGTAAATCTAAAATAACATTTTTAATTATTCAAAAACTCTATTGAGTGGCAATAAAAAAGAAAAAAAAAATTTGAAAAGTGTTTTTCGAATTAAAAAAAAAAACTATTTTTATTGGTAGAGGAGCTATTTCTCGTACACCACCTAAAGAGTATTTTGAGTGGCTTCCCAAAGTAAAGTTTTAAAAGTAGACCCTTTATAAATAGATTTTCTATAAATATAGCATTTTATAGGGAAAAAAAAAAATGTTGATTTCCCAATATATGAAAGCAATTTTATTACTTATCAAGTGATAATCAAACGACACAGTTCATAAGTTTTTGTTTTTTAAGAAAAAGCTATTTTATCTAGTATAAAAGTTCTACCAAATATGTACTACACTATTAGTTGCAGTCTTGCACCCACAAACCTATTTCAACCAAACAAATGTCTTTTACATTGTGTATCTACACAATCAAAAAAAAGAAAAAAAGAAAAAAGGATTAGACACTGCGGTAGCTCTGCGGAGTCACCAATTTACAAATATGAAAAGAACATGTAATCATAAAGAAATTCACCATCATTTTAACGAACGTATATCCTCTCCTTACTTCATCTCTTTTTCCTTACCTTTTTAAAACATGAGATTTGTTGTTGATAAAATGATTGTAAAAAACAATCATATCTTAACCATACATTCAATACAGTACTTATGTATCATGAGATAAAGAAAAAGATGAGGTACGGAGAGGATCCAAATCCCATTTTAACACTACAAATTTATGTTGGTATGAGACTGAGAGAACTCTAGGTGAGAGAATATATTTTGCAAAAAGTGCATGACAACGCTTAGCAAGACTCTTGCATCTGCATCAGTTGAAATTTTGAATAAGATCTAGATTTTCAGAAAAGATGAAAAAATTTGAGTTAGAAAAACTATCCACTCACATGATAAATCTGGGGCTCCAAACAGGAAGCATTTAATATCAAACACAAAATAGCCACGTATAAACATATTCAATCCTTGACATCATCTATCGCTAATATTTATTCAAACCCAGAAAAAAAAAATCAGGACATGCAAATAATATCAGTGGCTTCACCTTTCCAAATTCCAGTTAGGTAAATACTCACTATATATATAAATATAATACTAAATTAATGAAATGAAACGAATAATAAACCATCTACCAAAATTTTTGCCAACTTCGATTTGTAAAAATAATACTTGCCCACCCTACCCCAGCCTGCAATCTACCTCATGTCACTAGTGTTTCAAGCTGTTTGGTTCGCCGCCCTTAATGGGGTTTATTCCGAGTCCGGGAGACCTTCAAAGAAGGATTTATCTGCATCCAGAACACCCTGTACAAATAAAGTTCTATTCAGTAGCTGAAACCAAAATAAGCGTTATGGATTTGAGTCCATGAGTTTCCAGCTAGAACCTTAATAATCATAATGGCTGCATCCTTGTGTAAGAGCTCATTATACTCGTGACAAGTGAGATTCTGCAACATTCAATAATATTTGAGTATGCTCTTATGATGAGTGGCCTTGACATTATAAGAAGTGAGAATTAAAACAGACCTGAACACAATTAGGGCAACCAGTGTCTCCCGAGCAGCGGCAAGATGTGAGAAGTTCCAAAGCAGCAACCAAAAGATCCTTAAAATACGGTTGAATCTAATATAACATCCATACAAACCAAGTTAGCATAAGGAGTGAAATTCATTCAATTAGCAGAACATAAAATAAGAATCCAGTCCCATTCCGTCAAATAGATTATTCATCTCATTGAAAATCAAAATAGAGAAATAAAAAGTAGAATTTATTGTGTTATTGAATGAAATAGTGATCACTTATTGTCATAGCAACGATTGAGTGTCAAAGCAACTGTTCTCAAGTTGTATCACATAAGAGCATAAACTTATTCAAAGGTTTAGGGCATTGTTAAAAAATAATTTCAATATTACACCAGTCACCTGCTTTGAAACACCAGTTCCTCCATGATGCTGATCATATAATAGAATTCTTGCTGGAAAATAACGGGCATCATGAGGGTTTGGACACTCTGGAGCCAAGTCTGATGAGTTGCATCTTATATATCTACATGTCAGATCAGTACCAAGCCAGTCAGATACACAACCACTTACAAACACTTTGCCGCAAGGTTTATAGCTTCAACAAACACCGGCACAAATCAAATAATAACAATAATACTGAAAAAGGAAAATCTTAATGCATGGCAATTCTATAGGCCACAGATACAAACAACACATTTTCAAACTATAACAATATGTTTTCACTTCAGGAGTAACCCTTTTAGGCACTGTTAGACTGGAGCTTCAAGACTCTCTTAAGATTTTAACATCAATCAGACAGACATCAGAGAGACAATATCTTTATTTTCTTTTAAAGTATGATTGTGGTATTATACTTACAAAGGTACTACATGAAGAAGAGCATGACAAGCAGCATGCAAGCCCGAGCGGAAGGAAAAGTTTTTCTCCACCAATGCTTTTACTGGTTGTGGAACTTGAATCCAAACAGCCTGTGTGGATGTAAAGTGAGAAGATTATATGAGGAACATACACATACATGCAATAAGCATGGTCCTAGATATGATCATTGAAAGAAAGAAATCTGTTGTAATCCGTAAATATGATAAAAGATTCCCATCTCTGTGTCTCTAACACAAAAGATTAAGCATGACTGGATCAGTAAGGAAAAGAGATAATTAAAAGCATCAAATTCATTACTATGTCCATAAGAGAACCTGTGATTCATATGAATATTTAGGCAGAGAAAGCTCCATGGTATCGAAGATTTTGCTACTTCCTCTCCATATACGATGGAAACCAAACCAAGTAGTGGTTACTTTACAAACATGTGCTTGGGCAGTTGTTCTTGATAATTGGTTCTTAAAATACTTTGTTGGATAGGCCTAAATAAAGTCAAGACAAGGAAGTTAATGAGAAATTCATATTTCAGTATTTCACACAAATCATGTAAAATAAGCTACACTAGTAGTTGAAATTTAATCCAACCATATGTAAAAAATAAAAAAATAAAAAAATAAAAAAATAAAAAAATAAAAATAAATAAAATAAAAACAATATATTAATTTGGACTTTGGAGTCATGCCAAGATATTTATGATGCAACAAAGATGAATACAGTAGGAACTGAAATAATAGCTAGACAAAATCTCCCCAGATACAAGCAATAACAATAACAATCACATAATAATAACAGTGCTAAAAATTTGCAAGTCCAGCATATTCCTCAATAGAAAACCTTAATTTGACAACCTTTAAAATCCCTTCGGTAATTTCTAACATACTTCCCTACCCCATCCAAGTAGTCTAATGTAGCAAAAAAGAAAAGAAAAAAAAAAAAAAAAAAAAAAAGGAACCTAATGATTATTAGTACGAAAACGAACAAGCTGATTTCTTTGATGTTGATAGACATTGAATAATGTTTGCTATTTGGCTGAATCAGTTGATATCTGAAAGTTCTTAGATGGAAAAGACTTTACATGAAACTTGTTTATTTAGCTTTTAATTTGTGTTCCTAAAATGGTTTGAAGCTAATGGGTTATCAGAAATTTTTAAGGCTATGGAGTTATGTTCAGTTTGGAGATAGATGGCAATGCAAACTTGTAAGTTTTTCTTTTCATCTTTTCTGTTAAATTTAAGTATTAGGAGAACCTTAGAAATTCAATGAAATATGTTTCCACAAGAAGGTTTCCTTCCATAAGGCATAGAAAACACCTTAATCAACAAATTACAACATAGACAATATAAAACCATAAATAGTATCTATTACCATACTAAAATTTAATTCTAAAATTTCATGCTATATATGTACAAGGTCCTAAAAACATGACAGAAATAAAATTTAATGTTGTTAAAGTAAGCACTTTAATAACAAATTGTAGTTCAAATATTTTTGAAAATTCTATGACACAAATGATCAAGTTTGCAGGTACAACAATGGTTGTCCCTAGAAATGATAAATCAAACTTCACACATACATAGTATTACTAATTATACCCAAATACCACATGAATAAAAAGGAAGACTGCAGAACAAAAGAAGCACAGATTAAAGAAACAACTTTTAAAAGAAGGGGTAAATAAACAACAGAACCGATGGTTAAGATCCTTGACATACAATACCACCGCCAATGACATGAATATCTGTATAATCACGAGTCTTTGTGTAATATTTGAGATCAGCTTTCTGGCACAAAGCAGTCTTACTTGATATGCTTAACTCCTTCACCAGATAGGTATATCCTTGGTGCATGTACACAGCGCCTTCATACACCTGAATCATATTAACAATGACAAAAGATTAGGCTATAACATAGACAAAAAGAATCAATGAACACATACCAAGTAACAACTAAAACATATAGGATAAGTTACAAATACAAATTAACTACCTGGAAGAAAGCTTTGCTTTCTTCAATCTCTTCAAGAACTTCATTGGTCTGCATATCTATTACTCTGTATCTTACATTCTCAATTGACCGTATACTAATTGAGTGTGAAGGCAGTTTCTTGTAGTAAGAAAGCATACAAAAAAAAATTCAAAAAAGGAGATGACATTCAAACATAATAAAGTAAGAAAAGAGACATTAAAACAAAACTATATATAGAAATGATATACCTCATGCCCAATGTAACTCCAAAATTTAGCAGAAGAATCATGTGATGGATCAGAACTGAGGTATCCTCTACTTTTAAGAGTCATTACAGCATTTTCTAGACCAGAGCCAAAATATTTCCCATCATGAATCAAACTTAATGGGTGTTCAAGAGCAGCACAAACCAAATGCTGCTCAAGTACCTACAAATTACATCAGAAAAGAGGAACTAAGTTAGCCAAGTTGTTGGAATCCCAATTTGAACTTGATTTAAACAAAAATGCGAATCAAAGAAATCCCAAACCTGCTGGTTTTGGGCATCAATATGACAACACTCAATTGGGCTGTTGAAGAGTTTCTCAGGATATCTCATAAAATATTGATCAAGAGGCCCTTCAAATGCAACATATACAGCAAGAGATGGCCTTTCTCTTCTCCCAGACCTACCAGCTTGCTGCCACAGGCTAAAGACAAAAGGAAAAAGGACACAATTAAAACTTTTCAAGCACATTGTTGGATTACTGAACAAGACATATATCAAGAAAAACATTACCTAGCAATACTACCAGGAAAACCTAAATGCAGGGTTACATCAATATGTCCAACATCAATACCCAACTCCAGAGCATTTGTTGCAACGATACCACGGAGCTTCCCACCAAAAAAGTCACTTTCTATTCTCCTTCGATCCTGGTACAACGGTCACCCAATGTCAAAACACAAAAAAGCAAGTGTTGGAAGAGGAGGAGGAGGAGGAGGGGGAGGGAATTATATGATGAGCAACGAAACTGTAGCATGCATAAACAAAGGTTTATAACTATTAGGTAACCACTAAACCTATAAGCTTAAACTGTTAAGAAAAGACCTACCAATAGTATTTGCAAATCACAATAACAACCCCATATATTTGGATAAGTTTCATTTTAGAAACAAGGCTCCAATAAATCACATAAAGTTATGAGATTTCATGAATTAGACAACAGTAAGGTAGGTAGTGAAGAGTAAAGACTAAGGCAAGGGTTGGGCCTTTCGGATTTTAGATCGAAATTTCCAATAGTCCAGTACAATGCTGACATTGCACCCATTTAGTACTAATTTAGGAATCACTTTAATTCGATCCGTAACCTTCCACAAATGAAGACACTCAGTGAGCGAGTTACTTCATCAATTATAACCCTGACATAGCTATCTATAATATAACAATGTAGAGACTGTATTTTCTGCTACTGAGTTGTACATGGGTTTTGAGCCCTCGATAGAAGAAATATAAAAAAATTAAACCGAAGTGGGTTGATATCAGTAACTATAGGTGTAAATGTGTGAAGAATAACAAAAATAATATGCTTTCTTATTTCTTACATAAAGATGAAGGGCTTAAATACAAGTAGGAGACCTAGAAACAAGAGAGATAGTAATTACACTTAACAGTAACCATCTCACCTAACTACAGCTATTTACACTCACCAAACAACCACTAATTACAATCATTAAATGAACTTCAACTGCATAATTCTAACACTCCCCCTCAAGCGGATGCAAAGATACTTTGCATCCCAAGCTTGCTGATTAGGTTCTGAAATGTAGCATTTGGAAGTCCTTTTGTAAGGACATCTGCAAGTTGACCAGAAGAGGGAACATATGGGACACAAATCTGTCCAGAGTCAAGTTTCTCCTTGATAAAGTGTCTATCAATTTCAACATGTTTGGTTCGGTCATGCTGAACAGGGTTGTGTACAATGTTTATTGCTGCTTTGTTGTCACAGTACATCATCATAGGACCTTCGATTCTAACTTGTAGGTCAGATAGAATAATTCTGATCTATAGCAGCTCACATATGCCAAGATCCATAGCACGAAATTCTGCTTTTGCACTGGAGCGTGCTACAACAGGTTGTTTTTTTGCTTCTCCAAGTGACCAGGTTCCCACTTAGGAACGTGCAATACCCTGTGGTTGACCTCCTGTCTGTCTTAGATCCTGCCCAGTCTGCATCAGTATAGGCTTCAAGCTTAAAACCTTCTCCTTTTTGAAATAGCAACCCTTTTCCTAGCGTTCCTTTCAGATACTTTAGTATCCTATAAGCAGCTTCACCGTGGGACTTTAGAGGAGAGTGCATGAACTCACTGACAACGCTTACGGCATAAGCAATGTTAGGCCTTGTGTGGGACAAATAGATGAGTTTACCCACCATTTTCTGGTATTCTTTTCTGTCTACTGGTTCTTCTCCATCTTTTAGTTCTCCAAGTGTATGATTCGCCTCAATTGGTGTATCAATTGGTTTACAGCCAGTCATTCCAACCTCCTACAGTAGGTCTTGAGTATATTTTTGCTGGGAAATGAATATCCCATGTTTTGACCGAGCAACCTCAATTCCTAAGAAATATCTCAGCCCTCCTAGGTCTTTGATCTCAAATTCTGTTGCAAGATAGGTCTTCAAATTAGCTATTTCTTCATGATTATCTCCACTCATGATAATGTCATCGACATACACAATTAGGACTGTAATTCCTTTTCACATGGAATTCTTTATGAATAATTTGTGGTCGCCTTGGCTTTGGAAATAACCTTGGCTTCTCATAGCTCTAGTAAACCTCCCAAACCATGCCCGTGGTGACTGTTTCAGTCCATAGAGGGATCTTCTCAATTTGCAAACTTTGTTCCCTTTCAATTCTTCCTTGTACCCTGGTGGCATATCCATATATACTTCTTCTAATTCTCCATGAAGGAATGCATTCTTCACATCCAATTGATGTAAAGACCATTCTTTTGTTGCTGCAAGAGATAGAAGAATCCGAATGGTATTCATCTTCGCCACAGGTGCGAAATTCTCATGGTAGTCAATACCATGAGTTTGGGTGTATCCTTTCGCAACGAGTCTGGCTTTATACCTGTCCAACATCCCATCTGGTTGGTATTTCCAAATGGTATTCATCTTTGCCATAGGTGCGAAAGTCTCATGGTAGTCAATACCATGAGTTTAGGTGTATCCTTTCGCAACAAGTCTGGCTTTGTACTTGTCCAACACCCCATCTGGTTGGTATTTTATAGAGAAAATCCACTTGCAGCCAACGGTCCTCTTATATTTTGGTAGGTCCACAATCTGCCATGTTTGGTTCTTTTCTAGTGCCATCAATTCAGCATTTATGGCCTCTTTCCATGGCCTTGATGTTAGAGCTTCTTGAACAGATGCAGGGATCTTTTGAGACATAACAAATGAGAGAAAAGCTTTATACTGTGGAGATAGATTCAACAAAGATACAAAATGTGACACAAGGTGTTGTGTACAACTACGAACCCTCTTTCTTAGAGCAATAGAAATCTCAATATCATCAAAAATATATGGAACAGAATTAGGAATTGAATTTTGAGTATTATCTTCAGTACCTGATTTAGGAACGATGATTAGAGCCTGCGAAGTAGGATTGAGCCGCTTCTTCCTGGAATAAACTTTCAGAGTGGATGTGTGAGTCTCATTGTCTGATTCTGATTGGTTGGTTATTTGGTTTTGGATAACAGGTTGGATAGGGTTTTCTGTGTTTCTTGTTGGTTCCAACTCTTCCCCAGACTTGTCTTCTAATTGTAACTCTAACTCTACCACTGAATCCTCTTTTGACTCCAATTGAATGTTCATATTAGGATAGGTAGCCTCTTTTACATCCCATTCCCACTTTACTTCTTCGTTTGCATTACTCTCCCCTTAAAGATAAGTGTTGCTGTAATAACACTGATCTTCCACAAAAAACACATCTATAGTGATATATGTTTTCTTATTAGTGGGACAATAGCACTTATATCCCTTTTTTGTTGGGGAATATCCTAAAAATATGCATTTTAGAGCTCTAGGATCAAGCTTGCTACGCATGGGAGATTGAATATGGACATATGCCACACAACCGAATACCTTTGGTGGTAAAAACCCAATCCCCTAACAACCTGGAAAAAATTCCATCAACTTCGTAACAGGACTCTGGTTTCCTAGAACTCTTGTAGACATTCTGTTGATAAGGTAGGCTCCTGTAAGAACAGCATCTCCCCAAAAATTCTTTGGTACCCCGGTTTGAAATAGAAGAGAGCGGGTCGGTTCTTCCTCTCAGCCACACCATTCTACTAGGGTGTGTCAATGCATGCTCTTTAGATAGATATGACATAAGTTCCTTGTTAAAATACTCCCTCCCATTATCAGACCTCAAGGTCCCTATATTCACCCCAAACTGATTTTTTATGAACTTGTGAAATTTGGGGAAAATAAAAGGAACTTCAGACTTGTTCTTCATTATGTAAGCCTAGGTAAGTCTAGTACAGTCATCAATAAAGGTGGCGAACCAACGACTACCCGACACATTAGTAACACGGTATGGCCCCCATACATCAGAATGAATTAGTTTAAAAGGAGTTGAAAAATGAACTTCTTTTATTGGAAAAGTAGTACGGTGACTTTTAGCCAAAATACAGGACTCACACTTTAAACTGTTGACATTTAATCCTTGAAATAACTTTGGCAACAATTTTCCGAGTAGAGTAAATGGTGGGTGTCCTAAACGCCTATGCCAAAGATAAATTGGTCTAACACAAGTACTATGGGAAACTAGACATCGAGACTCTCCTTCTCTACTCCAATCAGTATGCAGGTGGTAGAGTCCATCTCTCAGCTTACCAAGCCCAATCATCTTCCCCGATTAATCCTGAAAATAACAGCCAAGAGGAAAAAATTTAACCGAGCAGTTTAGGTCTTTTGTGAGCTTCCCAATAGATAACAAATTATGGTTAAGGTTTGGAACATGTAAAACGGAATGTAAACTAATTTTGTCTGAGATTTTTACAGTCCCTTGACCAGCAACCAAGGAAAACGTACCATCAGCAATCCTAATTTTTTGCTTACCAGAACATGGTGAATAATTAGAGAAGATACTAGGTAAATTGGTCATGTGGTCAGATGCACCTGAATCAATGATCCAGGTGCAAGAGTGGGTTGTACTAGATATTAAAGGTGCCTGTGTACCTGAAGAGGCCATTGAGCAAGAACCGGTAACAGAGGTGTTGAAACAGGTGTTGGTGTTGGGACTGTCCAGTTGATTCAGCAGTTGCTTAAGTCTCTCTACATCCATTTGATTCAACCTGTCAGTTCCTTGTCCATGATTACCAGCCACAGTTGTGATTTGATTCACATGACCTGACTGGTTGGGAGGAAGTCCTCCTTGTGTCACAAACTGTTTAAGATTCTGTGGCTTCCCATGAAGCTTCCAGCACATAGCCCGTGTGTGCCTTTGTTTGTGGCAGTAGTCACACCACAACTTCTCCTTGTCTTGAGATTTCTTGTTATCAACTCTTCTTGTTGCAAGTGCAGAGTTTTCAGCAGTTGTGTCACCTTCCTCCATGTTTTTGGTGCTCATTAGTTCTTTATTGCTCTCCTCTCCTCTAACGATTGCAAAAGCTCCATCCAGGTCAGGCAGCGGATCTCTTCCAAGCACTCGGTCTCTAGCTTGATCATAATCTGACTTGAGTCCTAGTAGGAATTGTATGACTTGTTCCCTTTCCATAAGATCTTTTATAGTTTTTGCATCTTCAGACGATTTTAGTTCAACATTCTGGTATAGGTCAAGCTTTGTCAGCAATCCTTGGAGAGTGTTGTAGTAATCAGTAACACTCATAGATCCCTGCTTAGTGTTGTAAATCTGCCTCTTGATCTGAAAAATCTGAGTGACGAACCCAACTTTGGAATATGTCTTGTTTACAGCATCCCAAATATCTTTGGCATTTGACAATAGCATGTAGGTTTTCCTGATCCTAGGTTCCATGGAGTGAAGCAGCCAAGACATAACAATGTAGTTTTCTGTATCCCAACTCTCATACTTTGGATCTTTCTCATCAGGTGGTTGAGCAGCTCCACTAACATACTTAAACTTACCCTTACTTTTCAGGGAAATTTTTACAGATTGACTCCATTCCATAAAATTCTTCCCATCAAGTTTGGAAGTAGTAAGCTGAAGTGTTGGGTTTTCAATGTGAACTGGGTTTGCAAGGGTGATGGATTTGGTTGTATCAGACATGATTTAGGTAGCAGTTTGAAACAACAAGGACTTTAAAGATTAATCAACAATGCAGGTTGATTCAAAACAATGGCAATGAAGGCCAGGAAAAAGCAAAAAATTGACAATGAAGGTCAAGAAGATAACCCTAGAAAAGAAGGGGCTCTGATACCATGAAGAATAACAAAAATAATATGCTTTCTTATTTCTTACATAAAGAAGATGGGCTTAAATACAAGTAGGAGACATAGAAAGAAGAGAGATAGTAATTACACTTAACAGTAACCATCTCACCTAACTAAGCTATTTACACTCACCAAACAACCACTAATTACAATCATTAAATGAACTTCAACTGCATAATTCTAACAATGTGTAATAGCTTTGTACAAGAGAAGCCGACAAACCAATGAACTATATGAATATTTATATGCATAAAGAATGATACCATCAATTAGTAATAACAAATTTCAAAAAGTCAACACTGACCTCAGCAATGTAGCCAGCACGATAAGCACATATAGAGTTAGCTAAGTGGGGTGCTGTCTCCTCTAGAATTTCACGCCTGTCATAATCATCCCAAAACATCATTTTGCTTCCAGCACTTGAGTATTCACTTAACAAATAATAGCAAATAAAGCACTAAGAAAGCCAAAAAATGTCATAAATCATGACATGTAGATGCTTTTCAAAGGGAGATCTGAAATCTATAAATTGCTAGCACATACGTGTAAGATAAAACAAGCTCGCAAAGTTTACGTGATCTACAAAAAGTAATGCAACGAAGTCCATGCTGAACCATCTCTGCAAATAGGTATGAGATTTCCGAAATTGAGCTGCAAAAAGATGAAGGAAAAAAGTTAGGGATTGAAGAATTATGGTAGATAGGTAATGATATGAAATTCATTCTCAAATTTCATTAACATATTTTACAATTAGAAGAACTGGATCACGATACCTTGAATTTTTAGAAGTAGCATTGCTGGTATCATCCATATCATCGCTCTGACTTTTATTCCATACCTGAAAGCTGGCAGCATTAGCGCCTAGGTCGATAAACACTACCGTTTATTTATTTAGTTCTAAGTGATAGGGAAATGTAAAATTTGAAGGAACCTACAGTTCTCAGAGAAGATATAGGATTCCAGAGGACAAAAAGCTTTTGAGAAGAAGGACTTCCATCATTTTTAATCAGGTCCAATGTTGATAAGTTTGCTAGCTCCTGAAGCATAAGAATGGTTTCATTTCTTCCATGAATACCATAATATAGATGAAATATGAGAGAATCTATGATCAAATACAAAAAAATGACCAACTATTTGGACCTCAAATCTAACTCCCACAAAGTGTACATGCATAAAACTTTAACAGCTTCTTATAACCTTAGAAACATCATTGTGAAGAATACTTTAATATCTTTTTAGGCTCCAAAACTGTACCAGTTTAGAGCCATCTCAGCAAAGAACAAGGACCTATGGTGAGCAGGTGAGGCAAGCCACACACAGCTAAGAAACGCTTATAAAACCAAGCTGGAAAAACAAGTCAAGTAGCCTGTAATTAATTGGTGAAGCTAGATGGACTATGTAAATGGGAATGCCATTCAGGACATGTGGTAAGTGTTTCAGGGTCCATTTATTAAGCAAGGCCACTCCAGCAGAATCTTCCTCTAATATATAGATTGGTTCACCCACCAATAAGTCGGATGATAAGGCATGTGCACACAACTGGTTAAAACACCTAAGTACCATATAACACAAGAATCATGCAGATTATTTCCAAGCTTTTTAAGTTTCATAGATACCATGTTCCACTATGATCATTTTCAATATAAAATTTTGCTAGGGAGTTGGGACGGTAGAAAAAAGAAACGAGAGGGAAAAAAATAAATCAAGCACCATCATTATTATCTCTAGAAGTTACCTCCAAGAAAATGTTGATATGTTAACAATAAGAAAAGCAAATTATGTGATTGGTCTCTAGCATCCTTACCATGCAATGGTCCATAGGATTAGCAGAAGTTGCAGTAGAAAAAACGAAAGAAGGTTCACTACCATAGACTGCACATAAAAGCAGAAAGCAAATGAATTTTTAAAAGTAAAAAATATATATATTTTTTTTTTTTTTTAAAATGAATCCCTTATTGTACACGAGAAATATCTACCATGAGAGCAGAGCCGACGAAGTCTTCTCAATATAAGAGCAGTATGACATCCAAATGCTCCTTTATAAGCATGAGCTTCATCAATCACTACAAACCTAACATACAAAAAAAAAAAAAAAAAAAAAATTCAATAAGAGATACTAAATGTAATTGACATTATAAGAGATACAATACAATTTCAATAGCTACTTACGGCAGAATTGGTTAACCAAAAACAATGAAAACGGTTCATAAAAAATAAAAATTACCTAAGGTTAGAAAAAATTCTGCTGAACTGTCTGTGTAATGGCAAGATTGACATGTGCAGCATATCAGGATTGGTTATCAACTGCAAGCCAGATGAAAATAATTTCAGCATGAAACTGGTGAGGTGGTCAGCTGAGGAAGTTTAAACTGAGACAACTAAAACTTACGAAATTACCAGTCTAGCATTATCTCGTAGCCATGTCCTGTCCTTCTGAGATGTGTCACCATCATACACACCAATATTTATGTTAACATCAAATGCTTTTGTCATAGCTAACAATGCTCTTAATTGATCTTGAGCTAAGGCCTACATGCATGAACAATTTGAATTATTTAGATGCTACCAAAATTATAACCAAGATGTCAATTTCCCAAAGCATCCTCAGAAAAATAAATAAATATTTAACAGATTTGAGAATAACAAAATGCTAAAGCCTAAAGTTCATAAAAAGTACAAATCTACAGCACAAGACCTTTGTTGGAAACAAGTAAAGAGCACATGATAACACATTGTGGGACAACATTTCCAGAACTGGCATATTATAGCAAAGAGATTTCCCGCTAGATGTCATTGTTGCAACAACAACATTCTTCCCAGCAAGGGATGCTGATATTGATTCTGCCTGTGAGCATAAAAAGAGTTGAAACCTTTTAAGAAACTACTCTTCAAAGGATTAAGTCTAGAAAATAATCAAAAATCCATACCTGGTGACAGTACAATTTAGAGATTCCAATACATTTAAGAGCAGATCTAGCATTATCTGAGAGTTCGTTAGGGATTTCGACATGAACGGCTTCCTTGGCACCAATGTCTTCAACATGCACGATCTGCATCAGAAAAACATCCACAGAATGGTGCTCAGGACAGTCCTCTGAGTCAGATACATTATAAAAGAGCCTACATCCCAGATGGCCTGACACTTGTCCATATTAGAATTTGAGGGGAAAGAAGAAACTAACATGTTTGGTTCACATGTCAGGCTGTCAGGTCCAAAGAGGATCTGAGTGTTTGAAACATGTTTCTCTTCTTAATCATTAAATTAAAATTGTTCAGAAGAAGTTTGGAAGTAACCTGCCCATTTGATCCAATGCCCTTTCTCAGATGTTCAACCATTTCCCCTGGTAGCAATTGACTTGTCTCCTGCTAAGTCAAGAAGTCGTGAGAGTGATGTGTTGCAGTAAACAGTTCTGGATTAAAGAATTCATAGGGACACGAAGTTTAGTAATTTTTTATTTTCTAGACTTTTGGCAGAAACATTTAAGACCTGCCATAGACCCAAACCAATTAACCAGATATAGTCAAGAACTAAATACCAATCCATGATCTATCTTAAGAAATTAATTTTAGTTAAATCCATGGTCAATTCCTGCACTGAGCTAAGGGAAAGTTCTTGGTTGGAACTTGGAATTCAAACAGCAAACAACAAATAAATTATTCACTAAATTATAATGGAACCTTTTATCAATTATCATGTGACCTAAACAGGTCAATTTTTGCACAGAGATTTCACCAATTGACAACATTTGACTGATCTTCATTTTTCTGTTTTCTTTCTCGTTTTCTCTCTGTAGGGTTCACATATGTAAATTAAAGGTAGGTTTCCAGAAATACAGAAACCACTTACAATGCATATAAAAATATTAAAACCTACATGACATCGTCTTTGAAATGCATGGGAACTTGAAGTAGAGGAGCAACTTCTCTTAGCCCTTTTTGCTTCATTTCCACTCCTTTTTGCTTCATTTCCACTATGAGCAGTATCAGATTCCTTCACAAATATGAGCAAATCATCCAAGGAAAGGGACATGGACATCTTTCTAATTTTACCCTGCAAGAGAAAAAAAAAAAACACTTCATATCATTAAAAAAGCCAGATATGTCTAGCATATGATGGTAGACAAACAAAGAATTTAAATGGTAAGAGGTTATAAATAGCACAGTTTATAACTTATAAAAGACTGCAGTCTAGCAAACCAATCCAGACCTAGTATACAACATTTGGACTACACTTCCACACTGCCACACAGCCAAACTAGCGTATTGTCATTATTAAAATTTGTTCATTCATTTAAAAACCAAAAAAAAACAAAAAATGATTATGATAATAAGTTACCCTTATAATGAGTTCTGGTATACTAATTAGAATAGTCATTCTAGTTATAAAAGAAAGTTGAGCATTTGTTTATTATAATGAGTAATGATAATGATAAGTCGTTTCTTCACCAAATATTTTTCTTTTCCATTATTCCAGTCAAATCCATTGCAAAGATTTGAAATCAACAAAAGAAAAAGTAAGTAGACCTAACCCATTGAATCATGACTATATCCACTGTTCTGATATTAAAATTTAATATTTGACTGATTTACAATTGGAACAAAGTAGATCTTTTTATTTATTTCATATTGCTTTTGACTTGCAAGAATCTATCAATATTTCCGATTAAATCTTCTTGTTCCTAGACGTTTTAGTGTATACCTCCTTAATACAGATAATGCCAGCACTAACAAAATGTTTAGCACCCCAAATCCTTGAAAAATGAAAATGTAGAGCTTGGTCCTTGCTGCATGCTATGAACTTGAAACCACCCTAACAATTTCTAATGAATTCCAACTATTTAATAACAAAATCCAACTGTTAATAAGAAATTTATAATACTAATCATGCTCTTTACATATTTTAACTCCTAGATCCACTTTGTTCATGTTCACACAATTTCACCGACAGCATTTAAAAAGTTACTGCGATTCTGACTGACTTATCGACAACAATTGCATGCAATGCATCAAAAATTTGAACAAGCTCTTAAAGATTAAGCAAGAAAATTTAAGATCTATATAAGCAAAAGTAATTTTGAAATTTCAAATAGTCGTTACTCCCTACAATGACTACTAAGCTCAACAAACTTCTTAAATAATGTAATACTGCTATCTGTACAAAAATTTGGAAAAAGAAGGAAAACTAAAAGTTCAAATGTTAGTCGTGTTAGTTATATCCACCCTATAAACCCTTCTCACTAACATCTTTCAAAATTGTAATTGCAAGAATCTACAACATTACACATAGTAGAATGCACTCAGTATCAGACATCTCATAAAGGTGTGACTCTCCTTTCAGTTTACATATGTTACATAGTCCAGTCCGTATCTGCATGCATGAAAGTATTAGTGAATTGTGTCTAAGATTGTGTGTGTTTGAACATATTACTATGGCTAATAGGGAACAATATAAAACCTACAAATTTATTCAGCTGATATGATCATTAGAAGCATGCTTTATAAACAATGTTGAAGTTTCTTTTCCCTTGTTCTTGTTCTTGTTCTTATTTTCTTTTCCTTTTCATGAGTTCTTGGCACTTATAGGAATATTTTCGCTTTCAATAAGTAATATGAAGTGATTTCATTTTCATCGTTTAATAGTTAATGCTCTCTCAAAACAAGTTCTCTACACTTTCTTCTCCAAAACGAGAAAGCCAAGCATATAAAAGTTTCTTCAGTTAATAAACTGATTATCACTTGCAAATGATTGTGGAAATTAAAAAATTTAATGTAGGTTGAAATCATAACAAAGTAACAAAAACAAATGTGACAAATAAATTGTTACTCACAAGCTCTTGTAAAGAGAGAAACTTTAAACATAAGCATAACATTACCATCTTAATAGTCTCCCACAGATTGGATTTAAAGGAACTTTCCAATTTCTTCATTGCATCAAATATCTTGGACAGAGACATGCCTTTTTGACCTGTGTAGACCAAAGTGAAAACAAATAAAGATAATTTTGCTCAATGGGAAGCTGATTGTAATTAACTTTAAAAACATTATAAATCATGTTTGCTCTTCAATGATACCAGTTCTGGGATTGTCTCCTACTTGATCTCTTTCTTCTGTTGAAGGATTGATGATAACAAGGGAATCACAATAATTTTTAGATTCCATGTCATCAGCAGCGAACTGGACCACCTGAGATGGACACAGAATAGCTTTAACAAAAGTAACTAAGATTAAAATGTAATTTCCCTATATATTTTGCCTTCGGATTACATCTCAAGGGGTGAAAGGGTAGCACTACGGTAAAGATAGGTCCTAAGCTCAAATCTACCAAAACAAGTGGGGGAGAATAAAAATAATGGTAATAGTAATAAACTAATAATAAAAGGTTCCCTCCAAGAAGAAGTACAATGATCTAGGTATATAATTAATTTTAAAAATAAATAAATAAAATAAAAGGGAAATTAACTGAAGTAGAATTATCATGTATGGTAATGATGTTTTCTTGCCATCCCGGCACTGAAGATAGAGCTCAGGTAGAAATCCTGAAATTAATGGAGAAACCTTATTCAAGTATTTCAAAGAGTACATGCTACTGACAAAGATATTCAAGTATTTGGGACAATCTGGGGCACAACCGGGGCAATCAATAACAAAAGCATCATAAACCAAAATCTACATATGAACCTTCTTAATTACAGAAATCATCAATTACCATCAATATGTGATAGATTTTCCGGTCTAGTATGATAAGTAAAAGATAGACTTTATTCACCAAAGCACAGCACACAGAGGACAACATGATACCTACATCTCTACAACTCAAAGCCGAATTAGGTAAACAGTTTACTTCCTCAATCAGAAACACTAATCTTAGATATGTCATATTAGAACTTCAACTGTCATTTAAGCACCGATGTGAACATTAGTTAAAGTGCAACACTTTAACACCAAATTACCTTCTTCTTTTTTCTCGTCAAACTGCCGAATAAAAGATTGTGGGTCCCAACTTAAAAAAAATAAAATAAAACTAACAAGGTCAGGATTTTGTAGGTCAAAGACTGACGCAGAAGTAAACTTGTACGTAGCTAGATAATCATAATATTAAGCAAATATCAATATATTTTCTAACGTTGCATGAATTGTAGAAAAACAGCATGATAAGGGTGATGCAGTAGAGTCAGTTGGCTCTACTGGAATAACCATATTAAAATCATGAGCTTCAAAAATGAAGTTAAGAAACTTCATAATAATCTAATAAGTAATTTTAGAAAATTTAACCAATTACCTTAGGACAAAGAATAGCAAGATGCTCAATGTCCTTGATACCAACTTGAACTCCAAACTTTGCAAGCTGGTTCAAAGCATCCTTCACATGAGTTAATGTCACTTTTTCACCCCGCAGTTGAAGACAAGCAGTGAAAATGCTCAAGAAAGCAAATGCCTCCACAATTTTCTTCAACCAATCTGGACACAAGCACGAAGAACCATTATTACTGCTTTTGAAAATTCCTTCACCGCCACTTCGCCTATTGGCTTCTCTCAACAACATGCATTTCCCTGAATTTGGATCTGATAAACAGTTCACCGACTCTAAAACTTCAACGAACTTTACACAATTCTGTCCCTCAAAGGCATTCTTGTTAGTAGACCGCAAAACACTCCATAAAAACTCATAAGGGCGAGCCTCTTGATTATTGCAGTCAACACTCCTCTTGCGTTTTGTTTCTAAAAGTTCTCTATTTACTTTTCCAAAGTCCATAGTATTAGAATCGCAATACTTTGGTTGATTACTACTAATATTGCTCGACAAGTCTTCTTCATGTAAAGATGATAATTCTTGCATCATATCTGCATACGTCAAATCAGCAAACTTTTTTGAGATTAAGTTGTGTTTGGCAACACTTGATGACGTCTTGGAGAAATCTGCTTTCGGAGTTTGTGGTCTGTCTTTCTTTGTGAAGGGAATAAGAACAAAAAATTCCCCGGGCTCAATCGAGACACTACATACTTGACTTTGTAAGCTCAATTTGACACCCTGTATAATATAAGCATATAATTAAAATTCAAAATAACAGAATAAAACATAAGTTTAGAATCGGAAACCTTATTACTACAAATGGGGGAGCCAGCTAATCTCAAAATTATCTTCTAGAAATTCAGTTTAAGAATTCAGTCAAAACCCTCTATAACATTGTGATTGGGTTAAAAAATTTAGCCCATATAACTGATTAAGAATTTAAAAATAATGATGAAACAATCTACAAGGTTTCCTTAACATTCTCCAATCTCCATCACCTAATTTCTCCGACCAAAAGGTAAATTTTTACCCCAAACTGAATTATATTCCAGACTCCACCACTGAATTAATTACTAGTCAAAAAGCAAAGGATATTCATGTAGTTGCAGCGATTAGTAACAGGAAGCTAATAAATTTGACTACAAAACACACAAAAGAAGGACAATAAACACAGAGCGAATATGCATACATACATATTACATTGTGTGTGTGTGTGTGTGTAGAGAGAGAGAGAGAGAAGAGGGTAGTATGGTAACTTACCTTGAAAAAGAAGTGGAAATTGGGGGAGGAGGAGGCGGGAGGGAAATTGAGTTTCAAGAGAAGCTTGAGATCGTAAATGGTTTTGTCAGACGACACGCACACTGTCGTCGTTTCGCCCGTCAGTGTGCGCACTTGGATTTCGCTTACCATTGCTCTGATTGCAAATTATTCTGAGATTTTTAGACCAAGTAAAAAGGGTTTCTCTTTTCTGTTTATACTCCAAAAAAAAAGTTCCTGTTTCTGATTTAAATTTCCCGTTTTATATCCTTCAAAAGAAAATAAATAAATAAAATAAAATAAAATAAAAAATCGGAAACTTTGCTGGCAAACTTCATTTTTAGGTCCTTACAAATTTGGAAACGTTAGGCCCGTCCGGTACCTTTTTTTCAAACAGCATTTTCGTTCCTTTCTTATTTTTTATTTTTTATTTTTTTACTTATTTTTTTTATTTTATTTTAAATAGTTTAAGGGGCGTATTAGATTGAGATATTAATAGACAATTTTGAGGTACAAGGATTTTATGGATTTACAAGACTATTAGGATTATTAAGATTGTTAGGATTATACTTTTAAAATTATTAAGATTATATGGACTAGACATTTAGGATTCCGAAAGAGTCCTTGGATTTTATTTATAGAGTATTAGGATTATCTAGACTTTATTTCAAGACTTTTTGGACTTTTAAAAATATAGACTTTCAAGAGTCGATTGTAGTATTCAATTTTCTCCCCAAGTTCTGGTGCTCTATAATAGCAATTTCGTGTGTCAAAAGAAAAGAAAATATATACAAATATGTGATTTTCATGGCTAATTCAACAAACAAAACATACTTAAATCAGAGAACAAAAAATTAAATAAAAAATTAAAAATTAAAAATAAATGATATATATTTGAAGTAAATATATTGAGGGGTTTTCTAGAGAGGAAGATGACTTGAACCCGTAATCTCATGGTGCAAGTATGAGAGGTTTTACCACCGGACTAACCTCATCTCGTCAATAAAAATATATATTTAATTAAGGAAGATAGCGACGAGATGAGGTTAGTCTGGTTGTAAATTTCTCACACTTGCATCATGAGATTACGGGTTCGAGTCCTCCCTACACCTAAAAAAAACCTGAATTAATGTAATACTTAAAAATAATAATAATAATTAAGGAAGATAGTAGCTCACATGACACAACTCAACACGACCATAGCACAACACACCAGAGGTCCTCTCCACAGCTCACCACCCCACAACACACATGCACGCTTGCTTTTATAATAAAAACAAGCAAAACACCTGCTGCTGCAACAATCCCTAGCCCCATTCAACTTTCTAAGTACAAAAATATCTCAATCTCAATTAGCTTTATTTTTTTTATTTTCATTATTTTTTATTTATTTATTTATATAACATATGTATTAATCTACGGCTGTCGTTTTGATAATGTGTCTACATGTATACATATATGTAAACGTTGATGATGTATAATTTATAGAGGCTAGTTTTATGCTGTCTTTTACATGTTTGACCGCCACATTTATTATATACCAATACACACACTAAATATCTGAAATCAAATAAAAAGTCCAGAAAGTATTGAGGGAGAAGGTAAAACAATTTTTGGTTCAAACTATTTATAAATATCACTAAAAAGTCTAGAAAATCCATTTTGTCATGAAATCCTAAAAATCTTGATCTCAATCAAATACCAGCAGATAATTTGCTGCCTCTTGAAAGTCTAAATCCAATATAACAAGACAATATGGACTTTTTTAAAATCTTTAAAGTCTAGATCCAATACCACAAGACAATATGGACTTTTAAAAAAAATCTTAAAAGTCTTGATTGAATACCACCATACTTATTTTACTTGTTCAAAAGTCTCAATCCAATGCCACCAAGTTTTTACTTTCCCAAATTGTCTAATAAAATCTTGAACCAATACACCCCCCTAAATGTTCGTTCAGTACCATTTTCAAAATCATTTTCAACTTTAATGATTTACGCTGTGTTTGGTATGAGGGAAAAATGGAGAGAGAGAGAGAGAGGGTTGGAGGAAGAGCTTTAATCCATTGTTTGATTGGAGGGAGAAAAGAGGAGAGAGGAGGAGATGAGGGAGGGGATCTCTCTTTGGGCCTATCATATTGGAACCTCCCAATGATCGGCGGATCACAATGGAGGGAGAGTGCTGGGGGTAAAGACAAAAATGCCCTCCATTTTTATATTACCCTCCAATTTTTTAAAGGGCAATATAGTAATTTTATAAATTATATACCAATCCATCCCTTCTACTCTCTCCTTTTTAATTCATCAATCCCTCATACTCTCCTTCCATCCTACCAAAACATAGTGTTAAACATGAAAAAAAAAAAAAAAAAAAAAAAAAAAAAGGAAAACAAGTATTTGATGTTTTTGGTTTTGTTTTCCATTTTTTTTACTTCGTGGTTTTCTTTTAAGCTTATAACAAAACAAATCTCAATCTCATATGCTCATTATCAACACAATCTCAAAAAACAACACTACTTCGAAATCATCTTACTAACAACCACAACTTCAATATCATCAAACGCATATTATATCTAATTAACGGTTAAAAAAATCATGGAATTAGAGTAGATGAAGAGAAAAGATTAGCACAAGATGAAGAAAGGTAGTATCCCTGTTTTCACCACGAAATTGATCCCTTGGTAAATCGGATGCAAAGGGGGTGGTGGACCTAATCAACAAAGGTGAGCCCATTGGTTTATGAAAACCTTTCTTCCCAAAAAAAAGATGAAGAGAAGTGAAGGTGTCGGATAGATATGGGGAAGAAGATGACAAGATCGAGCAAGTTGAAGAAGAGATCGAGCATGAAGTAGAGATCAAAATATAGAGTTGAGAGAAGGTGAAGGGAGGTGGCAAACTGATGAATGGGAGAAAAATAATGAAATAAAGTTAGGGTTTTAAGCATTATATATAATGTACTGCCATGTGAGTAAAATTATGGCTTTCAGTGTTTTGTTAATTATTATCACCAGACGCGTTTTTACCATTTTCATTTTCAGAATACAGCTATCAAAATATGCTACCAGACGCGTTTTTTCAATTTCGAAATTGAAACCAAAAACACTATTTTCATTTTCGTTTTTATTTTAGAAAAACAGCACATGAAAAACGTTACCAGACGCACCCTTAGCTAGGGATGAGCATTTGGGGAATAGGGATGGATATAGGTCCCCACATCCTTATCCCCACTTTTGAAACCCTCCCCCATACCCCCCCTCCCTCCCCCATTTCCCCATTTGGGGAAAATGGGGATTGGGGAGTTTTGGGGGGAGGTGCCCCCATCACCATCATCATTCCCCCTGTTTTTCCCCGTTTCCCTGTTTTTCCCCGTTTTACTCATTTTCCCATCTTTCCCATTTCCCCGTTTAACTAAAAATTATATACTAGAAAAACACAAAATCTATCATATATTCAAATACAAAATAAAATTCATTATAATTTCAAATGAAAGTGTTTTAATCCATTACAAAATAAAGTCTATTAGACAAGTTTTATAATTTAGGGTTAAGTTTTTTATATAAAAGAGATGTATATATACTTTGTAAAATAGAAGAATAAAAATATTAAATATATATATAGTATATTATATATAATGTCTGGGGGAATTGGAGAAACGGGGATAGGAGCACCTCCCCCCATCCCCATTTCCATAAATTTGTGGGGAAAATGGGGAAATGAGGATGGGGAGAGGTCCCTCCATCTCTATCCCCATTTTAATTTGGGGATAAAAATCATCCTCATCCCCCCCACCCCCATTTCCCTAATTTCCCCAAAAATTCTCCCCCATATGGGGATGGAGATTTAGGGATTTGGGTCCACGGGGTTAAATGCTTAACTTATCTTCACATTTGTTTTCAATGCGTCCTTAACTTTTGAACATTGGATCATTTAGGTCCCTCTAACCAAACTATTTTTATTCTCAAAGGTCATAGAATCAATTAAAAGTTTATTTTGCCCTTGGACTTCAACTGATCCATCTGAGATGAGGCAATATGATATGGAGAAACTCTATCTTATATATATATATATACATATATATATTAATTGTTTTTTTTTTTTTTTTTGTTTGTTTGTGGTTTGTGTTTGGATTTTGGAAATATATTGTGCTATAGGGATTTTTTGGTAGCATGACATGTCAGCAAAGATAACGGATAATCCGAATTATATGGCATACGGCGTCATTAGAGAAGAAAAACAGTTGCTAGTGATTGGCAAGCGGTCGGGTGAACCGATTGGTAAGGACAAGGTCTTAATGAAGTAGATCTGGTCGGATAGAACAACTGATCGGGTAATATAGACCTAATCGGGTATAATGAACCGATTGGGTAAAATAAGCTTGGTCGGGTAAAACAACCTATCGACCAAAAACCGATTAGCCAAGGCAGCAATAACAATTCAAATACGACTCAATTACAAAGAAGAAGAATCTCACTCAAATAAGGAATCTATGACAACATTCCAATAAAGGAAATATTACTATTTCCTCCTACATATCAGAGACTTGGAGAGTCCAGATCAAGCAATAACTCTGCTCTTCTGGAAGATTGCAAACCAATCAAAAAATTATTCCCAAACGGTCTACTCTACTAGAATCCTTCTAGGATTCTAACTAAAAACCCTTTTTGTATGGAAAATACACACGGCGGAAGCAAAAAATAGATTTGTATGTTTTAAAAAAATTTCCTTTAAAAAAGAAGCTTAACCCTTGATTAATTAAAATATAATAAAAAGATATCATTCATTTTTCCACGTGACGATTGATGTTACGTCGATAGTAATATGTAAGATCTTCCAATCCAATCACGAACGTGAATCACCTAGGAGTGTGAGCTCCCTTTCTTTGAATTGTGTACCTGATGATGGATAACAAAAAACTTTTTCTTCTGTTAGTCACAATAATCTTCCTAGAGAAAACAAAGAACGTTCGATCACTTGTGAATTCTCAATCTTTTGATCGAAACTCACATGAACCTTATTCGAAGTTATGCACAAAGCCTTTTGATGTAAAATCTAGTAGTGCACTATCGAAAATAAAACGTTCTTCTCTCTTTTTCCTCTTGGCCAAAATCTACACACCATGTCTTAGAGTTAGATTTATTTTTAAGCAAAAGAAAGAACTCTCATCCAAAAACTAGGGTTGGCTGAATTCCTTTCCTAAGGTGGATTTATGCCTTGTGGCCTAAATCCTAACCCTAGGTAGATTTCTTGTCTTTGGCCGAAATCCTCTCCCAAGCAGGGTTTATGTTTTCACCAAAGACTCATATCTATCTTTATAATTAAGTCATAATCCAACTCTTTAGTGTATTAATTAAATTGTGAGTATATCAAAAACTTCCAAATTTGACTAGATAAATAAATTCTTTTTATTTATCTACTTATCAAATAATTTTTTTGACTCTTATTATACTACCAACAATAGTATAACACTAAGAAACTTATTTCCTAATTAGAAAAAAGATTTTTATTTTAAATAAATAAATAAATAATTAATTAATTAATTAACTTCCATTTAATTAAATAAAATAAAACAGTATTTTAGGCTAATATTCTTAGCCTTGCCACCCATGTATACAACATATGCATTATATTGTTTTTCCATTTTATTAAATCCATTGGACCTTAATAAAAAGCCCACATGTGAACTAGATCCATTCTTACTAAAAGAAAACAAGTTCACATGCCTTTAAATCAATACATTAATATAATTTAACAGCTAATTATATAATAAATGTGCTAATTATATTCTTAATGTATTAATTACAATTCTAGACAGACCCATAAATTAGTCCGGTAGAATATATCAAGTGATCCATGTAAATCCGTGTGGATTGGAGATCTTGGCAGACTATCTAAATTTAAGCTTCAATAGTTATGACCCAATCACAATCAACAAATGATTCACTTAGGTTTGATACATTAATTTTAGCTAATTCTACTAAAGAACTAAAATTTAACTCTTAAATAAAGATAGAATAAGTAAATCTTTCTCATTCGTACCCTAGATAACCTTATTGGAGATAGTATATTCTCGTGATAAATATCAGTAGTTGCCAAAAGCTCATTGACCGCATATAGCTCTCCTAGTTATCATATTACTTATATGACCGCATTTTGAACTTGGATATTCTTACTTGTCTAGAAGCCATGTTTCAATAGACACTATCAAAAACTTAACATTAAAATTCAATATCATGATGACATTCTACTCTCATTTTATAAATGGAGTCACGATGTCCATATCTATAAATGAAGTCCTCTATTGCTAAACAAATGAATACCACCAAACTATCGAGGATAAACTATACTATATAATCGTACTTATTGATAGCTAAAATGATAACACTTATAACCATAAGTCCATCATTTATCTCATGATTAAAATAGACTCTCCGATTTTCTTCATAATAAAAAATTTTATCCACTGACGATTCTGGATAAAGTATTTCACGGTGATCCTATTCAATGCACCTAGTGCACTAGATTCTTTTACTAAAAGACATTTTAATGATTTTAGATTCTTCATAGCACATTTGATCCCACTCAAATACTAGCAAAAGAATCTACAACTTTAACAAAGTAAAGGTGCCCAACCTTTATCTTAAGTTGTGAACATTATTCAAGACTAACTAAATAATTGTATCTACCTCATACATATCCAGATCTACGAACAATTCTTCAGTTCTTATAGTTTTTTGACTTTATGATTATTTACCTTTGACAATTATAATAATTAAACTATAAATGCTATAAGATTTGTTAAACCAGAAATCACTTTATTGATATGAAAAGATTGTCAACTACATTATTATACTCATACTATTGAGGAAAAACCTAACAATCTCCCACTTGCGCTATAGCAAGTGTGCCATATCTCTCATTCCCATGTTCTCTAGGTGCCCATCAAAACTCTTCTATGGTAAAGCCTTTGTGAAGGGATCCGCTAAATTTTCTACTAACGCGATTTTGGTAATCATCACGTCACCCTTATGCACAATTTCCCTTAAAAAATGATACTTCCTTTCAATGTGTTTTCCTTTCTTATGACTTCTTGATTCTCTCGAATTAGCCACTGCTCCACTGTTGTCACAGTAAATAGTGATATGCTTATTCGCATTAGGAACCACTTCCAAGTCAACCAAGAATTGGTGGAGCCAAACAGTCTCTTTGGCAGCTTCGCATGCAACAACATACTCAGCTTCCATGGTGGAATCAGCAATACATGATTGCTTGATACTCTTCCATATGACTGCGCCTCCTCCAAGAGTAAACACAGATCTTGATGTGGATTTTATAGAGTCAAAGTCTGACTAGAAATCAGAATCTGTATACCTAACGGGGATTAAATCCCCTCCAAAGTATATAAGCATATAATCTCTCGTTCTCTTGAGATACTTGAAAATATGTTTGACTGCCGTCCAGTGATCAAGACCAGGCTTTGATTGAAACCTCCTAACTATGCCAACAGCAAAACAAATATCTAGTCTAGTGCAGAGCATTGCATACATGAAACTTCCAACTGCCAAGACATATGGAACCCTACTCATGAATTGCTCTTCATACTCATTCTTAGGAACTTTTCCTTAGAAAGTTTGATTTCATGTTTGAAAGGTAACATACCTTTCTTGGAATCTTGCATTGAGAATCTAGACAAGATTTTATCTATGTATGAAGCTTGGGATAATTCAATCGTTATATTTTTCTATCCCTTATTACTTGGATACCAAAAATATAACTTGCTTCTCTTAAGTCCTTCATATCAAATTGTTTTGCTAACCATTCTTTTACTAATGTCAATACACCTACATCGTTTCCGATGAGTAGTATATCATCAACATAAAGAATTAGGAAAACCAACTTTTTGCCTTTAATCCTTTTGTACACATGGTTCGTCAAGGTTTTGAATAAATCCAAAACCTTTCACAGCTTGATCGAACCTTATGTTCCAGGATCTGATGCTTGCTTTAGTCCATATATGGACTTTTGCAACTTGCATACCCTTTCCTCTTGGCATTTTTCAATGGATTTTTCTGGTTGCATCATATAGATGGTTTCATCAAGACTTCCGTTAAGGAAAGCTGTCTTGACGACCATTTGCCAAATCTCTAAGTCTAGAGATGCTGCAATGGATAAGAGTATCCTAATAGATTTAAGCATAGCCACAGGAGAGAAAGTTTCCTCGTAATCAATACCTTCCTTCTGTGTATAATCTTTAGCTACTAATCTAGCTTTGAAGGTTTCCACCTTTCCATCCATTCCTCTTTTCCTCTTGTATACCCACTTGCACCCAATGAGTTTTATCCATTTAGGCAAGTCTACAAGAGACTAGACTTTGTTATTGAACATAGATTCAATTTCAGATTGCATTGCCTTTTGCCAATGGCGACAATCAACATCCTCTATTGCTTCCTTATATATGTAGGGATCATCGTCATCCGGGAGATTCTCCACTGATTCTCCTAGATTGATGTATCTCTCGGGTTGTCTACTAACCCTCCCACTACGACGAGGAATGGTAAGTTGTTGATCTTGTGATGGTGCGGAACTTACAATTAGGCTAGGCTGTGAAACCTCTTGTGGAATTGTATATCTTGACATTTCATTCAGGACAATTCTACTTTTAGGCACAAAATCATTCATATAGTCATTTTCCAGAAATTTAGCATTTGTCGAAACAAATACTTTAAGATTTGAAGGACTATAGAAATAATATTCTTTAGTTCCTTTTGGATACCCTACAAATATTCATGTTTCTAAACGGGACTCCATATTTTATGTCTTTCCTTTTAACACATGCGCAGAACAACAAAATATCCTTAAGTGTTTTAAACTAGGCTTTCGCCCAGTTCACAACTCATATGGTGTTTGAGGAATCGACTTAGATGATACATCGTTTAGAATGTACATAGCCGTTTGTAAAGCATATCACCAAAAAAAATTAGGAAGCGTTGAATAACTCAACATAGACCTAACCATATCTAAAAGAGTTCTATTTTTTCTTTCTGCCATCCCATTTTGTTGAGGTGTAGCTGGCGTAGAAAATTGAGAAACTATCCCATTATCAATAAGATATTGCTGAAACTCACCAGATAGATATTCTCCATCACGATCAGATCTCACGATTTTTATGTGTTTCTCAAGTTGATTTTCTACTTCAGCTTTAAATACTTTGAACATGTCAAAAGCATCTGACTTATGTCTCATGAGATACATATTGCTAAATCTCGAGTAATCATCCATGGAAGTGATGAAGTACTCATATCCACCTCTAGCTTGAATGCTCATATGACCACATACATCAGTGTGTATTAATCCTAAACATTCAGTGGCTCTTGTGCCTTTGGTCGTGAATGACCTTTTGGTCATCTTACCTTCCAAACAAGATTCACAAGTTGGTAGATAATCAACCTTTAAGTCACTTAAAGGCCCATAACTAACCAATTTTTTAATCCTATTAAGGTTAATATGACCTAGGCAAATGCCATAGGTAGGTTTCATCTTTTGATAATTATACTCTTTTATGATTAGGTTCTGTTAATTCTGTGTCTAACAAGTGAGAGATATTTCTATGTAGATATAATAAACGTTTTCCAATGTACCTTTGTAAACAAATTTGTCATTCTTACTAATAAAAAACTTTATTAAAAGTAACCGAATATCCAAATTTATTTAAACAAGAATCTGAAATTAAATTCCTCTTGAATTGAGGTACATAATAAACGTTTATCAAATCTAAATGCCTACTAGAATCTAGACTAACTATAATATCTCCCACTGCAATGGCATATACCAACGCTCTGTTGCCTAAACGCAAGTCGATTTCATACTTATTCAACCTTTTCCTTTCCTGGAACCCCTGTAAGGAATAACAAACATGATTAGTTGCTCCAGAGTCTATGATCCAAGAATCTGTAAAATTTACCAGAAAACATATTTCAAGATAATTAACATTACCTTTTTCCTTCTTGTTCTGGGACATTGGGCAATGTCTTTTCCAATGTCCCTTTTCACCACAAAAGATGCATTTCCATTTGATCTTGGTTACTTTCTTGGTCTCCTTCTTGGTAGGCTCAAGTTGCTTTTTCTTTTGTTGTTTCTTGACCTTCTTACGGGTCTTAATAGTAGCGACTTTACCAAGCATAAGAATCTCTTGACCTTTGCTTTTCACAAGGATCTTTTTAGCGCTTTGAACATCTTGCATCAGGTCCTACAAGGTGTATTCCTTTTTGTTCAAGGTGTAGTCTAACTTGAACTAATCAAAGGAATCTAACAATGAGTTGACATGTCAATTTTCGTCTCACTATCTATCTCAACACCATTGAGTTCAGCAATGTTGAGATGTGCTATGACTTTCATCATGTGATCTTTCACAGTCTATCCAAGTTTCATCCAAAGATTCATGAAAGCAGTCACTGTTTCTCTCTTAGTCATCCTGACCTCAAACAAACATCTCCTCTTGAGACATCATTATATCAGCAGACCCCATTCCTTCTTGCTGCTATTGCAATACGTCAAAGATGGTAGCCATAATGTAGCATTTGGCCATCTCATCTGAGGTCTTCCACTGCTCATACCCGTCTTTTTGCACCACAGTGGATTCATAAGTAGAAGCAGGTGGTTTATGAGTAGTCATAACAAACTTATGTTTTTCAGCTTGCAGCAACAACCCAATTTTCCTTTTCCATGTGACATAATTATCACCAGTTAAAGTATTATTTTTTAGGATGTTGATTAGGGATGAGGTCATGATTTCTGAATAAAACAAAAAATATATATAAGTAAATAATTATGATAAAGCACTTTCGAATATTTATCTTGAATTAAATAAATAATTCAATCGTAAAATTCAACGGTGATCCAACATCTATAAATGTCACGCCTTCTTTGGGAGTTCTCACCATCTACTAGTTGGGCTAGGTCCCACTTAATTGTTAACATAACAACCAGCGTCTTCAATTTTAGCCTTTTGATGTTATTGATAAGAACTCTTGGGAGGATATCAATAAAACCACATTGAGTGTATTACCAAGATATTGACCTTTAATATTTTCCCTCACGAAAATCCCTCCTTTGAGAGTAGATATCGTTTGAGTCAATTTTATAGTCTATCCTTGTATGGAAGTATCTTTCTAAATTCCATTCATGGATATCCCTTGAGGGGTTATCACACAAAACATAAAGGTCAACTAACCTTGGAGGCCATAGGTGTTTTAAAACACCTTCTCCCATTCAATTGTTTAAGGCGTGTGATTAAAATCTATATAATGATTTACCAATTTATCTATATGCCAATTAGATACCTAAATCATTTAATGCATGTTCATACCAAAAGAGATATATGAGTGACACTCCTATTTTATATGACATGTTATCAAACAATAACAAATATTGTAATATTTACAAAAAATAAATAGCCACAATTTTGGTCTATCCTAGAAAAGCAAGTAAATTACATTTGTTGGAAATACAAAACACCCTAACCTGATGAACAAGTCATCAAGGCCATCTCGTGCGTGTACCATGGCTGCCCCACCCATGGGCGCGCACATGCACCCAACCACCATGGGCAGCCGTGCGCCACCATACCACAACAAACGTAGCTGCACTCTTGTTTATGCACTCGTTTGTTGCTTTGGTGTGCACGGTGTAGGATTGGTACCGGTTCCTTCCTTTTTCTACTTCCAATTCTTCAACTTTTCGATTCTTTGATACTTGAATATATTATTACAATAATTTTTTTTTAAAAAATACATTACAATGATAAAATAAAATAAAAACTTAACAACTACCAAGAAGGAAATTATGGCGATAATAGGCCACTCTTCTTGTTACACATCCAAACAAAAAATACATTGAAATTCTAGGACTAGAATCGAGCAATAACAAATCATATTATAATAACATATATATCCATACATTCCACATGTAATTATATATGAGAATACCTAGAGTGTCATCTCTTTCTAAAACATGTATATTTACAATAAAAAGAAATAGATCCATGTATATATATACATCAATTAATCAAGGGTAAACCAGGGCTCTGATACTAATTGTAAGGAAAATATATGCAGCAAAAGCGAAAAATAGATTTATATATTTTAAAAAATTTTCCTTTAAAAGAGAACCTTAACCCTCGATTAATTAACATATAATAAAATATATTATACATTTTTCCACATGACGATTGATGTTATGTTGATAGTAATCCGCAAGATCTTCCAATCCAATCATGAACGTGAATCACCTAGGAGTGTGTTCTCCCTTTCTTTGAATTGTGTACCTGAGGATGGATAACAAAAAAAAAAAAAAATTTCCTTTGTTAGTCACAATAATTTTTCTAGAAAAAACGAATAACATTCAGTTACTTGTGAATTCTCAATCTTTTGATCGAAACTCGCGTAAACCTTATTCGAAGTTGTGCGTAGAGCCTTTTGATGTAAAAGCTAGTAGTGCACTATTGAAAATAAAACGTTTCTTCTCTCTTTTTCCTCTTGGCCAAAATCTACACATTATGTCTTAAAGTTGGATTTATTTTTAAGCAAAAGAAAGAACTCTCTTCCAAAAACTAGGGTTGGCCGAATTCCTTTCCTAAGATGGATTTATGCCTTGTGGCCTAAATCCTAACCCTAAGTAGATTTCTTGTCTTTGGCCAAAATCCTCTCTCAAGTAGGTTTGTGTTTTCACCAAAGACTCCTATCTATCTTTAGAATTCAACCCTAATCCAACTCTTTAGTGTATTATTAAATTATGACTACATCAAAGACTTCATAATTTGACTAGATAAATAAATTCCTTTTATTTATCTACTTATCAAATAAAGTCTTTGATTCTTATTATACTACTAACAGTAGTATAACACTAAGAAACCTATTTCCTAGTTGGAAAAAGATTTTGATTTTTAAATAAATTAAATAATTAATTAATTAATTAATTTCCATTTAATTAAATAAAATAAAACAATATTTTAGGCTAATATTATTAGCCTTGCCGCCCATGTATACAACATGTGCATTATATTGTTTTTCCATTTTATTAAATCCATTGGACTTTAATAAAAAGCCCACATGTAAAATAGATCCATTCATATTAAAAGAAAACAAGTTCACATGCCTTTAAATTAATACTTTAATATAATTTAACAGCCCATTATATAATAAATGTGCAAATTATATTTTTAATGTATTAATTACAATTCTAAATGGACCCATAAATTAGTCCGGTAGAATATATCAAGTGATCCATACAAGTCCATGTGGATTGGGGATCTTGACGGGCTATCTAAATTTCAGCTTCAATAGATATAACTATATCCAAATGTTGTTCATCAATTTGTACGAAATAGGATTGTATTGATGTTTATCTACATATATTTTCACTCAATATCATTTCCTATTCATGGCTTGTAGGTAGTAATATGGATAGTAGTCATGGAATGTTTAGCAACCGAACATGACATGTGGATTTGAACACTGAAGGTCACTTAAAGTGGCATGAGGCAGAGACAACACAGACAGACAATGATGAGTATAATCAAAATGATACGTACAACAACAATGAATGACCATTTCATGTGTCGTTCATTCACGGTAATGTTTCCACAGCATTAGGTTTGTCTAATGATAATTTGGTGCAACCAGTCGATGATCTCTTACATAGTGATCGTATAAGTTTACAACTCAACGATGTTATGAGGAAAGAGTTTATATCTGTTATTGATGCTGAGGAGTTTTACAAGAAATATTCATATGGTATGGGGTTCAACATGCGTAAGGACAGGTTGTGTTGGGACACATGTGGATTAATTACAATTTGTAGGTGGGTTTGTTCAAAAGAAAGGTATAGATCAAAAAAAAAAAAAGTTGACAGAACCGATAGGGTACGTGAACCTAGAGGGTAGACTTGGGAAGGTTGTCGGGCATCATTGAAAATTAATTTTGATAGGGAGAAAATGTTATGGATTGTTACAAAGTTTGTCACTAAGCATACTCATAATTTATCACCTGGCAATCATAGGCGATTCCTTCGTTCTTATAAAAATGTTAAAGATAGTGAATAGCACAAGTGCAATCACTCAGATCAGTTGGAATGAAAACTTCCTAAGTGATGGACCACCTTTTGGATCAGTCTGGTAGTTATGCGGCCGTTGGATATGCCATAAAAGACTTATAGAACCGTCTGGACACCATACGTAGGTCTACTTCCAATGCTGATTCAATTATCTCTTACATGATTGTGAAATCGGAAATGGATCCATGATTCTTCTTTCGGTACAGAATTCTTGAAGATGGTAGCATGGGAAACTTATTATGGTCAGACGCAATGTCACGATACGACTACAGAATTTTTGATGATGTCATTTCATTCGACTCAACGTACCGAACTAATTGTTATAATCGATCGCTTGTGATTTTGTTGGTGTGAACAATCATACGAAAATGACAATTTTTGGGTTCGGGTTGTTGGTGGATAAGACGGTCGATACTTATACTTGGATATTGTAGACATTCTTAGAAGTTATGCATGGTAAATGTCCAATTTCGGTAGTTACTAATGGTGATAAAGCTATGAGTAAGGCCCTAAGATCAGTTATGCCTTCCACCGTACACTGCCTTTGTTCTTGGCACCTTGAGCGGAATGTGCCGACAAACATAGGTGATAGCGGGTTTACTCAAGCATTTACCCATTGCATTTTGACTTATATGACGGAGTCAGAGTTCGAGACCCAGTGGTTGAAGGTCATTGAGACGTTTGGTTTGCAACATAATGAATGGGTGAAAATGATGTATTATAAATGGAAGCTTCTTACGAAGTACATTCTTTGGTGGTTTACGGAGCACACAATGGTCCGAGAGTATTAATTCTTTCCTTAATCGATTTTTGTATAGTAGGCTAAAATTGTATGAATTTATAAGCCATATCGATCGAGCAATGTCACGCCTACGAAACAACGAATTAAAGGATGATTTTGATAGTATTAACGAGCATCCAGTCCTCGTAACCCATCTGTTAGAACTGGAAAAACATGCTACCGAAGTTTATACGCGAAACACATTTGCTTGGGTGCGAGATGAAATCAAATCAGAGGCAAAACTCAGCATAGTGAATTGCGTTGATGATATGGAGAGTGTGATGTACACATTCAAGAAGTTTGCCGGTAGTGGTAAAACCTGGAATGTGAGGTACACACCATCTACAAACATTTTCAAATGCTTATGCAAAAATTTTGAGACAATTGGGATTCCTTGTTGCCATGCATTTAGTGTCATGAAAGCCATGAACCAACAACACATACATGAGACACTCATAATGCAGCGTTGGACAATGATCGGGATTAGGTGTTCACGCAATCAATTGAACTAGGTTCACTTATACTGGGATTAGGTAGGTGTGTGATTACTTCCGGGATTAGGATTGTAATCTTTAACACATTTAGTGGATTCAAGGTTCATGTGTGGCTCACATAATAGCCTGTGGTTTTTCCCGTAAGGGAGTTCCACTTAAATATCTTGTGTCATTTAAGATTCCGTACTTTATACACTTGATATATTATTGTGACTAGTTAGGGGTATTTTCATATATTTGACTAATAATGAAAATTGGGTAAACTTTGATAAAATCTATTCACATCCCTCTAAATTAATATTGTACACAGAGTAAATTTGTTTCAGATGAAATAGAAAAAAAAAAAATGTTGTGGGATGGCTCGTAAATGTGGGAACTGTGGACAGCCTGGCCACACAAAAAAGACCTGTCGTGCCCATGTTAACAATAACATCAATGGAATGGCAAGCAACAGTGGAGGTACGACAACACGGTCCACATTACAACCAACCACGTTTGGCCATTTAGTGTAGTTTTCCGACTTTTAATATACTTTGGACAGTGACGGTCGATGCCATGAGTTTGCTTTTCAAAATCCGGGAGAACCAATGGCTAACTTCAGCAATCAGTTGAATGACAATGTTTTTTCCTTGAGAAGCTCAACACCTGAAATGTACATGCAACAAAACCAATGGTGGAGGCCGCATAACATAATCTGATAGATTTGTGTGCCATTGATAATCTTGTAATCATGGTGTCATGAGCTACGATATGTGACTCGCATGAATACGTTAAATTTGTTCTTAAAGAAACGGCCTCTTTTGTAATGTGGTGGCAGCTATAAATGTAGTTTATAAAAGCTTTGACTTGTATGGAGGTATTGTGTGGCCACTAAATTAGAATAATGTAATGACTTGTAAAAAAAATATGTTGCTGTTATATACGCCAAAAAGCAAATTACGTTCCTTTGAATTGACTTCTATTTGTAATAAATCATCAGTCCCATCTTTTACAAATACGATTGTACTCATAATATATCAGGAGTAACTTAAGTACAATTGGGATATATAAATATATTTTAAGGTTGACTTAATTTAGAACTTAGAGACATAGTGAAAGAGTAAAAACACAATGTAGGATACAAATGGAAGGATGTATGAAAATAAGACCACCTGTGACCTTGTATTTATAAACCCAAATACTGCCATATACATATAAGTTTATGCATATATTATAGTTGAACTGAAAAAAGGAAGAGACTTAGCCCACCCTTATGCAAAGTCTCTTATATTAGTCCACATATACAAAAAGAACAAAATTAATAAACTTTTTTCCAGTGATGCAGCCTAACACATTAAAATCCCATTTACAAAAAGAATATAAAAATCATTGCATGAAACCTAACAAACACATTTAATCCATAAAAGCCACCGCTTTACCTCTTAACTTTCGGATTGGTGGCGCTCTCAAGTTTACAAGGGTCATAACTTCATTGTTGGACAGTAATACATTATAGTGTTCTTTAGCATTTTTCTTCAAAGATAGTAGGTTGCTGTTACCAGGGAAGAGTGCTAGGAAACGAGCTAACAACAAACGCTGACACTAAGAATGAAATTGTAAAAGAAGTGGGAAATGTCATGGATATGTAATAAAATATAGTGCAGTGCTCAAAACATATGGTTTTACTTAGGTTAACATACCGATTCCATCTGAAAAGGTGTAGGGCAATTGTCATTCATGAACATGCAAACTAAAAGGCCACAATCATAACCGTTGGGTTGAGTGGGTGCTTTCGCATCTGAGACAGTGAATGATGTGAATGAGAAGGTTATTAGGAAGACAACTATAATGTCATCATCAAGAACAATGTCAAGCGATGCCATCTAAAAGAAAAACAAAATGTACATTACTGCAGGGCGATTGATGACAGTGGAAAATATGGGGATCACTAAGGGGGTAAATCAAACTTTGGTGAAGTTAGGGACATACCAATTTTTGAACTTGGGTCAGTCGCGTCAGATCATCCTTTCGACGAGGTGGATTGGAGTCCCAAATTCGGCAGTCTCATTTTTTCAAGTCAACTATCGCCAGATACCAATGGTTGCGTAGATCATGGATAGGAATGTAAATCTAATATTCGGATGAAAATGTCATTATCAATATACATTACAAAATAGACAATTTGAACATGAACAAAATTAAGGTGTTCGAAACAAAAAACCAAGGGTAATCATGCGTCACCTTTTCACATCTACGAATATTGTAAGTTCCTCAAGTTTTGATTGGCTTATTTCGGTGAAAAACCATAAGTGGGGTTTGATGTAAGGGTAGCTTAGGCTTTTGATGATTGGTGCTTTGCACAACTAATGCCCTCTTAAGTCCTCATGAGATTAAGCACTTCAAATGTAAATTTCTAAGTGCTTACTTGCTTATGAAAAAATGTAGTTGCACACACTCATAACACATGCATAATTCTTATTTTTATATGTTGTGGTTCTTTATTATGTGTTCATTAATGTTCATTAATCTCTCTTCATGCATGTTTAACTTGATTGCATCTTGTGTGTTTAAATGCCTTGTCATTGATGCATCATGGTTTTTAAGGGTGCTGTACAACCGCCCTTCAGGCACCCTACGTACAGCGCCTGTATGGCGGATATAGCAAATTGCTCTTGACCTCTCTACGCTCACCATACGTAGAGCGGTGCCACTGGTCGATTTTTTTATCTTCTACATTCCGCCCTTCAGACGTCCTACGTACAACAGGTGTATGGCGGCTCTCAAAATCCGTAGAGCAACCACCCATGGTTCGCCGAATTTCCGCCCTACGCATAGAGCGGTTATGAAGAACTTGTTCTTCATTTCCCAGGTTAACTGCCCTATGTATGACGGGTGTAGGGCGGTCAAGGAAATTTTTTTGAAAACTTTGCAAAACGACGTAGCATCAATTTGTCACCCTATGTATATGCTACTTTGACTTTAGGTCAGTTCGAAGAGAGTCCAAATCATATTTTGACTTAGCATTTTTTCAAAGAGAAAAAAATCACTAAAGAACTCTCTTTTGTTTACTCAAACACACATCCAAGATCATCTAGGTGTAATCTATGTTTGGTTTTTATTCAACACTTTTAGCTTGGTATGTTGGTCATTAATATCTTACATATTTTGTGTCTTCCTTAACATGCAATCTCATTTATTACTTGCATGCTTATAGAATATATTCTATCATCAAGATTGAGATGATTGTGTTGATTGTTTGAGAGTTGTATTTTGATAGCTATTTTTAGGATTGTTTAATCTTTGATAGCTAAGCTTTATGACATGTTATATAGCAAAGATTAATATCTAGGATTGTGATTATTGTCATCTTTCATCCTAGATAGGCATTTAGTGTAACCTAACATTACTTGCTCTTTGAATATCATATTATTCAGATTAGGTTGTTTATTCTCTTCATTGAGAAGTAAGTCTTATGACTACCGGTGAGTGGTGCAAGCAAATTGGACTAGGTCCACTTTTACAGACCTGAGGGTAGTAGTGGCAGGTTATAGACCGTGAGAGGTTGAGGTCAACCTAGGTTGTAAACGTCATTACAATTAGTGGATTCGAGATTCGTTTGTGGCGCACATAACTGCCTGTGGTTTTTCCTTATTGAAGGTTTCCACGTAAATATCAAGTGTCTTTTATATTTCCGCGCATATCACACTTGCTATATAAATTGACTAGTTAGGGGCATTTTGGTAAACTTGACTAATCACAAAAATTGGGTAAAATTGATTAAAATCTATTCACCCCCCCTCTAGATTAATAGTGAACACACCATAATTTGTTTCAATTGGTATCAGAGCGGGTTCGTAGATATACTTAGGTGATCCTTTGCTCATTTTTGTGTATTGTGCATTTTGTGTGATTTTTGATCATTCATACATTTGCATTCATTTCATTCATTCATAAACACTATGAGTGGAAACGGTGGTGGAAACGGTGGTGGCAACGAAGGTGCTTCAAGCACAAGACCTCTACTTCTCACCGGGTTAAATTATGCCTCTTGGAAAGGCAAGATGGAGTCGTACATATGCCAAATCCATGACCGGGCTTGGATGGCGGTAGAAGACAGCTACGAATCACCAATGATGACTCCTACGGGTGGAAGAGAGGATGTACTCAAGCATAAGGCGCAATGGAGCGCGCAAGAGTTTGATGCATCAAAATGGAATAAGAAGGCAATGCATGGCATCCTATGTGCAATAGACGAAAATCAATACAAATTGATTCAAAACACTAGGATAGCTAAGGAGGCATGGGACATCCTAGAGGTTGCACATGAGGGAACCGAAGTGGTGAAGGACTCTAAGCTTCAAGTCCTCCAAACTCAATTTGAGATGCTCAAGATGAAGGAGAATGAGTGCTTCAACAACTTTGAGATCAAGTTGATGGATATAGTCAATTAAAGTCATCAACTTGGTGACCCTTACTCGGATAAAAGGATCAAGCAAAAGATTATGAGATCACTTCCTGAGAGATTTGAATCTAAGGTAATAGTTTTAGAGGAGAATAGCACCTACAAAGACATGAAGCCAAGTGAGGTGACTGGGAGACTTCTAGCTTATGAGTCTAGGAAAGGTCCTATCTCCATACCTCCTAAAAAGCAAAAGGGAATTGCTTTGAAAGCCTCCAAAGTTGAGAAGGAGGAAAAGAAGGATGACTCGGATGAAGACATGGCCTTGTTGATGAGAAGGTTCAAAAGGTTTGTCGAGACCGAGAAGAAGGGATTTGGATCCAAGGGTCAAGACTTGAAGAAAAGGACTCTTTTCAAGAGGTTTGAGCCTAGACAAGAGAAGAGTGAAAAGAAAGGGATCCAATGCTATGAGTGTGGTAGTATAGGACACATCGCTCCCGATTGCGGTAATTTGAAGAACAAGAAAGAGAGAGTGATGGTCGCCACGTGGAGTGAAAGTGATGACTCTGATGAGAGAGATGAGTCTTCGGATGATAAAGAACTCATGACTAACTTCATAACCTTTGCCTCATCCCACAAGAGCAAAGGTGTTAGTGAAGAAGAGAATGAGAATCAAGAGGAATTTGACTCAAGTGATGATGGCTCTCCATCACAATCCACAAATGGAAATGTGGATATGATGGATCTCTAAGACTACATAGTCAAGTTTGAGAGTTCAAGGTTAAAGAACAAGAGAGAAATTAGGAGTTTAAAGGAAGAAAACCTAGAGCTTTTAACACAAGTTGATCACTTAAGTGAACAAGTGATGAGATCTAAGAAGAATGAAGACATGCTAAGAGATGAGCTAGCCTTGTCTATAAGGAATGAAGAAGGTTTGAAGAGGGAGCTTAAAGAAACAAAAGGGTCAATGATTAAGATGGCCTCTAGCACAAAGAAGCTTGACCACATGCATTGTGTTAGCAAAAGTCCTTGTGACAAGAGAGGTCTTGGGTTTGAAGATGGCAAGGAGACCTCCACTCCTAACAAGACTGTGTTTGTCAAGAGCTTGAGCTACAAAGAAGCCTCACCGGTGCAAACTCCTAGGAAGAAGATAGATCTAGGATAATGTTTACATAGTGCACAAGTGAAGGTAGATTCAAGAAGACAACCTCAAGCTCAACCCTCAAGAGCTCCTCAAGCTAGCTTTCCTCAACAAATGGCTCACAAAGGAAAGAGACCAATCATGCAAGCTCAACAAAGGAAGCAATCTAGTCTTTGTCAACAACAAAGGAGGAGAGATCCTATCCAACAACCAAGACTACCACATAGACAAGGGAAGGATTCTTTGCATATGCAAGGACATGGTATGATTCCTAACTACACTCCTACATGTCATTTTTGTGGTATTGATGGTCATATTAGACCAAATTGCTTTCATTATATTAACATGTGTAGAGTTATGTACATGATTGAAAATAGAAAGACAAGAGCCAAGTTGCATGTTCCTAAGAGGATAATTCTAATATGTATGATCCTATGACTTCTAGAGCTTAAGTACCTTTGACCACTAGGAAGAAAAGTGTTTCACATTGGTGGATTAGAAGAGATGAATACTTTTGCCATGTTCTTCAAATTGCCTTGAAGGCAAACTCTTCTAACTTCTGGTACTTAGATAGTGGGTGCTCTAGGCAGATGACGGGAAACAAAGAGTTTCTTTGAGACTCTTGTCATGGAGGAAGAAGGATGTGTCACCTTTGGTGATGGATCCAAGAAGAGAGTGTTAGGGAAAGGAACCATTTCCATTCCCAGATTACCCTCCTTGTCCAATGCTTTATATGTTAATGGCTTGAAAGCCAATTTAATAAGTATTTCTCATCTTAGTGATGAAGGATTTTCCATCTTGTTTTCTAAAGATGATTGCTTAATCCTAAAGCCCGATGGACAAACCTTGTTGAAAGGTATGAGATCTAGCGACAATTGTTATTGTCTTGAGGCTAGAGTTGTCTCATGTAATATGTCCAAGGATGAGCAAATTGAGTTATGGCATGAAAGACTTGGCCACATGAACTTTAGGGATTTATGAATCCTTGACAAGTTCAATGTTGTACGTGGCTTTCCCAAGCATAGGAAGAAAGCCAATGGTGTTTGTGGACCTTTCCAGCAAAGAAAACAAACCAAGAGCATGCATAAAAATGGCAAGTATCTCTTTACCAAGGAGCCCATAGAGCTTCTCCACATGGATCTAATGGGTCCTATGCAAATCAAGAGTTTAGGTGGAAAGAGATACATTTTTGTTTGTGTTGATGATTTCTCTAGGTTCACATGGAGATATTTTTTTAGAGAAAAATTTGAAACTTTTAACAAGTTTAAAATGCTTTGTAATAAAATTCAAAATGAAATGAACTCTAGCATTAAAAGCATTAAACAGATTAGAATTGACCATGTGAGGGAATTTGAGAATGTTTCCTTTGAAACATATTGTGATAGTTTAGGCATTTCCCATGAGTTTACGGCTCCTAGGACACCTTAACAAAATGGAGTTGTTGAGAGGAAGAATAAGGTCCTTCAAGAGATGGCCCGTGTGATGTTGCTTAGTAACAACGTCCCTAGGAACCTATGGATCGAAGCCGTCAATACGGCTTGCTATATAGGGAATAGAGTTTTCCTAAGGCCCGGTACTAGACAAAGCTCCTATGAGCTATGGAGAGGTAGGTAGCCAAATGTTAGCTACTTCCACACTTTTGGAAGCAATTGCTACATTTTAAATGACCGTGATCAACTTGACAAGTTTGATGCTAAGAGTGATGACGGTATATTTATTGGATATGCCTTAAATAGTAGAGCCTATAGAGTTTTCAATTTGAAGACTTGGAGTGTCATGGAATCATCAAATATTGTCTTTGATGATAATAGGCTCAAGTCTAGTGACCATGAGGAGGAGATTGTTGTAGTTAATGATTCTCCTTTGGAGAAGGTTGTGGAGACTCCTATTGTTGGGACGTCTAACCTTGAGGAAGAGGACACACAACCTCTTAATGGAGTTCGTCTTTTAAACTCTAAAGAACTCGCTTCATAAGTTAGACATCTCTATAACAAAGATGATGTTATTAGAGGTGTGAATGAAGGTGTTAGGATTAGACGTCAAATAACTAATCACATTAGCTACACGTGTTACACCTCTCAAATAGAACCCAAAAAGTTGATGAGGCCTTAAATGATAAATTTTGGGTTCTTGCCATGCAAGAAGAGCTAAACCAATTCGAAAGGAATGAGGTTTGGACTCTAGTTCCTAGGCCTAAGACCACTAATGTCATAGGCACCAAATGGATACATAGGAACAAATCTGATGAGGACGGAAACATAGTGCGTAACAAGGCTAGACTTGTTGCATAAGGATACTCTCAAATTGAGGGTATTGACTTTGAGGAGACATTTGCTCCTGCTGCCCGTTTAGAGTCCATTAGGCTTCTCTTGTCCAATTCTTGTATGCACAAGTTCAAATTGCACCAAATGGACGTGAAGAGTGTCTTCCTCAATGGCTTCTTATAAGAGGAAGTGTTTGTGGAACAACCTAAGGGATTTGTGGATGCACACCATCCCAACCATGTCTATCGCCTCAAGAAGGCTTTATTTGGGTTGAAACAAGCACCGAGGGCTTAGTATGAGTGCCTCACTCGATTTCTTATTGACAATGACTACACAAGAGGTAGTGTTGATAAGACCCTATTCATCAAGAGCTGCCGCATCTTCTCTCTCCCTTTTCACATCTAGTTCGTCACACTCTCTCTCTCTCTCTCTCTCTCTCTCTCTCTCTCTTTACGGATCTGGTCTGCCGCCGTCGAGGCCACGTCTTCTCTTCGCTTCGCGCTCGATCTCTTTCAACTGTCGTTGCATCGTCTTTACGGGTCTGGTTCCAGCCGTCGCTCGGTCTCCTTCATCGCCCTCTCTCTCTCTCTCTCTCTCTCTTCACGAATCTATCTCCATCAATCTCCTCCATTTCTGATCAACGAGAAATAAGAAGAAGAACAGATCGGTGAGGAGAAGCAGGAGAGAGAAAAAGAGAAGAAGAGAATTAGGGATAGAGAAACGGAAGAAGAGAGATAAGAAAACAAGGAGTATGGGGAGATAGAGAGATTGGCGTGAGAGAGGGGGATCTGTGTTCCTCTGTGTTCATTTAGGCATGAATCAATTTAATGTATTTTATTTCATTTAATAATATTAAATTGTTTGTTCATCTAAGCTTGAATCAATTTGATCTGTGTTCACAGATTCCACACGAAATAATTAAATTGTTTTTGATTTTTTTATATTTATTATTAAATGCAATAATAATTTTTTTTCCAGATTATTATTACCATATATTTTGTTTTTGGAGTTGATTGAAGATGATGAGATTTGTGGATTTTATTTTGTGATTTCCTTTTGGAATTGATTGAAGAAGAAGGAAGAAGATATGAATTATTGAATGAGATTTGTGGATTTTTTTTTTTTTTTTTTTTTGTAATTGATTTGTGAATTTTTGTTGTTGGAATTATTGAATTATATGAATTATTGAAGATATGATATGATCTCCACCGTCCATGGTGATTTATGGACGGTGGAGATCAATCTTTCTTTTTTCAAAAAAAATCTATTTATTAAAATAAATTAAATTTTGTAATTATATTCTTTAAAAAAATATTTATTTTTCTTTTAAAAAAAGTTTTAGGGCAAACCTTATGGGAGGTTGGTGTAATTAGTTCTTATCAGGTGAGGCGCACGTGACTTGAAAATAGACGGAATGTGGCTTCCATTGTTAATTTGTTAGTTTTTGCAAATTTACGAGAGTTTAGGGGGTTTAGTGAAGAAAAAAAAAGTTTAGGGGGCAACATGCAAATTTCTGAAGAATTCTGGGGGCATCTGTACCAATTAGCCTTGAAAAATTAGGTTCACATTTTAAAACCAAGCAAAACAAGCAAAGTGGTGTTGCACAAATGTACCCCCAAATCTAAATTGGACATTGTTCTCAATGTTCATGGGAGAAAAATATATGATAAAAAGCACACCCCAACATTTTTCAAGCAAAGAATTCATACATCAACAAAAATATGCAATGTCTATAAAAAAATTGACAAGATACCCTCTCATTCTCATATGCACAAATCTTCCACAAAAATATTCAATTAAGTAAAGCATATCATAAAACTCCATTTAAAAAAAAATTTCAATTAAGCACAATCATCCTAAATCCTCTACTAAAATCCAATTCACACGCTTATTTTAAGCAAAAGCGAAATAAGAACAAAAATATAGAATATAAAATATCCAGAATGAAAAATGCATTGAAATGGAAAGCAAAAAAATATCCAAGAATAACAACTGAAAACAAATAAAAGTACTAAAAACAAATATCCAAGTCCAAATCCATGATGCACATGAGATGGTGAAAATGGTGAGTAATTTGAATCCTCCTCGTCCTGTGCAGACTCAGTTATGCTCTTCCTTTTCTGGTCCTTTCGCCCTGCCTCTCTAGTCCCTCTATGGGTCTACGCCTCTGCCAATCTCATACGAGCTATGGCCTCATCCACCTGGGGACCTCCTGTAGAGCGAACTCCTTGATCTGTAAGAGAACAAGCTACAGCTAATTCAATCTGTGCTGCCTCCTCAACGGCCCACCGTGCAGTCTGTAGGGTCGGGTCTAGTGTACTCACTGGGGTATCTGAAGAACTGGGCCTTACTACTGTGTCTAGAATGGGTGGAATCCCTGTGGCGACTGTGGCACTAGGAACAGTGGTTGGACCATTGTCTCAGTCAAACCATGAATCAGGCTCTCCAAACTGATCTGCCTAGAAGTAATGTTTGCCTCACCTTTCTCTAGTGCCTTCTGCCTCTCCACCAACTCCAAACCATCAGCATGTAGGATATCAAAGTTATCATCCTAAGTGCCTATAATGCGCTCTACACCATCTAGGATCCGAAGACCTATAGGTTGACTAGGATCATCAATAACAGCAGGGGTCCTACCAACCTCATCATTATCATCATCATCATCAAAGCGCTCCTCATTTGGAATCACCCTATAAAACTCTGCCTCGGCACTCGTGCCAGCCTCTTGGCGGGCCATCTAAATTTAAGCTTCAATAGACATAACCTAATCACAATCAACAAATGATTCACTTAGGTCCGATCCATTAATTTTAACTCATTCCACTAAAGAGCTAAAACTGAACTCTTAAATAAAGATAGAAAAGGAAGATGCTCCTCATTCATACCCTAGACAATCATATTGGAGATAGTGTATCCTCGTGATTAATATCAGTAATCGCCAAGAGTTCATAGACTGCCTATAACTCTCCAAGTTACCATATTTACTCATATGACCATGTTTTGAACTTGGATATTTTGACTTGTCCAGAAACCATGTTTTCAATAGACACTATCGAAAACTCAACGTTGAGATTTAATATCCAATTACCTCAACACATCCATATGATGATATTATACTCTCATTTAATTAAATGGAGCCACGATGTCCATATCTATAAATGAAGTCCTCTATCGATTAACAAATGAATATCACCAAACTATCGAGGATAGACTATGCGATATAATCGTACTCATTGATAACTCAAATGATATCACTTGCAACCATAAGTCCATCATTTATCTCAGGATTAAGATAGACCCTCCGATTGTCCTGATAATGAAAAGACTATTATCTATTGACGGTTCTAGATAAAGCTTTTCATTGTGATCCAGTTCAATGCACCCAGTGCACTAGATCCTTTTGCTCGAAGACACTCCGATGATTTTAGACTCATCATATCTCATTTGATCCCACTCAAATGCTAGCAAAAGAATTCTACAACTTTAACAAGATAAAGGTGCCCAACCTTTAACTTAAGTTGTGAACATTATTCAAGACTAACTAAAGAATTGTGTCTACCACATACATATCCAGATGTACGAACAATTCTTCTTTTCCCATAGTCTTTAGACCTTATGATTATTTACTTTGACAATTATAATATAAACTATAAATGCTATACGATTTGTTAAACCAGAAATCTCTTTATTAATATGAAAAAGATTGTTAATTACAACATTACACTCTTACTATTGAGCATAATCCTAACAGGATCATCATTGCAGAGATCTTCCATGGGTAAATCAGGTGCGTTCCCATCTTCTAATGGCGGCTCACTAGGTGCTTTCATCCAACTTGTGGTGGATTTAGAAATGGTCTATTGATGTTAAGGTAATGTTCGGGTGTTATTTGATGAAACCTCAATAGTTGGATGTTGACTTATAGGATTAGAAAGAGGTTGTGATGATTGTGGAAATGGAAAAGGATTTGGAGGCATGTTATGAATGGAAATATAATGGCGGCTTGAATTATGATTACGTAATATATATATTTTTTTAATTTGATTGCATGGCTGGGTGCTTAGGTTTTAGGGTTTCAACGCCATTTTGTGATTACGAGCATATTCTGGTCGGATTCTGATCTTATGGTCTTCATCAAAGTTGTAGATCGTGCAATTTCATGCATCTTGGAATCAAGAATCTTGTGATTTGGAGTTGTTTACAGAGTTACGTCGGTTTCAAGTTTCTGCTCGGGTTTGTCTTTTATTTTAAGGTTACTCCTTTGTTTTGTTTTTTTAGCCCACTTCCGGTAAGAGTCAGTTCTTTTGTCCTTCTTAAATATTGTAGATCGTGATATTTTATGCAACCTAGAATCAAGAAATTTGTGATTTGGGGTTCATGGCACTAAGTTACGTCCATTTTAAGTTTTCTATTCTGGTTTGTTTCTCTAGGGATAGGTTTCAGTGTCGTTTGGTAATTTTAAGCTTCTTCTGGTCCGATTCTGATCTTATGATCTTCATTAAAGTTGTTGATCCTAAAATTTCATGTAACATGGAATCAAGAATATCATGATTTTGCCTTTTTTTGATAGATTTACGTCAATTTCAAATTTCCACACTGGTTTAACTTTTCTTTTAGGGTTACACAGCCATTTTACGTTTTTGGCCCTCTTCCGCACTACGTTGCATCCATATCGAGCTTTATGGATTCTATGAGCATGGAGGCCACTTTGTCTCTTTCATCTCCAGTAGCGGTGTCTTCCACCTCGACTAGTCAGGTTGGTCTAAGTACGATGAGTGGAGTGAATTCCTCTTCTCAAGTTGTTCCTCTAGCATCTGGTGGGGTGTGTTCATTAGTTGGCGAGTCGATTCCTCCTCAGCTTAAGGGGGATGTTTCAGTGATTGTTCTGAATTCAGTTACAGGTCTCATTCAGAGTTCAGTGCCTATAGTCCAGGGTGATAAGTCTTTTGCGGGTCTCTTCAAATCTCCTTTTATTGAGACTTTACCGCTACCATCAATTCCCTTTAAGAAGGGGGGGGGTATGTTTCTGTTCGGATGGATCCGATTTCTTATCAGGCTCGTCTCGTGTTGTGTAGGAATGCTCTTATTGGTTGTGTGGTGCTTTCCATTGGTGAACGGCATTGGAAGCTTATGGATCTTAAGGCAAGACTTAGCAAGCATTGGATACTAAATTCTGATTGGCGTCTTATATCTCTAGGGAGAGGTTATTATCAGATTCTTTTGAAGTCTCCTATTGAGATCAATCATGTTTGGGGGTTCGGTTCGACTCGGTTCATCTAAAGCCAGGTATTTTGCGCCTACAGCCTTAGGTCCCGGATTTTAACCCATCGCTACAGAAGTCCACAAATGCTTAGGTTTGGGTTAGGTTCTTTGATCTATTGTGGGAATATTGGCATCCGAAAATTATTTCTGACTTGGATAGAGGGATTGGCGTGCCATTGCGGTTGGACAAGGCTACTAGTGATGAGGATTTTGGTCATTATGCTAGAGTTCTAGTTAATATGGATGTGTCATTAGTGCTGCCTACTTCAGTATTGCTGGAGAGGGATGAATTTCATAGTTCTTTTATAGCTGTTGAGTATGAGAATCTCCCAGCTTTTTGCTCCACTTGCTCTTCTATAGGTCATTTGCCTAGTTCTTGTCGTTGGAATAAGTTTTCTAAGGTTCCTCTGAGTAGTTCTACAAAATCGACCCAGGATATAGCGGGGGATTCTAGAGTTTTTAGAGATAATGGTTTTCAACCTGTTCGGACCCGTTCCTCTAAATCAGTTTATCGCCCTGTTATTGCTCCTCAAGAGGAGGTCCCGTTATCTAATGTTTTTGTAGTTATTCACCCGGATGTAGGTGGTCATGATTTAGTGGTTATCCACACTTCATTAGGGTCTAATTTGATCTCGGGTACTACTTCATCTGCTGGTTCGGTTCTTTCTTCAAATCCGTCTTCATCTACTATCTCAGCTATTTTGGAAGTGGCTTCAAGTTCGGTTCCTCCAATGATTTCCCAGGCATTACAGATTAGCAAGGATTCAGGATTTGATGATGGGGTCATTGATTCAGTTCTGGTTTCTAGTTCCTCGGTTGTTGATCCTTCTATTAGTTATGTCAGTTCGGCTGTAGGGGTGGTGCATTATTCGAGGACTGTTGTTTAGGGTTTTTCAGTGGTCAATCAGGTTCGCCCTATGGTTTCTACCATTTTATCTAGGTAATCTTCTCGTCTGGGTCATACGGCTCGTCGGCAAGTTAGGGTTCATGAGGTTTCAGGCAAATAATCATCTGAGGAGGCAATTGTGTCTTCAGCTTCGAATGTCAATGTGGATCAGAGTAGTTTTTGAGATGGATCTGGTTTTTCTTGTTCTTCAGTTTTGGATCTTATGGTGCAGATTCAGAGCTCTGGTCCAAGGTCAGCTTCTTAGGCCGAGCTTCGCCTCATTGTAGATTCTTCATGGGCTTCCAGGTGGAGGAGGGTGAGTTAGTTGATGTTTAGATTGCTCAGAGAGCTTTGAGGGTTTAGCATAGACTATCTTCTTTAAAGTCCGATGCCCGGCTCCTTCGACGGTTTTCAATGATTAATGTTCTCTTTTGGAACTGTTGTGGGATCCGGGGCGAGCCTACGAGGTGGGTACTTAGAGAGTTGTGTCGTTTACATAGACCTGTTTTGGTTTGTATTGCAAAGCCTATGGTTGATTTTTCCTCTATCTCTTCGGGTTTCTGGTCTTCGCTCGGTCTTCGCCTAGTGGGTATGAACGATAGGGGTGGGTTGATTCCGACTATTTGGGTTTTCACTTGTGCTTCATTTCTTGAGGCTCAGATAGTTCACTGTCATGATCAACATCTTTCTGTTTCGCTCTCGATCGGTTCTCGGGTGCACTGTTACACTTTTGTTTATGCGAGCACTTCTACAGTGTTTCGTAGGTCTCTTTGGCAGTCTCTTCAAGATTTGGTTAGTTTTGTTTCTTCTTCCTGGTTGGTTGTTAGGGATTTTAATGCGGTTCTAGGTGCTCATAAGGATTTGGGTTCTCGTTCTCCTGCCCATGATCCTTGTGAGGATTTTAGGTTGATGATTGATGATTGTGATTTGGTTGGCATTCGTTCTCAAGGCACTCGATTCACTTGGGTTAGAGGTCACAGTAACCGCACTAGAGTTGAGAGATGAATAGATAGAGTTTTGGTTTCAGATTGTTGCATTTCCTATTGGCGAGAAATTTCATGTACAGCTCTTCCCCGTATTTGTTCTGATCACTATCTATTATTGGTTCGGTTATTAGATTTTGAGGTTTCTAGTTATCCACCGTTTCGGTTTCAGAGCATATGGTTAGAGCATCCTGATTTTATAGCTATTGTTCGTAGGATTTGAAGCTCTCCTGTTGTGGGTAGCCTTCCTCAGGTTGTTATCTATAAGCTGAGAAACTTGAAGAAGGCTCTCAAGTCTTAGAATTGAGAGGTTTTTAGGGATCTTAACTCTACTATTGCTGGGAAGTCTGCGGAGCTTAATTTTATTCAACTGGATTTGTCTAACCAGGGTTTCTCAGATGATCTTTTTATGACTGAGGCGAGTGTTCATTCTGAGTTTGATGTGTTATTATGCAGACATGAATGCTTTTATCGTGACTGGTTTAGAGTTAGGTGGATCCGTGATAGGGATCGGAATACATCTTTCTTTCATGTCTTTATCGAACGTAGGCAGTATCATAACACTATATCAGCCCTTTCGATTAATAGGGTTCTCTCGGAGGATCGACCTACCATTAGGGATCATATCATTAGTTATTATCCTGGCCTCTTTTCCTCGGATGTTTCTCGAGTTAGGAGAGATTTATCTATTGTAGATGATGTGATTCCTTCCTTGGTAACTGCCGCAGAGAACGCTTTCTTGACTAGCGTTCCATCTGTAGATGATATTCACGATGCGGTCTTTGCTATGGATGATGCTTCTGCCCCTAGGCTAGATGGGTTTTCTGGTAGTTTTTATCAAAGATATTGGGATGTTGTAGGTAGTGACTTGGTCCTCGCTATTCAAGATTTTTTCATCACTGGAGTTATTTTCCCAGGTCTCAATTCCAGCTTCATTGTTCTTTTTCCGAAACTGAGAGACTCGATTTCGGTTGATCAATTTAGACCAATTGTTCTTAGTAATTTTCTGTTTAAAATTTCTTCGAAGATTTTGGCTGATCGTTTAGCTCGGGTTGCCGCTAGGATTATTTCTCCTCAACAGTTCGGCTTCATTCGAGACTGGCATATTGAGGATTGTATTGCTTTGGCTTCTGACTGTGTGAATGTGTTGCAGAAGAAGTGCTATGGGGGTAACTTAGCCATAAAGATTGATATTTGCAAGGCTTTGACACCTTGGATTGGTCTTTCCTTTGCAGAGTGCTTTAGGCTTTTAGGTTTTCTTCTGTTTTTGTGGATTGGATAGACAGCATTCTTCGTTCGTCTAGGTTTTCAGTTTTATTTAATGGGGTCCCAGAGGGGTATTTCTGTTGCTTCAGAGGGGTTCGTCAAGGAGATATGCTCTCTTCGTTTTTGTTTGGTATTATAGAAGACTTCCTTAGTAGATTATTAACGAGGTTAGTGAGTTCTTCTCAGATTCTGCCAATTTCTTCCCCAAAGGGTTTTTTTGGCTCCAACTCATTTGCTATATGCAGATGATGTTCTGATCGTTTGCAAAGGCACTCAAAAGAATCTGAAGCGTATCATGGGAGCTTTTAGGGATTATGGTGATAGTTCAGGCCAGTTGGTTAACTGAGGTAAGTCTTCGATTTATTTCGAATCTTTTGTCTCCCCCTCTCGGATTGGTAGTTTGCAGTCTCTAGTTGGTATGCAGATTGGGCAACTCCCGTTTTCTTATTTGGGACTCCCTTTGTTTCGGGGTAAGCCTCGAAAGGCGGTGTTACGACCTATTACAGATAAGATCTTGTCTAAATTCGCTAAATGGAAAGGCAAATCCCTCTCTTTGGCCGGTCTTGCTACTCTGATCAGGTCGGTCATCACTAGTTCATTTATGCACTCTTTCATGATTTACAAGTGGCCTTCTTCTTTACTGTCACTAATTAATCGTAAGTTGGGGAAATTTTTGTGGACTGGTTCCTGTAAGGAGACTAAGTTGGTTCGTGTCACTTTTGTAGGCCTTACTCACAGGGTGGTTTTGGTCTAAAAGATCTTAGGTTGCTGAATGACTCGTTGTTGCGGAAATTCACTTGGAAGATTTATAACCTCTGATGGTTTTGCTTTCTCATTACTACGGGAGAGGTATCTCAGGAATTTGCAGAAGCCTCATAGAGGGTATGTCACCTCCTCGATTTGGTCTTCTCTTCGGACAAATTATAGTTCCCTTCTTAAGGAAGGTATCTGGCTGATTAGCGAGAACTCTCAATGGGACTTTTGGCTGGATGATTGGTTAGGGGTCCCCATTTTGGAGCTTTTAGGGATTCCAGATTATTTAGCTAATCCACTCCGGGTAAGGGTCTCAGATTTTATTCATGATGGTAGATGGGTGCTGGAGGATTATTTCCGAGCGCGATTCTTGGATCTGTGTTTTCGGATTGATCGGATTGCGATTTCTCCTGTTGTGGATTCTCTGGTTTAGGCTAATTCTCAAGATGGTCGTGTTTCTTGCAAGACTAATTATTCCCAGTTTCTTTGTGATATTCCTCAGGTTGTTTGGTGGAGAGATGTTTGGTCCCGTTTTATCCCCCTCTCTTGCTCAGCTTTAACATAGCGTCTTATGTTGAACAGGCTTTCTACTGAGGATCGTCTTTGTAGATCCGGGTTCCAATCGGTTTCTCGTTGCAGTATTTGTGAGGTTAGTAGTGAATCTACAGATCACCTTTTTCTTCCCCTAGCGGTTGCTCTTTGGGAGACGGTTTTCTCAGCTTTCTAGCGACGTGTCTCTACCGAAACTTGGCAATCCTTCTTCTTGCAGGCCATGTCAATTTCCTTTAGTGAGCAGGTCAGGATTTTATGGAAAACGGCTATCCATGCAGTGATATGAAGGGTGTGGACTGCCCGTAATCAATGGATCTTTGAAGGGAAGTAGGCGGACTTTAGATCCATCCTTTCTTTGGTTTGGCATGTAGTTTCAGAGGCTAATTGCCTGGATATTGGTTGTATGCGTAATTGTACGGACGACCCTCTGATTCTTCGTCGTTTCGGTCTTCAGGGTCACCCTTCTAAAGCCCCGATGATAAAGAGTGTGATTTGGTCGTCTCTGGCTCCTGGTTGGATCAAAGTGAATACAGATGGCGCTGTTATGGGCTCTCCAAGGTTTTGTGGTTGTGGTGGTATCTTTCGGAAGACTAGAGCCTTTGTGAAGGGTTACTTTGCTATTCCTCTTGGTCAGGTTTTTGCGTTTGAGGCTGAGCTTCTGGCAGCCTCTTTGGCCATTAATTTTGCATGGAAGTATGGGTGACATCGTCTTTGGCTTGAGAGTGATTCTTCTTATGTGGTTCAGCTTCTTCCTTTTCGTTCTGAGATGGTTCCTTGGAGGGTTCGTCAAGCATGGCAGCGCTGTATCCTCCAGATCTTGTAGGGAAAAATAAACAAATAAAAGTGTTACACGCAGAGGAAGCGATACTAAAGACGATTTAGTGACTTTTAAAATTTTTCCTTTATGAACCTTAAACCCTTTTAATCAATAAACATGCATATATATCAACAAAAGTAAATTACCTCTTGTCGCGTGATCTGATTGACTTACGTCGATGGTAATCCGTAAGACCTTCAATCCGAGCACGAACGTGGATCACCTAGGAGCGTGGTCTCCCTTTCCTTTGAATTGCAAACCTGTGAATGGACCAAACAAATACTTTCTTTTCTTTGTTAGTCACAAAACAATCAAAAGAATGTCAAAATTATTCCGGTCACTTTTGAGTTCACAATCTTATGATCGAAACTCGCGTGAACCTAGATCGATATCGTATACACAAGCTTATTGATGTTTAAGCAATTGTATACTATCAAAGAATAATTTTTCACTCCTTTTTGTCTCTCTAGAATAAAAACTCTCTTAGAATTAAGAAGAAGAAGAAAGAAAATAAAAACTCAAGCACCAATTAATTGATGTGGCCGAACCCTATAAGAACATATATATAGGTTGGCCGAATTTTTCTTCTTTTTCCTTTAGGGTTGCCGAATTCTATGTAGTATCTAATTAGGGTTGGCCGAATTTCATCATGTCACTTATATAGGGTGACTGAAATTCAACCCTAATTCTTTTTAACTTTATAGACTTCAAACCCTAATCCAACTCTTTTATTTTTATTCTTTTATTTGACTAAATAAAAAAAAGACTCCTTATTTGATTAAATAAATAATACTAATTTATTTATTTACTTATCAAACAAGTCTTTTACTTTTAGGAAAGATTTGTTTCTTTAATTAAACAATTAATCAATAAATCAATTAATTCTTATTTAATTAAAACAAATGAAACAAAATAATATTTTTAGGTCAAAACCTTAACCTAGCCGCCCCACTTATATATAAGATGGGCCTAATATTATTTTCCTATTTCATTTAATCCGTTGGACTTTAAAAAAAAAAAAACCCACATGTGAACCAGACCCATTCTTACTAAAAGAAACAAGCCCACATGTCTTTCATTAATATATTAATATAATTGAGCAGCCCATTACTTAAATAATGTGCAAATTATATTCTTAATATATTAAATGCAATTCTAGATGGACCCTTAAATTGGTCCGGTAGAATATATCAAGTGATCCATGCAAGTCCGTGTGGATTGGGGATCTTGGCGGGCCATCTAAATTTAAGCTTCAATAGACATAACCTAATCACAATCAACAAATGACTCACTTAGGTCCGATCCATTAATTTTAACTCATTCCACTAAAGAGCTAAAACTGAACTCTTAAATAAAGATAGAAAAGGAAGATGCTCCTCATTCATACCCTAGACAATCATATTGGAGATAGTGTATCCTCGTGATTAATATCAGTAATCGCCAAGAGTTCATAGACCGCCTATAACTCTCCAAGTTACCATATTTACTCATATGACCATGTTTTGAACTTGGATATTTTGACTTGTCCAGAAGCCATGTTTTCAATAGACACTATCGAAAACTCAACGTTGAGATTTAATATCCAATTACCTCAAAACATCCATATGATGATATTATACTCTCATTTAATTAAATGGAGCCACGATGTCCATATCTATAAATGAAGTCCTCTATCGATTAACAAATGAATATCACCGAACTATCGAGGATAGACTATGCGATATAATCGTACTCATTGATAACTCAAATGATATCACTTGCAACCATAAGTCCATCATTTATCTCAGGATTAAGATAGACCCTCCGATTGTCCTGATAATGAAAAGACTATTATCTATTGACGGTTCTAGATAAAGCTTTTCATTGTGATCCAGTTCAATGCACCCAGTGCACTAGATCCTTTTGCTCGAAGACACTCCGATGATTTTAGACTCATCATATCTCATTTGATCCCACTCAAATGCTAGCAAAAGAATTCTACAACTTTAACAAGATAAAGGTGCCCAACCTTTAACTTAAGTTGTGAACAATATTCAAGACTAACTAAAGAATTGTGTCTACCACATACATATCCAGATGTACGAACAATTCTTCTTTTCCCATAGTCTTTAGACCTTATGATTATTTACTTTGACAATTATAATACAAACTATAAATGCTATACGATTTGTTAAACCAGAAATCACTTTATTAATATGAAAAAGATTGTTAATTACAACATTACACTCTTGCTATTGAGCATAATCCTAACAATCTCCCACTTGCGCTATTGCAAATGTCACATATCTCTCAAGCCCATATTCTCTAGATGCCCATCGAAACTCTTCTGAGGTAGAGCCTTTGTGAAGGGATCCGCTAGATTTTCTGCTGACGCGATTTTGGTAATCGTCACGTCACCTCTTTGAACAATCTCCTTTAAAAGATGATACTTTCTTTCAATGTGTTTACCTCTCTTGTGACTTCTTTGTTCTTTCGAATTAGCCACTGCTCCACTGTTGTCACAGTAGATAGTGATCTGCTTATTCGCACTAGGAACCACTTCTAAGTCAATCAAGAATTGGCGGAGCCAAACAGCCTCTTTGGAGCTTCGCATGCAGCAACATACTCAGCTTCCATGGTGGAATCAGCAATACAAGATTGCTTGATACTCCTCCATATAACTGCTCCTCCTCCAATAGTAAACACAGCCCCTGATGTGGATTTTCTGGAGTCAGAATCTGATTGGAAATCAGAATCTGTATACCCAACGGGAACCAAATCCCCTCCAGAGTATACAAGCATATTATCTCTCGTTCTCTTAAGATACTTGAAAATATGCTTGACTGCCGTCCAGTGATCAGGTCCAGGTTTCGATTGAAACCTGCTAACTATGCCAACAGCAAAACAAATATCTGGTCTAGTACAGAGCATTGCATACATGAGACTTCCAACTGCCGAGGCATATGGAACTCTACTCATGAATTGCTCTTCATGCTCATTCTTAGGAACTTGTTCCTTAGAAAGCTTGATTCCATGTCTGAAAGGTAACATACCTTTCTTGGAATCCTGCATGGAAAACCTAGACAAGATTTGTCTATGTATGAAGCTTGGGATAATGCAATCGTTCTATTCTTTCTATCCCTTATTACTTGGATACCTAGAATAAAACTTGCTTCTCCTAAGTCCTTCATATCAAATTGTTTTGATAACCATTCTTTTACTGATGTTAATACACCTACATCGTTTCCAATGAGTAGTATATCATCAACATAAAGAATCAGGAAAACCAACTTGTCGCTTTTAATCCTTTTGTATACACAAGGTTCGTCAGGATTCTGAATAAATCCAAAACCTTTGACAGCTTGATCAAACCTTATGTTCCAGGATCTGGATGCTTGCTTTAATCCATATATGGATTTCTGCAACTTGCATACCTTATCCACTTGGCCCTTTTCAATGAATCCCTCTGGTTGCATCATGTAGATGCTTTCGTCAAGACTTCCATTTAGGAAAGCTGTCTTGACGTCCATTTGCCAAATCTCTAAATCTAAAGATGCTGCAATGGATAAGAGTATCCTAATGGATTTAAGCATGGCCACAGGAGAGAAGGTTTCCTCGTAATCGATACCTTCTTTCTGTGTATACCCTTTAGCTACCAATCTAGCTTTAAAGGTTTCCACATTTCCATCCATACCTCTTTTCCTCTTGTATACCCACTTGCACCCAATGGGTTTTATCCCTTTAGGCAAGTCTACAAGGGACCAGACTTTGTTATCGAACATAGATTCAATCTCGATTGCATTGCCTTTTGCCAATGGCGACTATCAACATCCTCCATAGCTTCCTTGTACGTATAGGGATCATCGTCGTCCGGGAGATTCTCCACTGATTCTCCCAGACCGATGTATCTTTCGGGTTGTGTTCTAACCCTCCCACTACGACGAGGAATGGTAGGTTGTTGATCTTGTGTTGGATCGGAACTTACAATTGGGTTAGGTTGTGCAACCTCTCGTGGAATTATATCTCCTAACATCTCATTCAGGACAATTCTACTTCTAGGCACAAAATCATTCATATAGTCCTTTTCCAGAAATTTAGCATTTGTCGAAACAAATACTTTAAGATCTGAAGGACTATAGAAATAATATCCTTTAGTTTCTTTTGGATACCCTACAAATATACATGTTTCTGAACGGGACTCCATCTTTTCTGTCTTTCCTTTTAACACATGCGCAGGACAACCAAATATCCTTAAGTGTTGTAAACTAGGCTTGCGCCCAGTCCACAACTCATGCGGTGTTTTAGGAACAGACTTAGATGGTACATCGTTTAGAATGTATATAGCAGTTTGTAAAGCATATCCCCAAAAAGAAATAGGAAGCGTTGAATAACTCAACATAGACCTAACCATATCCAAAAGAGTTCTATTTCTCCTTTCTGCTACCCCATTCTGTTGAGGTGTACCTGGTGCAGAAAACTGAGAAACTATCCCATTATCAATAAGATATTGCTGAAACTCACCAGATAGATATTCTCCACCACGATCAGATCTCAAGATTTTTATGTGTTTCTCAAGCTGATTTTCCACTTCAGCTTTGAATGCTTTGAACATGTCAAAAGCATCCGACTTATGTCTCATGAGATACACATAACCAAATCTTGAGTAATCATCCGTGAAGGTGATGAAGTACTCATATCCACCTCTAGCTTGAATGCTCATAGGTCCACATACATCTGTGTGTATCAATCCTAAACATTCAAGTGGCTCTTGCACCTTTGGCAGAGAACGTCCTTTTGGTCATTTTACCTTCCAAACAAGATTCACAAGTTGGTAGATCATCAACCTTTAAGTCACTTAAAGGTCCGTCACTTACCAATCTTTTAATCCTATTAAGGTTAATATGACCTAAGCGTAAATGCCAAAGGTAGGTTTCATCTGTTGATAATTTTACTCTTTTATGATTAGGTTCCGTTATTTCTGTGTCTAACGAGTGAGAGATATTTCTATGCAAAAAGTATAGACCGTTTTCCAATGTACCTTGGCAAATAATTTTGTCATTCTTACTAATAATAAAAACTTTATTAAAAGTAACCGAATATCCAAATTTATTCAAACAAGAAACTGAAATTAAATTCCTCTTGAATTGAGGTACATAATAAACGTCTATTAAATCTAAATGCCTTCTAGAATCCAAATAAACTCTAATATCTCCCACTGCACTTGCAGACACTAACGTTCCGTTGCCCAAGCGCAAATTGATTTCATTCTTACTCAGCTTTCTCCTTTCTTGAAACCCCTGCAAGGAATAACAAACATGATTAGTGGCTCCTGAGTCTATGATCCAAGAATCTGTAGAATCAGCCAAAAAACATGTTTCTAGTTAATTCAAATTACCTTCTTCCTTCTTGTTCTGGGACTTTGGGCAATTTCTCTTCCAATGTCCCTTTTCACCACAAAGGAAGCATTTCCCTTTGATCTTGGTTACTTTCTTGGTCTCCTTCTTGATAGGCCCAAGTTGCTTTTTCTTCTGTTGTTTCTTGACCTTTTGACGGGCCTTAACAGTAGCAACTTTACCAACCATATGAATCTCTTGACCTTTGCCTTTCACAAGGATCTTTTCAGCACTTTGAACATCTTGCATCAGGCCTTGTAAGGTGTATTCCTTTTTGTTCAAAGTGTAGTCCAATTTGAACTGATCAAAGGAATCTGACAATGAGTTGACAACCATATCAATCTTTGTCTCACCATCTATCTCAGCGCCATGCAGTTCAGCAATGTTGAGATGTGCTATGACTTTCATCATGTGATCTTTCACAGCCTGTCCAGGTTTCATCCTAAGATTCATAAAAGCAGTCACTGCCTCTCTCTTAGTCGTCCTAGACTTCATAGCAAACATCTCCTCTAGAGACATCATTATATCAGCAGCGGACTCCATTCCTTCATGCTGCTGTTGCAACACGTCGGAGATAGTGGCCATAATGTAACATTTTGCCATATCATCTGAAGTCTTCCACTGCTCATACTCATCTCTACACATTATGCTAGATTCATTATTAGGAGCAGGTGGTTTAGGAGTAGTTAGAACAAACTTATGTTTTTCACTTTGCAGCAACAACCCAATTTTCCTTTTCCATGTGACATAATTATCTCCAGTTAAAGTGTTATCTTTCAGGATGTTCATAAGTGATGGGGTCATGATTTCTGAATAAAACAAAACATATATAAGTAAATAATCATGATAAAGCACTTTTAAATATTTATCTTGAATTAAATAAATAACTCAATCATAAAATTCAACGGTGATCTAACACCCATAAATGTTACGCCTCCTTTGGGAGTTCGCACCATTTACTAGTTAGACTAGGTCCCACCTAATTGTTAACATAACAACCAGCGTTTTCAATTTTAGCCTTGCAATTTTACTGACAAGAACTCTTGGGAGGATATCAATAAAATTACATTGAGTGTGTTACCAAGATATCGACCCTCAATTTTCTCTCACGAAAATCCCTCCTTGGGGAGTAGATCTCGTTTGAGTCCATTGTCTAGTCTATCCTTGTAAGGAAGTATGTTGCTAAATTCCATTCATGGACGCCCCTTGGGGGGATTACCAATAAATAATAAAGCTCAACTAACCTTGGAGGCCATAGGTGTTACCAAAACACCTTCTCCCACTCAATTATTTAAGGCGTGTGATTAAATCCCATAGAATGATTTACCGAGTTATCTAGATGCCAATTTAGATACCTAAATCATTCAATGCATGTTCATACCAAAAGAGATATATGCATGGCACTCCTATTCTATATGTCATGTTATCATACAATAACAAATATTGTAATATTTAAGCATAAATTAAATAGCAACAATTTTGGCCCATCCTAGAAAAACAAGTAAATTACAATTTGTCAGGAATACAAGATCTTCAGGTGGCCCATCAACCATACGCTCATCCTTCGGCCTTCTCCCATGGGCGTGCGCAGCCCACAACCCCACAAAGGGGCTGCCTTGCGCAGCCCATAAGGCCACACAAGGCTGCCATGCGCAGCCCACCAAAGTTTGGGCTTGTCATGCGCAGCCCAATCCACTCCTAGGGTGCGCACGGTGCTCGTACTTGGTTCCGGTTGCTTCGTTTTGCTTCGTGTCTTCGAATCTCCAAGACCTAAATATATTACGGCAGTATATATATAATAAATACTGCAGTATTAATTTTTTTTTTTTTTTTATTCACTGCAGTATTTTTACAAACCAAAAACTGCACATACTAAAAATAAATAAAAAAAAACTGCAGTAACCCTAAAAAAATACTGCACATATATAAAAAAAAATAAAACCTAGCAATCTACCAAGAAGGAATTATGGCGATAATAGACCACCCTTCTTGTTACAACTCCGAAACAAAAATTACATTGAAAATCTAGGGCCAAAATCGAGCAATAACAAACCACATAAAATATATATAAATCCATACATCACATGTAATTATATATTTGAATACCTAGAGTGCCATCTCTTTCTAAACATGCATAATCACAATAAAAAGAAATAGATCCACGTATATATACGTTAATTAATTAAAAGGGTTCAACCTAGGCTCTGATACCAATTGTAGGGAAAAAATAAACAAATAAAAGTGTTATACGCAGCGGAAGCGATACTAAAGACGATTTAGTGACTTTTAAAATTTTTCCTTTATGAACCTTAAACCCTTTTAATCAATAAACATGCATATATATCAACAAAAGTAAATTACCTCTTGTCGCGTGATCCGATTGACTTACGTCGATGGTAATCCGCAAGACCTTCAATCCGAGCACGAACGTGGATCACCTAGGAGCGTGGTCTCCCTTTCCTTTGAATTGCAAACCTGTGAATGGACCAAACAAATACTTTCTTTTCTTTGTTAGTCACAAAACAATCAAAAGAATGTCAAAATTATTCCGGTCACTTTTGAGTTCACAATCTTATGATCGAAACTCGCGTGAACCTAGATCGATATCGTATACATAAGCTTATTGATGTTTAAGCAATTGTATACTATCAAAGAATAATTTTTCACTCCTTTTTGTCTCTCTAGAATAAAAACTCTTTTAGAATTAAGAAGAAGAAGAAAGAAAATAAAAACTCAAGCACCAATTAATTGATGTGGCCGAACCCTATAAGAACATATATATAGGTTGGCCGAATTTTTCTTCTTTTTCCTTTAGGGTTGCCGAATTCTATGTAGTATCGAATTAGGGTTGGCCGAATTTCATCATATCACTTATATAGGGTGACTGAAATTCAACCCTAATTCTTTTTAACTTTATAGACTTCAAACCCTAATCCAACTCTTTGATTTTTATTCTTTTATTTGACTAAATAAAAAAAAGACTCCTTATTTGATTAAATAAATAATACTAATTTATTTATTTACTTATCAAACAAGTCTTTTACTTTTAGGAAAGATTTGTTTCTTTAATTAAACAATTAATCAATAAATCAATTAATTCTTATTTAATTAAAACAAATGAAACAAAATAATATTTTTTGGTCAAAACCTTAACCTAGCCGCCCCACTTATATATAAGATGGGCCTAATATTATTTTCCTATTTCATTTAATCCATTGGACTTTAAATAAAAAAAACCCACATGTGAACCAGACCCATTCTTACTAAAAGAAACAAGCCCACATGTCTTTCATTAATATATTAATATAATTGAGCAGCCCATTACTTAAATAATGTGCAAATTATATTCTTAATATATTAAATGCAATTCTAGATGGACCCTTAAATTGGTCCGGTAGAATATATCAAGTGATCCATGCAAGTCCGTGTGGATTGGGGATCTTGGCGGGCCATCTAAATTTAAGCTTCAATAGACATAACCTAATCACAATCAACAAATGATTCACTTAGGTCCGATCCATTAATTTTAACTCATTCCACTAAAGAGCTAAAACCGAACTCTTAAATAAAGATAGAAAAGGAAGATGCTCCTCATTCATACCCTAGACAATCATATTGGAGATAGTGTATCCTCGTGATTAATATCAGTAATCGCCAAGAGTTCATAGACCGCCTATAACTCTCCAAGTTACCATATTTACTCATATGACCACGTTTTGAACTTGGATATTTTGACTTGTCCAGAAGCCATGTTTTCAATAGACACTATTGAAAACTCAACGTTGAGATTTAATATCCAATTACCTCAAAACATCCATATGATGATATTATACTCTCATTTAATTAAATGGAGCCACGATGTCCATATCTATAAATGAAGTCCTCTATCGATTAACAAATGAATATCACCAAACTATCGAGGATAGACTATGCGATATAATCGTACTCATTGATAACTCAAATGATATCACTTGCAACCATAAGTCCATCATTTATCTCAGGATTAAGATAGACTCTCCGATTGTCCTGATAATGAAAAGACTATTATCTATTGACGGTTCTAGATAAAGCTTTTCATTGTGATCCAGTTCAATGCACCCAGTGCACTAGATCCTTTTGCTCGAAGACACTCCGATGATTTTAGACTCATCATATCTCATTTGATCCCACTCAAATGCTAGCAAAAGAATTCTACAACTTTAACAAGATAAAGGTGCCTAACCTTTAACTTAAGTTGTGAACAATATTCAAGACTAACTAAAGAATTGTGTCTACCACATACATATCCAGATGTACGAACAATTCTTCTTTTCCCATAGTCTTTAGACCTTATGATTATTTACTTTGACAATTATAATACAAACTATAAATGCTATACGATTTGTTAAACCAGAAATCACTTTATTAATATGAAAAAGATTGTTAATTACAACATTACACTCTTGCTATTGAGCATAATCCTAACAGATCTCGCATATGGATTTTCAGGTTTCCCATATTTTCAGGGAGGGGAATTAGGTTGCAGATACACTTTCTAAGCATGCTTTAGGGTTTCAAGGTGATTCTTAGTGGTTCTCTGCCCTGCCGTTCTGTTCTACTTTAGTTGACAACGACTGCATGGGTCAAGAGTCTTTTCGTTTTTCTTGATGTTTTCTTTTTCTTTTTTATGTGGCCTACGTGCCTCTTTTTGTTTGGGGTTGTTTTCCCCTTGGTTCTTTGTGCTTCGTTGCTTTTTGTTTCTTTTTTACTTTTCTTTTATCTTTTTTTATATATGGATATTGTCTAAGGGTTTTTCAGCATATGATCGTTTGTGATGCTTTTTCCTCTTAGATCGGTCCAATTTTATTATTAAAAAAAAAAGTAAAAATCTTACATTGGACAAAAAAAAAATTGTATTATGTAAGTCATTTTCCAGGTTCTTGTCCTCCGTTGAACTGAATTTTTCATACATGAAATTGACCTTTGTTTGGATATCATCAAGTTCAGTCTTCATTGTAGATTGAATTTCTTTGACCACCTGTAGAACATCAGCAATACCTTTCATGTGGGTATGATTGCTTGTAACAGGTCCTTGATTGGCATGACTGGTTTCTCCATGTGCAGCACCATCGTATTAACCTTCTGATGGTGTTGGTTGCTTGAAAAAATCCTCAACCGAAATTTACATCATTTTATGAAAATAGATGTCATATTGAATGAAAATAGATATGTCAAATTGAATGGAGTTAAAGGTAATTTAGTTACATATAAATTGGGTAGATAAAGTACATAATACAGACCTGGTTACTTCCAACACCACCTTCGGTGTGTAGTCGGATTACGCACTTCTTAATCTTCGAGTTTGTCCAACAAACAATAGGAATTACTGCTTTATCAACGATCAGAGGGTCCTATTGAAGTGTGTGCAAGTAAAACAACTATAGTAAAGAAACAAGGTTAAGAAAAAGTTCAATATGACATGATACTGCGATATTTCATATATAATGTTTATCAAGGTTTTTTACCTGAAGAAATAGCACACACCTGGAAATGCAACATGTCTTCATACTTGGCCGGTTCTTCTGAAACTTCTCAATCCCTTCACAAAGTGAAGAGAAGCACCAACTGAATCAGGTTTTCATAGAAATACTACCAACATCCCTTAAAGGAATCAAGTACCCCGTCTAAACATAATCGGTAGCTGAAGGAGAGAGGATGGTGCCCAACAAAAATAAGCACAATGTCACCTTGAATTCATCATAGGTCGTAGTCATCTCCTCCAAGGAATGCTCTATGTCTTTCAAGAAGATGCCATGAGATGTAATGGGAAACTTTGATTTAATCTCCTAAGTCTGAAATCCTCAAAACTCAAGAAAATAAGTTAGGAACTTCTCCGGATATAGATATCTGATCTCCTAAGTCCGAAATCCTCAAAACTCGAGCAAATACAAAGGAGTTTATCATAAACCTCTGGTCATGGATATCAATTGAAGAAGCTTTGGTGTCAAAATTATCCACGAGCCATCGACAGATCTTGAGCCGTAGATGTCCACAATCGAGGGCAAGTAAGTTTCTAAACCCTAACGCATGAACAACCTGTTTCTGCTCTTCGGATAGTTTATTGACAATCTGACACCACAGAGAGGGCATACACCTTGTGTTGATGGTTTGGCCCTGATGAATGCTTGTGCCTGGGATTTCTTCATCTGTTGGAGGCAAGTCGGAGTTGTTAGAAATGACATTAGCGTAATGGTCAGGTTGCTCACTAGAAAAATTTTTGGCAGCAACTTCAGCGTCATCAGCTTGTCCAAATTTTGTCCGCTCTTCTATCGGTAACAAATGACATGTCTTTCCAATTTCACTTCGTGACTGTAAAAAAGTGACATATGACAGATTGTTATATTGATGGTCAAAATATCAATAGAGAGAATGAATGGTATTACTTGTAGTAAATGTATATAACATTTGAGTTCCCATTAGCATCTTTCTTTTTGCATTCCAATTTGTTGGATAGATAACAACCCCGTGGTTAGTTTACATGGACAAGATATCAAGTTAACAAACTATAATAAAGCATATGATAATGTTTACATACAAATAATTAATCATGCACTCTTTCCAATCTTCGGTTTTGACAAGTTTATCGTGGATGTTGTTTTATGAGACCCACCATTCTTCTTTTCACGAATTCCTTTTTTCACCATTTTCGGTCTGTACATCAATGGTAATAAATATTCGGTCAATAACAAGGATAACAAAATGAATTCATATATAAATGGATTACAAAATTCAGTTCAGTATTTAATATATTATGCATATCTTCAACGAGATTACGAAGTATACATCTTCAAAAGAGAAAACCTCGACTCCTACTGACGACTTTAATGTTATTTTTGTTTTCATGCAAAAGAGAATAGGACTCATACTTTGAATGGCCATGTGATGTGTTATGTAATGTAAAGTACCTGGGATCCAAGGTTCCTCTTCTTCTCTCCCACCTTGTTCACTTTTGTCAACGGTCTAGGTACCTTGTTCTGCTGAAACTCAAATACTCTCATGCCAATATGCATTAACTTACAAAATGCAGTTACAAGATGTAGCTATAATATATAAAATAGATTGTACAAGACAATATATACAGAAAACTAAATAGCATAGATATAACTAATAAGCACTCAGTACGTGGCGTTGTCTCACATGTGTACTCTACCGGCACCATTCTGGGTAGGAGTAAGTCTGAGTATTCTAGTCGATATACATTGTGCCCAATAGAGAATATATATTAGTAACAAAACTGAAAGAGTAAAATAACTTACAAAATACAGCTACGAAGACGTACCTCTGATACAGAAAATTAAATAGCATAAACGAAACAAATAGACACTCGGTACGTGGCGTTGTCTCACATGTGTACTTTACCGGCACTATTCTGAGTAGGAGTAAGTCTGAGTATTCCAGTCGATATACTTTGTGCCCAAAAGAAAATTTAGAATAGTAGCAGAACTTAAAGAGTAAAATAACTTACAAAATGCAACTACGAGACGTAGCTATGATATATATATATATATATAAGAATGTACAAGACAATATATACAGAAAACTAAATAGCATAAACGGAACAAATAGGCACTCAGTACGTGGCGTTGTCTCACATGTGTACTCTACCGGCACCATTCCGGGTAGAAGTAAGTCTGAGTATTCCAGCCGATATACTTTGTACCCAATAAAAAATTTAGAATAGTAACAGAACTTGTCATTTTCATAAAAGTTGTAGTTGTACAAGAGTAAAATAACTTACAAAATGCACAATTCCGGGTAAGATTAAGTCTGAGTATTCCAGCCAATATAATTTGTGACCAGTTGAGAATATAAAATAATAAGATAACTTCATAACACAAGTTACTAGTTTTACAAATTCTACAAGGCTCATAACTTTATAAGAGAAGAAGTAAGTTGTAGCACTTCTTTTTATTTGGAAGCATTTGGAGCATAAGAAAAGAAGCAGCTACTGTGAAGTAATTACATAAAGCACTTACATTCTTAATTTACATCTATGGTATTTATATTAATGAGAAAGGTGACCAAATGAAAGCTATCATGATTAACTGAACTAGACAACACTATTGTACCAACCTTTTCCACCGTATATAACAAGTTTTGTTTACCATGCATTAAGTACTTTCTACCACATTAACTCTATACTTTGTGTGTTGCTTAAACTTTTTGTGATAAGTAGGGTCCGTACAGCATTTCTGACACACCATTTATAAATTGTGAATTTTCGAACTGTAAGTTTCTCTTCACATATTTAAGCTACTAACATAATGTATTCTGGAAATTGTTGAATAATGAAGATATCGAACAATAGGAAATACATTCGAATCTAAGTCATCCGAAATTATATTAAACAAATTCTCCATAGTTGCACGATATACCAATGAAATTAAAGAATGGTTCAACCATTAAAGAATAAGCCATATGATACTTCACCATTCAGAACAAACAAATTTAGAACAAAAAAAGAAAAGTAAAATTCAATTTACTACTATCACTAGTATGGTCAGTTTATACTACAAGATCCAACAATTTTAATAATTTAAACCATGACATAATAGTACTTGGATCACTACATAAGCTGGTAGAAAAAAGAAAAGCCTAGGGAAATACCTTGTCAGGATTGTTTTTTGTAACCGTAGCTCCAACAGCACTACGAAAGTTACCAAAACTGTCTAAAATAAACAAAGATTAAAAATGGTCGTGGTTCAGAGAGACCTCCTACGAAGGGAATTACCAAGACTAAATGAAACGATAAAAATAACCTTAGGTAAATAACCTTATATTTCAACATTAAAGAAGAGGGAGAAGAATCGAATCCACGAACTTATGGATGTAGTTGTAAATAGCTTACCATCGAACCAATCCCAATTTTGTCAATTCTATTATAGTTAAAATTACACTGAACCTAATAAATAAACAACTTCGGTTGAAATGATATTTCACTTTATGTGTTATAACCAAAATGAACCCTCACATCAAAAACAAATCCTACGTAAACATACTATTAAACTTAAAACCTAAATCAAATTTCACATTTTAACATATTATTATATAACAAGTGGAATTATTGCATTTTAAAATCCCCCACCATATTTGTACCCAAAGATTTGTGTTGGTTTCACTTATAATTCCATATATTTATATATATATATAAATATATGTATATAAATATATAAAGAAAACATGAAATACTGTAAAATGTATATAGATTCTACAGCTTCACACCTAAGACTTAGTTTGTAGGAACAAGAAAATCCCAAAACCGTTTTCGGGTTCACTGCATAACATAATTGTATAAGAACTAAAAATAGGTGAGCCTAACTCATTTAATTTCATCAAGCTAACTAACACTAAATCATGAAAATTTTAAAGGGAACTACTACTGGTTTCAATAATACATCAGAGTTGAGATTGATAATCAAAATAGTAATGCAACACATTGTAGATGCTCATAAAGTACCATATATTTCAATTATCAATTACAAAAGAAACCCAATCTTTCAAAACGCTAAATAGGTACATCACAAAAAAATCAAAATGAAAGACATAGAAGCAGAGCAATAAATCATGCAAAAACACGCAAAACCCATAGAGGAAAACCCAAACAAAGAGATGGGTAGTGGGTACTCATATAGAAGCAGCTGAAATACCATTAGAAGCACCATAGAGAGACGCCCCTTCATTCATGTAATCCAAAAAAAACTTTGTTAGTTTCTTCTTTCAAACTCCACAAGACAGAAAAACAAAAACAACTCAGGCGAATACAAGAATTCAAGAAGAAAAATAGTAAAGGTTTAAAAAGGCTGTGTCTTGCAAGTCCAAGAATGGTGGTCATTCATGAGAGGGACAGAGAAAAAGAAAAAAAAAATCTAGAGAGGGAGAGTACCAGAGAAGCCATGAACGACCGACCTTCTAAAGGTGAGATAATGGGCAGAGTAGAGAGACAGAGTTTGTTTTGTTTGGGTAAGAAACCGATATAAAAGGTTGCTGCTGAAATAATATTATCTGATTTTCTATTTAAACCGATTGAAATTTGTTTAAAGTGGTGTTGTACGGTACGAACTACTTTCTTACTCGTACCGTAGCATGACCGATTGTTAAAACATATACTCTTAACTCTTTACAAACTAACTAATGATTGAATCATCATTTTAACATCTGTGTGGGCAACGACAGAGGTGGTAAAATTAATTAAGTGGTGATGGGGCAGCCCCGCCTAAACATTTCAAAGAAACATGTAAAATCTAAAAGCCATATCAATGGCTCATAATTAATACGCATTGCCCATATCAAAAAGTTTTTCACTAACTAAACAAGTAAATGAGAATTCCGAGGGTAGGCCATAGGCTCATACCAAACAGATACATTTTGTGTTGACATTGCCATTTATCAATGTTCTAAAAGGTGTTTTTGGTATTGAGGCATTTTCCTCTAGTGAGGCAAGGTGTAAGCCTCAAGGCGTAACGAGGTGTAAGCCTCACTAGGGAGAGTAAAAAATACATCAAAATATAAATAGATGTACAGATATAAGGCACATAAAATTCATAATTAGTAAAACAACCCATAAGTTCATAATTCATAATCCATAAAACAACCAATAAGTTCATAATTCATAACATGATAAAAATAAAAACAAGTTCATAGCATGATTAAAATTAAAAAAATGTTCACAAAATAAAGTCACTTCATCAATCATCACTCCATAGCAGTCCATATTAGTATAAAAATATGCACACAAAAAAAAAAAGTCCATAGGAGTCTATAATCCATATATTATTATATTAACAGTCATCAGTAGTCAGTCCATAATAGACATTGCCCGTATCAAAAAGTTCTTCATCAACTAAACAAGTACTCTTTCTCTGCCCAAAATGAGTAAGGATTGGCCATGGGCTCATAGCAAACAAATACATATTGTTTCAACATTGCCATTTATATATACACAATAACACAAATGTTTCTTTTTTTCCCTTATATCATTGCTACCACTTTTTCAATATTGTTTAACTATCTTCACTTTGGATGTTACAAAAAGTTAGAATTTCAAGCATAAGGACTAAAAGTTGTAAAACAGCTCTACAAAAGTGAAAAGACAAATCAATTTTGATCAATTATAATAATGTTTTTCAGAGTGCATCATATATTTATCAAAAAGTTTTTAAATTATGAATAAATTTTGATTTTATATATGTTCATTTTATTGTGTTTCAAATGGAAATAGATCAAAAGACATGTTAAGGGAAATGCTAAATACCCTCGTGAGTGGCCGAGTTTCTAAAGTGACACTTGTTTTTGTATTTTTCACCAATTGCAAAAGTTTAATCATTCTTACCAATGTTCTAAAAGACGTTTTTAGCATTGAAGCGTTTTCCTCTACTAAGGCTAGGCGTAAGCCTAAAGGCATAACGAGATGTAAGCCTTAATAGGGAGAGTAAAAATGCATAAATATATATATAGCAATAAAGCATATAAAATTCATAATTCATAAAACAACACATAGGTTCATAATTCATAATCCATAAAACAACCAATAAGTTCATAATTCATAACATGATAAAAATAAAAACAAGTTCATAGCATGATTAAAATAAAAAAAGAGTTCACAAAATAAGGCCACTTCATCAATCCATATATAATTACTAATTACAATTTAACAATTAGTATATTACTGCATTATTAACTACTGTATACAAATATCAAAAAAATAAAAAAAAAGGTCCACATCAGTTCATATTAGTATACAAATATACAAAAAAAAAAAAAAAAAAAAAAAGTCCATAGCAGTCCATATATTAACAGTTCATATTAGCATATTACCATATATATATATATATTAAGTTATTAACAGTCCATAGCAGTCCATATATATAATATAATAACATACTAAATACAAAACAACATTAGGCGGTCCATAGCAGTCCATATATATAATATAATAACACACTAAATACAAAACAACATTAGGCAAATCAGAAGAATATAAACAAATCTTTAAAATGGGCAAAAAATACGAAGACAGAATAAAGAAAAAAACATAGGCAAATCAGAAACAATAGGCAAAAAAACGAGGAAAAGAGGAAGAAGAAACATAACGAGGAAGAAAGAAGTAAGAAGAAAGAAGAATGAACGAAGAACAACATACCTGGTCGTTGAGAAGAACAACAGCAACATCAAGCAGGTAGTAAAGCAGTAGAGAAAAAGATGAATTAGTGTCTTAGTGAAGAACAATAGTAACTTAACAGCAAAATTTGGTTCACTGCACAACATATTACATAAGAACTAAACAAAGTGTGGCTAACTCATTTCAGAAATCATAGAGAGGGAAATTATTAGAGATGCCATGAATAAACCCTAATCTTCAGAGAAATAGCTATCAATTTGAAAACACATATCTAAATAAACAAAATATACGAAACCTTAATCTTCAAACAGTAAATTATCTTCCAATTTTATCACAAAAACAATGATTCAGAACCACGGCTGTCCACACACCAACATTCAGTGTTCACAACCGCAGATTGAACGCTACAGTCCAAGAGACACACACGATCTACACAGTGATATAGAGAATGAAAGGGGAGAGACATGGTTGAGATGAAGAATGGGAGGAGAGAGACACGGTTGAGATGGAGAATGAGAGGAGAGAGACACGGTTGAGCAATAGATATGGAGATGAGAGGAGAGAGACACGGTTGAGGAAAAGAAGTGGAGAATGAAAGGAGAGAGACAGTTTTATTTATATGTGTAACCAAACCGGTGTAACAGGTAGCAGGTTCAATAATATTGTGTGTTTTTATATTTTATTTGGTTGAAACTTTTTAAAATATATGTTGTACGGTACGAAGCCCATCCTCATTCGTATTGTAGCAAGTTCCAAAATAAAAAATAAAGCAAATCAATCCTACACATTAATTTGCTTGCAACATGTTTGTAAATGCTAAAAAGTTGAACACAAATGAGATCAATAGAGGATCTAAAGTATATTAATGTAATTTAGTCAATTTTAACCACTCCACTGTGGGTGCTTTCCCCCTTTTTTTTTTTTTTTTTTTTTAAAAAAAATTGTTAATTATTATATTTTCTCATGCTTTTGAATTTTTTTTTTTAAATACAAAACTCAACATCTAGAAAGTTTATATTAAAAGCATGCATTTCATAGGGTGGCTTAGTAAAATTAGACAACATTTCCTCTAATTTTTAAACAATTCCACCATGTAATTATTAATTACATGATACAACACTTCTAACCTATAAAATGGCTCAACAAACATTCTAGGATCTCTTGTTTGTCTCCCAAAACACAAACACACTTAAAATATACAAAACATTTCTTGCTAATACGCAATAAAGATTTTATGTGATACAAAAATAAACACCGCAGACTAGCAACTCAATACAATGTTGATATATATATTAACATGTACAAAAGAGATTCATTAATTACATTGTAAACTAAAGGCTTTCTAGTATGGCAACTCATTATATCACTTATATATAAAAAAAAAACCCTATCAATATATAAATAAAAATCGGAGAATCTGCATGAATTCTTGTAGCCGTCTAACATACGTGTTGACAATACAAGCTCAAGTATACAATTAAACAAGTATTAGAAAAACACCTATGAAATCAAGTTAACTACAAGAAAAACCATCTTTGTTGACGGTTTTTTCTTGACGGTTTTCAAAAACTGCCATGAAAGACAATTTTTATATATAATATATAATATATATTATATATTATATTATTATATATATTATACTATTATATATATTATAATATTATATATTATTACATATATTATATAACGGTCTCGTTCCTATCAGGGCATCCTTATATAACTTTATCAGGATATTGAATGTGAGCCACTCATTTATAAAAGTGATTTGACAAGTGCATATATACCAAGTCAAAGTATGTAAAACGAGTGACTCACATTCAATGTCTTTATATAATTCTATCAGGGCATCTTTATAGGAAAATTTCCGTATTATATAATATATATACTATATAATACAATATATATAATATAATATATTCATATATTATATATTATTATATTAAATAATATATATTATATATTTATATTATTATATATATTTTTTAATATATTATATTATTATATTATTGTATATATATATATATTATATATTTATATTATATAAATATATTATTATATATTGTATAATATAATATAAATATACCTTTAATAATTTTTTAAAACTTTTACTTCCTATTTTCAATACCAAACAAAATCCCGATATGGATTTATTTTATAGTAAGATATCGGTTTTTGGGCAAACCGATATTGGATAAATAAAATTTTAATTTGAAAAAATTACTTTTAAATCATTTACTTTTAAAAAATTCAAAAAAAAAATTTTAAAAAAAAAATTGTTTATTTATTTTGCACCCTCTTTTTTCATACTAAAAGACACATTAATAATTCAATTACCCATATAAATTAGTAATTTGAGTCATACATTTGTTATTAAATTGCAATATGCATGTTGAAAAATATCTCTCATGTAGTGAGAGTTGTATTCCAAATCATACTTATTACAATTGATGTCACAAGTTTCCTATAGGACATGTTTGGTTGGATGGAATGGAAAGAAAGCTATTTCATTCATTTGGTTTATTAAAATGCAATGGAATGGTGATTCCATCCAAAAATCAATGGAAAGTCATTCCATTCCAAACTAAAAATTTTATTCCATAAATACTCTCATATGTCCCAACTCCATTACAAAAATACCCTCAACTCCTTTCCAAAAATAATATATTATTATTACATATTATATTAATGATATATTAATATATCTTTTATATATATGTAATATATATTATATTATTATAATATATATAACGATATATAAGCATATATAATATAATATATATATATATATTATACAATATATATTATATTATAATATATATATATTATTATATGTATTATATATAATATTTATGTATTATATATTATATATATAATATACTTTTATAATTTATTATTATTATCCATAATATATCATGTTATTATACATTCATAATTAGGGGTATTTTGGTCAAAATACAGTTAACTCCATTCCATTCCGTTGTTAACCAAACAAAATAATACTGATTCAGAGACTAATTCTAAAGTTCCAACCAAACAAAAAACTTAGTTTTTCTTTCATTACCATTCTCAATCTCATTCTCATTTCCATTATCATTCTGATTACCATTCCACCATATAACTAAACGTGATCATAGAGTATTGACCAATAGCTCGACTATATATATTTTAAAAAATATAATTTTATTAAAAGTTTCAATAAATATTTTTAAATATATGTCTGTCGTAGAAATTAGAATTTTGATTAGTTGAATAAATTTAAATTTATCTAATATGGTTTTTTTTTTTTTTTAAATTTCTAACAACTCATATAGTTTATATATAAATATTGTTCAATTATTAACGCATAAGAGGTTGTAGTCAACTGGTAAAGACTTACAACCTTTGAGTTTGAGATCTCAAATTCAATTCCTACTAATGACAATCATCAGAGGTGGCCGGACGAAGGTTCGGCGCCAAATTCTTGACAGTTTTTAACTGTCAAGGATTGTTGACAGTTTAAAAACCGAAAGATAGTATTTTGCTGCAGTGGTTCTTCCATAACTCACGATGATAAAGAAATTATAGATTGTGCGCCTGTACCTTGCATAAAGGATTCTATCACTCTACAGTTCTATTGAATATAATATTTTATTGTAGTTGTCCACATTGACCCCCTTTTGAAGAATTCATACCACAGCTTGGGCAAAAATGATACTATATCATAGCACTATGTATTTATAATTTGTTAAAAACTTATAAAAAGAAAAGAGTACGTAGTGTATCAACAATTACAAGTTGTATGTACTAACAAATAGAACAAAAATGAGGATTGAGTATAACCTAATACAAGTTTTCAACCCCAAATGATAATATCACAATAACTTGTAACAAATTAGAGATAAGGAATTCAAAAAATCAATCGAATCATAAAGAACATCATTGGCCCAAGTTAGGATCGACATAAATTATTATATCAAAATATTATTAATTTATGAACGTTATACTATGTTACTTTTGAGGCTCGTAGAAATGTTAAAAATACATTTAAGGACGCCTTGAACTATCTCTTTACAGTCTTAAAGTTTTCCTCATAATGGCGGCCTACCTATGGCTTAAACAGGGTACTCACAAAGCAACTCGTCAGAGACGGACAAGAACCTTATGCCAAAGAATCACAATCCTATTTCTGATGTGCAAGATCCTCAACTAGAGGCAAGCACATAGCATACTTGGATTATTACAAACCGTTTGTTATCTCATAGAGAAATATTGAAGAGAAGGAAATATTTAGAAAGCCATGAGAGTTTTTAGCACACAAGAGAGTTTCTTATTCACTTTCGATTGATTTTTACAATGAGGGAGCCTCTCCTTATATAGAGGGAAAGGAGAGAAACAACCAAAATATGAAACAGACACATGCCATACAGGTGGCAGACAAGATAACGACCATTATTACAAAGATAAGAGCGGGCCTAACAAGTGGTCGATAGGATAAGGTTTATCATACAAGTGGAGATATGGCCTAGCTAGTGGCCAGTTCACGAGAACACAGTACAGACATAATTATTAAAGTAGATAAGTAAAGTGCACAGGATGCTGATAAGGTCACGGGCTACTCAAGTTGCAGTAGGCATGGTCCTTGTCGTCTGAATCATCGGCTTCATAGATTATGTAAGGCTAGGTGTCAAGGGCCATGGGGTCTTATAAGTTGATCGGGTCGGGTTCTTGAAAAGGGTGCCAACTTTGTGAGGAGTCCCTAGGTATCTCTGGGAGGATGAAATGTTCATGAGGAGGAACTTTATTGGCATCATAAAGAAAATTGAGTAAAGATATCTGGAGATTCTTTGGATAAGAATTTGGATAGTCATAAGTAGTATGCCATTCATAACAGATGTTTGGGGACCTGAGAAGTCTTTTATGAGGGTTAAACCTGTAAGGACTGTGAAGTATCCAGATGCAGGAGACTGATGATGCGGAGGTGGCCATAAAGATGAGTGGTATGGGACTGTAGGAGGTAATGAGATGAACTGGTGGTGGTTGGGAGAGCTTGCCTGCAATTATTGTGTTGGGCCTTCACGTGCCTAGCAGCAAAGTCGTATCTGAAAAACCAATCTTTCAATCTTAACAGTTATGGATTGGGAGGAATCTTGTTACGAAACTCGAGGATTTTTGGGAAAGATGAGTTGTCCATTTTAACAATAAAGTTCTTTGTCCTAAGATGGAAATCAAACTTTTGAATTCCATATTTGACTGCCAGAATTTCTTTGTAGATAATGTGATAGTGCTGTTGGGCCTCTTTGAATTGGCCACTTGCATGACCACAGAATCTCTTTTGTCCATCTTTATCTTTAATCAGGATGACCCCCCAAAAGAAGTCACTAGCATCAGTCTGGAGGGTGAGCTGGCCAATGGATAAGATGGTGAGGGCTGGAGGAGATTGGGCAATCTCTTTTAGCTTAGACACGGCATTTGTGTAACACGTGCTACGAGGAGGAGGATGCTTTTTCAAAAGGGTGGAAATGACTGAAGTGTAGTGGATCACCTGTGGGAGAAAATCTATGATAAAATTGACTACACCAAGGAACTGTTGAATTTGCTTTGGTGTCAAGTTTGAATTAGGAAAGGCTAGCAGCTGGCGTGCTAGGTGAGGACTAAGACGGTATTGACCGTTAGAAATTTGCATGTTAAGGAATTCTATATCCGTGCGTCCTATAATGCTCTTTGTATCGGAGAGCATGATACCATAATGATCAATCAACTCATGGAACTAATGAAGGAGTTTATTGTAAGAATTCTCATCAGGAGAGAATAATAAGCTATCATCAATGTAGAGTAATGCCGAATGTAAGAGAGGATGGAAAATTCTGGTGATGGCCTTTTGGAACAATGAAGGGGCGGTTTTTAAACCGAATGGTAAGACAGTCCATTGATATTGGGCATTGGGAAGATAGAATGTGGTTTTGTATCTATCAACTAGATGGATTCCTATCTGCCAAAATGCTCTTTTGAGGTCAAACTTTGAAAAGATAGAGGCTCCAAAGAGCTGTGAAAATAGTGTGTTAGTTTTAGGAACTGGAAATTTATCATCTCTGAGAAAATGGTTGAGAGGTTTATAGTCAATAACTAATCTTTTCCTTCCTCGGACTAGCTCTGAGCGTTTTTCAACATAAAAGACTTGACACGCTTAAGGAGAGGAAGTGGGTTCTATCAATCCTTGTCGTAATTGGAAGCTATATGGCAAGGTATAAGCGGAGGTAAAAAAGGGACAGAAGAGTTGTTTTCCATGGGTAAGAGGCTTTTGGATCGTAGGATATGTAAGGCTTTGTCATAGATTGGAAGTGGTTTATTTTTGATAGGTCGTAAATCTATCTAGGGGCTGGCTGGGTCATCAGGTTTGCGCGATTTGCGCAAGGGCTTGCAAGGGACAAGATATTTCTTTATGCAGTCACGGCAGGTGCAATCAGCATCACACAGGTTGGGATCAACATTCCAGATGAAATGGCCGTTGACTTTGTCAATGTAAATCACAGATCCATGAGCTTCAAAGCTATGGATTGGAATGTCATCTTCTGTGATAACTGGCTGGATCATGAGAGCTTGAAAGACTTGAGAAGCACTGGTGCGAGAGGAAGATCCTGTGTCTGAAATAGGCTCATAGATTGTTTTTATGGAGCCATCATCTTCCTTGATATACTTTGTGTTAGAGTCAACAACAAGAGTATTGTTTTGGAAAGCTCTTTCATAGTTGGTGATCCATTCAAGAAGCATGATCTTAATGAGTTTGTCTCTGGGCAATTGTTTGGGAATATGGATGATGGTGGGAACTTCATCTTCCTTTTCTGCCTTGATGAAAATTGTATCCCCATTATGACCGAGGATGGAAAGATCAAGAGCATAATCTTGAAGCCGGTAGGCAATCTGATGGCGGAGAGTGGCCATGTAGGTGTTTGGTAGCATGGGTGCCCCCAAAACTTGAAGTTGTATCTTTAGGCAATTGTGGAGATTGGCATCCCGTAATAGGATATTGAAGATGGGGTAGTACGTGAGTGATATACTACTAGTATGAAGTGTGGACAAGCACGTGCCAATAGCTGCGTGCTCATAGTCTTTGTAGATGGTATTGAGAAGAGCAACACGAGCAGTTACATGTATACGAGTTAGACTGTTTTGACTCAAATAAAGATAATATTGAAGGAAGGAACTCCTGGCTTATGGCAACTTTAAATATTTCTTCCACTTCTACTTCATTAGACCTTGTTAGACTTTTTTCTTTTATTTCTCTCCCTTCCTCTATTATACGTACTCAATCCTCTAAAGTACAAAACCTTGTAGAATACACCCATATTCCGAACTCCGCCCAGATTCATGAAACCTCTTTACCTCTGTTGAACCCCTATACTATCTTCAAAAGAACCAGATCTCTTGGTACAAGGATCCAACACCTTGTTTACCACAGATCTCCTCCGATTAAAGAATACATCCAGTCCACAGCCCTTGACAACTGCTTAGTTCCATCTACTACTACTGAGCAGTATGTTGACCTTGAAATAGGTCAACCATTGATTGATCATTGGATCAAAGAAGGATACTCTCACTTATACATCAGTGTTGTCCGAATCATTCTTACCTTACATGGTAGGAAATGTTTACCTATTACTACCTATGTTGCTCTTCTTAATACCATCTACAAAGACTATGAGCACGCAGTTATTGGCACATGCTTGTCCACACTTCATGTCGGTAGTATATCACCCACGTACTACCCCAACTTCAATATCCCATTACGGGATGCCAATCTCCACAATTGTCTGAAGATACAACTTCAAGTTTTAGGACCACCTATGCTACCAAACTCCTACATGGCCACTCTCCACCATCAAATTGCCTACCGGCTTCAAGATCATGCTCTTGATCTTCCCATCCCCGGTTATAATAGAGATACAATTTTCATCAAGGTAGAAAGGAAAGATAAGGTTCCCATCATCATCCATATTCCTAAATAACTGCCCAGAGACAAACTCACTAAGATCATGCCTCTTGAATGGATCACCAACTATGAAAGAGCTTTCTAAAACACTACTCCCATTGTTGCCTCTAACACGAAGTATATCAAGGAAGATGATGGCTCCATAAAAACAATCTATGAGCCTATTTTAGACACAGGATCTTTCTCTCGCAGCAGCATTCCTCAAGTCTTTCAAGCTCTCATGATCCGGCCAGTCATCACAGAAGATGACATTCCGATCCATAGCTTTGAAGCTGATGGATCTACGATTTATACTAACAAAGTCAACAGCCATTTCGTTTAGGATGTTGATCCCAACCTGTGTGATGCTGATTGCACCTGCCGTAACTGCATAAAGAAATATCTTGTCCCTTGCAAGCCTTTGCACAAATCGCTCAAACCTGATGACTCAGCCAACCCTTGGATAGGTTTACGACCTATCAAAAGTAAACCACTTCCAATCTATGACAGAGCCTTATAGATCCTATGATCCGAAGGCCTCTTACCCATGGAAAACAACTCTTCTGTCCCTTCTTTACCTCCGTCTATACCTTGCTATATGGCTTCCAATTATGACCAGGATTTTCCTTCATTGGAACCCACTTCAAATCCTAAAAGGAACTGGTTTTCTGGACCTTTTGTGCAGACCACTGAAATCTTGGCTGATAGCTCTCTTAAACAGCCTACCCAGGCTGAGTAAGTCCTCAACTATCAATCTCACAATGCCAAAATACAGAATAGAGTTCTCAGCTCTATTGATTAGAAGATTGACCGAGTCACTAATCATGTCTTCTGACAAGAGAATCAGCTCTAGAGTCTATATGCGGTCTTTAGAGAGATGTTCTCTAACCTCCAAGCCAGGATAGCCAAGCTTAACGCTGACCTTCACCAGTACATCAACCGTGGTTACTTCGGACCAGAATTTGACAAAAAAGAAAGAGAAATCAAACGTCTTAAGGAACAACTTGACCAAATGGACAGAGATCATTCATCCTCTATTCCTCCTTAGTTTATTCCTAAACCTTATTCTTCTTCCCAATCATTGTTCTTTCCAACATCTCTTCCATACTCGTCTTCCTCCAGACCTCCGAACACTTCTCAATATTTCAAATCCACTGGTGGACTTTTCTGTAAATACCCTCCTCTTTCCTCTCCACCTAAGAAACAAACCAGCAAGTCTTTCTCGTCCAGACGCAAAGATAAGCAACCCGCTCTAGATCAGTTCAAGCCAGTATTGTATTCTTCTAGGCAACCCCTCTCGTCCTCGTCTTTAGACCATGACTCATTCTATTTCCACTACCTTTTCTTAGGTCTACTCAGATGTTGATCCGCTCAATACCCCTCATCATTCTGTTTCAGATGAGGTTGCTGACTTAACCCAACTTTTTATGGCTTCTCGAACAGATCCACAGCCGTCCACTCAGACTTATGATTGTCCTGAAGAATCCTCAACTGGACCGACACCTTTCGTTGAAGAACCTCTAGAGAATCTTATCTCTGGACAGTCTTATGGGTCCATACCAACCAACGGTCCTTGGTTTGATCTTGGCGACTCTACTCCAGATTCATGGAGAAAGAAAATTTCTGAGATGAGTGCTTGGCTCGACCTATAGATGGCCAAATTTGAACACAATCAAGAGATAATCCTAAGAGAATTTGTCTCCAGATTCACGGGATCTCTTAGAGATTAGTACCAAGCCTTTGGGGAATACCGACAATTACAATTTGTCTGGGCGTCCTCAACCTCCTAGGCTATGGGTATCATCTTCAGAGAATTTCTTAGAGACCATGACCAGTTTTATAAACAGGCCAGACAAGAATTCTTCGAGATGCGCTGCTGTTCACTCTGCAAAAAAGACATCGAATTCCATTACAAATGGATGTCTACCAGATATCACATTCTTGGTGGTATCAATGACTAAAGCCTTAAAATTGTCTATGTCAATTCTCTTCCTACTGAACTTCAAGATGAACTACAGAGAAAGGTTGACACCTCAGGAAGACCCTTCAATGATATCACTTTAGGTGAAATTCATATGTTCACTTTAAGTGCATTGGAAAAGCTTTGTGCTACTCAGAAGGTCTTCTCCAAAATGCTAAAAGAAGGAAAACGGTATAAAGTACAATGCAAACAGCCCTCGTATCGGATCAAGTGTAAGTCTGCAAGACAGTGCACTTGCAAACCTAAGAAGAAAAAGCAATTCCATTCCTTCAAGCGCAAACAGAACAAAAAGTTCAAATTCTATAAAAAGAAGGCTAAACGAGCACGGAACAAATTCCAGACGTGTTTTATCTGTGGAAAAAAAAGGCATTATGCCAAACAATGTATGAACAAGAAAGCGAGGTCAACTAAGTTGGTTCACCAGCTAAAGCACATAGTGGATGAAGTCCTATCGGCATTATTTTTTTACTATTTTAAATGCTAAATTAAAATAATAATTACTATTTAAACATTAATCATTTCAATCGATAAATATTTATACGATATAAAAAAATATTTATATAATATATTCACAAAGTATATTTAATCATCATTGAATTATATTTTTATTTATTTATTAAATCAATTTATTTTTTTATCAATCGTAAATATCCCAACGCCTAACGTCTATTGGGACAAACTATTTGGATGTTAAAGAGCCTCCTCACATGGTGCAGCGTTTGGAGACAATTTGGTTGTTCGTCCCTAGTAGATGTCATTAAGGACATAATATATTTCATCCCAATAGGTTTTGTCCCTATAGATACATTTTCTTGTAGTGCGGTCGATGAGTAATCAGTGTTATTATGACATTTTTGCCGATTTTAGTGATGGTAAGTTAATGCAATTTCCCTTAGACACTATGCCCAATAGCAAAATATCGTATATAATTTAATTTGAATATGTTACTCTAGTAGTCAAACTTCATCTTATGGCCCAATGACTAGGTTGGCCCAAGATAAAGTGGGTCTTGTATCCGTCCACAAGTAGTCCAAATTACTTAAACTCAAAGGATCTTGTATTGGTTCAAATAATAAAAAGGTCTTGTATCTGTCATTTATTCTCCCTTTCAAAAAAATAAAAAACTCTGTATTAATGTAATATTTCAAAAAAATAAAAAACACATAAAACAAATTTGAGTGTAAGAGCTTGCTTGGATGGCACCACACTGATTGTCCAAGCATTGTAAGATCATTTTTTGCTTTCACATGTTGTTGGTGGAGGTTACTGCGGTTCAGTTCCGGTTCATTAGGGAACCAAAACCGGAACTGGAACCGAACCGTAGGGGAACTAGTTCCGGTTCTAGTTCACCTAGTTTCAATTCCGATTCCAATAACTCTATGGTTTCGAACCTTTTTTGTTAAAAAAAAATTTAAAATTTAAAATTATAAAATAATTATTAGGAAAATTAAAAAAAAAATAAAAATAAAAATAAAAATAATAAAAAAAAAAAACATGTTAAATGAGTTTATTGGGTAACCAAAAATTAAAGACAGGTTCGGAAATTGTTAGAGGTGGATTAGGAGGGTTTGTGGATTCAAGATATGCTTGTTGTCGTAGAAACTCATAATAAGTGATATCGTCATAACTGATATCATCTCGCATAGGACCCTTATCTTTGTTGGAAATGGAATGCCTTGAACCTTCTCCACTTACCATTGAAAAAATTGAATTGAAAAATTTGTTGAAAATAAATGAGAAAAAATGGATGGAAATAAATTTGAAAAATATGTTGGAAATAAATTTGAAAATTTTGTTAGAAATAAATTTGTAAAAATTGTTGAATTGAGTTAAAAAAAAAATGTAATTGCGATTTAATTGCAATAAAAAAAGTGAACAATTGAGAGAGAACCGGAGAATTTAAAGAGAATTGGAGTGAGGAGATGAAATGGGAGGGGGGTGTTTATAGGAAAAAGGTTTGAAATAAATAAAAAATTAAATTTTTTATTTTAGAAAAAAAAGGAGAGCTTTTCCTTACAATCAAATGTTTTTCTTTTTACACTTAATTTCTAAGGATATTTCATTCTAAAAATTTAAATTTTAAAAATTATAAAAACACTTCTTTGTTTTCAAAATTGTCCATTTTATCTTTTGGCATTCAGATTCAAAAGACAATCTTTTTTAAAAAAAAAAACAAATAATTTCTAAAGATACTCCATTTTAATTTAATATTACACATTTTTAATACCTCTCTTTAGAAAATTTGAAACGGGAAATGGAAAATAGATGTGAAGTAATCAAATGAAAATGAAATTGAACAAAAGAGAGGAGATCGAAACAATAAGAAAATTGTTTTGGAGATCAAACCGTGAAAATAGGAAAACAACATTTGTTTTTCTTTTTAAGATTTTAAGTTGAGGAAAAAAAATTCTATTAAGTTAAAAAAATCATTTAAAATATATTTTTCTGGAAAAAAGGAATATATATATATATATATATACAGTCTTGCTATTATCAGTTCGTTCTGATATAAAATATATCAAGACAAAGAATGTGAACCATAGATTATGAAGAAATTTTGACAAGTGCATACACTTTGAGTCAAAGTATGTAAATCTAATGGTTTACATTCTTCGTCCTAATATATTTTATATCAGAACGAACTGACAATAGAAAAATTATATATATATATATATATTAAAACTGATTTCAAATTTGGTTGATTCGAAAACAAGGAAAACTTTTTTTCATTATATAAAAACAGTGGGTGATGATAATGATGGAGGGTTTAATGGTATGTGAGAAAAAAATTATTTTGAAAAATAAGACGAAGATATTTTTTTTGTTTGTAAAACAAGAAAAAACAAAAACAAAAACGAGGAAAAAAAACTAGAGGTGGAAAAAAAAAAACTTATTTTCTAATAAAAATTGTTTGAAGTGACTTTAGAACTTTCAAATCTTTTTTTTTTTTTTTTTTTTTTTTGATGAAATTAGACCGGCCTAAAGAGGAAAAGCATCACTAAAGATCATATATTAAAAAACCCTTATGCAATATCCAAAAATATATAAAGAAAAAAAAAAAAAAAAAAAAAAAAAAAAAGGATACAGCCCCAAAAAACCTAAAGGCACGCAGGCCAAACAAGAGAAAACAAAACTAAGAAAACCTGAAGAATTCTCTACTCATACAATTATTACCAACTAACCGAGAACATAACGAAGGAGTGGATAACCACCATAAATTTGAAGGAACACCCAAAGCGTGCTTTGAGAGAGCATCTGCCACCTGTTACCTTTCGTAAAGATGTGAGAAACCTAGAACTCCATATGTGAGATCTGATAAATACAGAGCTGCCAAGCTTGACGAACACGTCAAGTAACCTTATCAGACCTTTCAGAAAGAAGATGAACCACATAAGAAAAGTCACTCTCGAGCCAGATCTTATGCCAACCCAACTCCCATGCATAATTGATGGCTAAAGAAGCAGCAATGAGCTCAGCCTCAAAAGCAAAAACCTGACCAAGAGGGACTGCAAAAAAGGCTTTAACAGGTTTTAACAAAAGATCTAAAAGTCCAAAAAACACTCTTATAGCCCCCACACCTAAAGCAGCCCTATCCATGTTAACATTGATCCGCCTAGGAGCCAAGGGCAACCAGACAACACTCCGGATAACTGGAGCCTTACCAAAAAGACCATTGAGGCCAAACCGATAGAGAATCAGCAAATCATCAACATAGTTACGCATGCAGCCGATCCCCAAACTGTTCGTATCATAGACAAAGCATCAAACAAGAGATATAACAGCCCTGAAATCAACAGACTTCTTATCAAAAATCCATTGATTACGGGAATACCACACTCCAAATCATAGCATGAATGGTAGCTTTCCACAAAATTTGAATCTAATCACTAAAAGAAACAAACATGGTCTGACAGAAAAAAGAGCCCCAAGTGTCAGTAGAGGCACACATCTGAAAAGTAGAAAAATCCGCTTCCCAAAGAGTAGCAGCAATAAGGCACTTAAGAAAAATATGGTCCACAATCTTCGAGCTAACACCACAAACACTACATCTTGAGGATAATTGAAAACCATACTTGCATAAACGGTCTTCGATAGGTAATCTATTAGAAGACGTCAAGATAGGAAAGAACGGGAATGAGGGATATAGCGAGACTAGATATCTCTCCACCATGGGACTTGAGGAATATCATGAAATGTCCTAGAGTAAGCCGCCTTACAAGAAACCCTCATATCCCTAGAATGAGGCCATACCAAATAATCAGTCACAGGAGAAATAGCAATTTTCTCAATCTAAAAACAGAGATTCGGGAATCTTGCATGAAAATGATCTTCCAAAACCCATCTACCATCCCGAATGAAGTCTAAAACCCTAGCATGAAGATATATGACCACGAAATCAGAAATACCAAGAAGATCCACAATGGGCACCATAAGCCAATTATCACGCCAAAAATCTCTCTAAGAGTTTTTCTCAATGAGCCAGATACCATCATTAAGAAGCTCAGTATAGTTGGACTTAAAAGAAGTCCAAATAGAGGAGGTGATGTAGCCTCCCTGAGGTTTCTGCAATCGATTAATATATCTGTCACCTAAAAAAGTGAAAGCAAAACTGTGAGAAGTTATAAACTTCCAGGTAAGCTTCTGAAGTAAAGAATCGTTCAAGAACGCCAGATCTTTCAAACCAAGACCCTCAAGAGCATAGGGTATACAATAATAGTTCCAATCAACACGAACCAACTTGGAGTCCTCACAAGAACCAGTCCACAAGAAATTTCTGATTTTCTTAGAATTCATTTGGATAAGGGAAACCAGCCACTTATAAACCACAAAAGAGTGAACAAAGAAGCCAGTAATCACCGAACAAATCAAAGTAGCCCGACCAGCCATAGAAAGAGACTTACATTTCCACCTGGAACATTTAGACACAATCTTATATGCAATGGGCATTAAAGGAGACTTCCTGGGCTTGCCCCAGAACAAGGGAACCCCCAGGTAAGAAAATGGAAAATGACCAATCTATATTTCAACTAAAGACTGGAGAGAACTAATCGGAATAAGAGAAACAGATGACCCGAAAAAGATGGAGGATTTACTCCAATTAACAAGTTAGCTTGAAATGTTGTCATAAATATAGAAAGCATTCATAACATTTCTTAGATTATTTAGCCGTGCCCCTATAAAAAAATCAACACATCATCAACATACAACAAATGAGTGGGAGCAGAAAGGCCCCTTGGAGAGGATATAGGCAAAAGACGATCAGACGCCACCATTTTAGAAAGTAACCTACTGAGAAACCCCTCCGCAATACCAAGAAGAAAAGGAGAAAGAGGATCCCCCTGTCTAACCCCTCTCGTTAATCTAAAATAACCAACCGGAGAACAATTAATCAGAACCGACAGTTTTAAAGAGCCAAGAATGTTATCAATCTAATCTATGAAGATTTGAGAAAAACCAAAAGCCTGAAGCACACGGCAGAGGAACGTTCAATCAAGAGTATCAAAAGCCTTATGCATGTCAATCTTCATAGCCACACTACCCCCATAGCATTTCTTATGGAGCACATTAACACAATTGGAAGCAAGAGCAAGACAGTCATCAATGTATCGATCTCAGATGAAACCAAATTGTTGAGGAGAGACAATACGGGCAGCAACTTGAACTAACCTGTCAGCTAAAATATTGGAAGAAATCTTGAAAAGAAAGTTACCAAGCACAATATGGCGAAACTGATCCACGGTGATTGAGTCCCTCATCTTCAGAATAAGTGCGATAAAATTAGAATCCAGACTCGGGGCAATCATACAGGAATGGAAAAAATCCTGAACTGCAAGAATCGCATTTCTATCAACAATCTCCCAATAGCGTTGAAAAAAATGACAAGAGAAGCCATTGAGCCTAGGGGCTGATAGAGCATCCATGGTAAAACCGCATCATGGATAACATCGGTGGAAGGAATAGTGACCATAAACGAGTTCTCCTCTTGAGAAACCTGTCATCAATAATAGAGAGATCCTAAACAGTTTGAGCTGAATCCGAAAAGAATAAATCCTCATAAAATCTGACAATGTGATCTCTAATAACATATTGATCATCTGAAATAACACCATCAATCGAAAGAGAAGACAAAACGCCTTGACACTTCCTTTGCTTGATCGAGGAATGAAAAAAAGCTAAGTCATGATCCTCATCTGTTACCATTTCACTTGGGATCTATCACGAAAGAAACACTCTTGCCTACGTAAAAGCATATCAAGATCATGATGAATGTGTGACCCTGTCAAAAAAAGCTTCTCAGAAAAATCCAAATAAAACATTTGACTCTGAACAGATGGGAGCTCAACAGATTTCCTAAAGATGTCAGTGTTGAGATCACCGAAAACTTCACAATTCCAAGACTTGAAAGCCTTTTATAAATTCTTAAGCTTACCAATAACAACATGTGGGGGACGACCAAAACAAGGAATGACCCACGCCATGCAAACCAGGTTCATGAAATCAGGATGATCCACCCACATGCTCTAAAAACGAAAAGGCCTAGAAGAAGAAACCTGAGACTCAAATAATCGAATCCAAAGAAGACAATGATTAGAGAACCGATGGGGGAGAGCCACACATGAAATATCATGCCAACAGGAAGTGCAACCTTCAGAAACAAAAGTCTTGTCCAATCTCTGCTCAACTTAAGTGCAACTAGATCGACCCCTAACCCATGTAAAATGAGCACCCTGAGATCGAACACCGATCAGATTGCAATCCTCAATCATTAATTTAAAATTCTCACAAGAACCCCTAGCAAGAGAGCGAGACCCCAAACATTCATGAGCACCCAATACTGCATTGAAATCACCCACCACCAACCAAGAAGAAGAAAGAGAACCAGCCATCTCCCAAAAAGAGCACCAAAGAGCCCAGCGAATCGAAGCAGAGGTACTAGCATAAATAAAAAAGTTCCAATATGTCAGAGACCCAATAGAAATGGAGACGGTCAAATGCTGATCATGACACAAAACTATTTGAGTATTTGCAATAGAACCACAAGCAAATACCCAAATAGACGAAATCAAACCACCCATGTCATTCATACCCACCAAATGAAGACCAAGAGAGGACCAAAAACTAGTAGAAATCGAATTAAAAGCCATCATGGGCTCTGAAATGCAAACCAAGGAACGCCGATGAGAACAATATAAATCTTTGAGAACTTGTTTAGTAGAGTTGTTCCCAATACCGCGACAGTTCCAATAAAGGAAACTAATCATAGGAACTGCTTGGAGGAGTCCGAAACTCGGACTTAAATGACTCCAATCTACTTTTGATAATCGTGAACCTCTAATCCACCTTATTAAGATTCGAAACCTCAACATCCACCTGATTAGGCCAATAAGCTACCGCGACAAAACCAAGCTCACATGACACTACAAGAATTTTAGTCTTTCCAGACAAAACTTTAGGAGAAAAAGCAAGATTTGTTTAGAAAGATAACTTTTCCTCACAAAACCTTATTTCATCGGGAAAGGTTACTTTTCCCCATGAAACTCAAAATTCATCTGGAAAGGTTACCTTCCCCTACAAATCTCAAGATTCGTCGGCTAAGTGTACAAAATTTTTCCCAACATTTCCCCACAAAACGATTTTCATAGTGGATAAAAGTCAAAAATATATGTATGCTAAAAAATGTTAAAAGTTAATGGATAAATCCACCACCACCAAACTAATTAGTAATGGACACCCGATACATAAAATATATTGATTAAATAAGCATTTCCCTATTTTCCCTATATTAATATAATTATATATAAATAATTATATTAATCTGTTATATAGTTATATATATATTAATATATAGAATGTTTATATTGTTAATTTATAATTTTTAATCAAATTGAGAAATGGGGGAACGGGGGAAACGGAGAAATGGGGAAAATTGAAAACTGGGGTTGGGGATGGAGATACCTCCCCCCAAAATTCCCCATCTCCATTTTGATTTAGGGAAATTGGGGGTAGGGGGAGGGATGTGGGGATTAGGGAAGGGTTTGGGATGTGGGAAGGTGGGGAAGGGGATGGTTGGACCTATATCCATCCCCATTTCCCCAATGTGCAACCCTAAATCTGTCTTTAATTGTAAATTAATTAATTCTTATCACATTCTTGGTCAGTACCATCTCAATTTATTACCACTTTGAGGTATTGATCATTTAATTAAATAACAGAAATTAAAAATAAAAAAACATTATCACCAAATCAAAATTTTTTTATTTTGCAAGTTCGATTCCTCATAACGACAATTAATTGTTAATATTATCAAGGGTGGGTCGGCAGCGGTCAACGGTCGGTTGGGTTAGCAGCGGTCAATGGTGGGGTCGTCAAACGGCGGATTAATTTTTAAAGTTCCAAAATCTTTGCAGACGAATGTCAAGTTTTAGCTGACGAATTAAATTCGTCGGGTAAAACTATAGTTTTAGCCGACAAATGTATTTTGTCTGCTAAGGTTTTACCTGACGAATTTAATTCATCGGTTAAAACTTGACATTTGTTGGCTAAAACAAGTTTTAGCTGACGAAACTCAAAATTTCATCAGCTAAAACCCTGCCCTAACCATGATTTCCTGACGAAATTGCCGACGAAAATTTTTCATCGGCTAATACCTTTCCCAATGAATTTCGACCTTTCCAGACGAATATGGTTTGTCTGGAAAGACTAAAATTCTTGTAGTGTGAGAATTTTTCAAAGAGGACTTCAACTGCACAACCTGAGAAGAGCTGATCTCATGTTCCCGAAGAAGCCGCTCTACAGACTTACTGGGATCACTTGAAGGCAAAGATTCCATAATGGGACCACCTGAAGAAACAACAACAGGGGGAGGAGGAGAAACCTCACGTGGCAAGAGGCTAGACAAAGATTCAATAAAAGAACCACCCGAAGAAACAACAATAGAATGAGGAGGAGAAGCCTCACGAGGCAAAAGATTATAGACCTACTGAACGATAGGAACATCAAGTAAAAGAATTGTGATTGAGCCCATAATAGTAGAAGAAGGACTTGAAAAAAAGATACATGTAAAGAGCAGAACCGAAGCCGAAGAAGGACCTGAAGAGGCTAAATTATGTATTACCACTAAATCAACAGACCCAAAATCTAGAGAAATATTAGTGAAAACATTGGATACCGAGATTTCCTAGACCCACTTATCTATCGGACGATAAACCATCTTCGAAGACCGTGGGTGAACTAGCTAAAAAACAAGTTCCTCAACAGAACCCTTATCCATTAGCTGAGGAGACCCCAAATCTAGAGAAATATTAGTGAAAACATTGGATACCGAGATTTCCTAGACCCACTTATCTATCGGACGATAAACCATCTTCGAAGACCGTGGGTGAACTAGCTAAAAAACAAGTTCCTCAACAGAACCCTTATCCATTAGCTGAGGAGATTTTCCAGCATTAACAACAGGAACCTTAAGATTGTTCCGGTGATAAGAGCTAGGCAGATGGTCAATGGAAAAGCTATGAAATTCCCCAATTTCTAAAAGGACTGAGGATGGAAGCAATACGGACATGTCAACATCCATTAAAACCCTGGAAAAATGACCAAAATCGCCATCAATAGTAGCCCAGAAATGATCTTTAGATGATAGTATTCATAGGACAAATAATAAAACCTAACCCAAACCTGCGCATTAGTGGACTTCTATAGAGAAGGATTAAAATCCGGAACCCAAGGTTGAATGCGGAGAATCTCTGGTTTCAGATTAACAAAACCCGAACCCAAAACCTAGTTCTTGTCCTTATGAGACTTCAAAATAATTTGGAAGTAGCCTTTCCTTAAAGATATCAGTTCCAATCAACTAAAGTCATCAAAACCTTACCAAGTTTAGCCTTAAGGTTAGCAAGCTTCCAAGTACGCTCACCGCTAGAAAGAACCACACGCCCGATGAGAGCCTTCTTGCATAAATCAAGTTTGGATTGATAAGCAACTGGATCAACCTAAAAAGACACATAATCTCCCTTTTTAGAGGCGTAGTAGTAGTAGTGAAAGGCCAAATAAAATCTTGAGGAGACTTCAAAAGGTCCGCATAGGATTTGCCACCCATAGGAATAGGATTAGATCCCTGATTCAAACCTCCAATCGTGCCCAGATTATCACTCAAAACAGGAATAAAATACAACCCAGTACTGAAATTACACCCTCTACAACTAGAAAGAATCATGCCCCCACCACAAATAGGAACCGAACTTGTATGCAGATGGGAGGACAAAAAAGCCTTCAAAGACATGTGATCCTCAATGAGGCCATGCAAAGTAGAAGAGGCCATGAAACAAACATAACGAACTAGCAAAAAAAAAAAGCACAAAAAATAATAATAAAAAAGAACCAAAGAAACACTAACCCAATTAATGACACTCGGCCACCACACCACAAAAGTAAGGGATACGGAAACCTACTAGCAGCGGAATAGTAATTGATACAGCAGCGGCAAGGAGTAGATGCGCAATCCAAACCAGACCCACATCAGAACAGTAGCAATAGCGGCGACGGGTGCAGACCAGCATCAGAGAAGAAAGGAAGCAAGAAACCAGACCAGCCACAGCGGAACAGCAGCCTATGAAACAGAAAGCACCATCGCAAGAGACTCAGCAAACCACTAGAAACTGATCGGAATAGCAGCGGCCAATGATCAAACCCAGTAACAGCAGCAACAACAGACAAACTAGAAAAGGAAGGAAGGTAGGACTAGGACGTCGGGAAAGAGAGGCACGACGCCGACCGTCAGGACAGCTACAGGCAGCCCAAAGCCTAGTCTCCTAGCTACGTCATGACCCATTCTTGTCTTTTTTAGTAATTTTAATTCAGGTTAAAATATCATCAACAAAAAAAAATGGAGTATAAACAAATAATTAATGGATTGTCAATAGCATTTTTCTTTAAAAAATTAAAATTAAAATTAAAATTAAAAAAAAATTAAAATTAAAAAAACTAACCATTGGGCTTCAAACAGCTAAAAAGAAAAAAAAATTTTTAAATTGAACCAGTTGTTCCAGACTAGTTCCAAAATATTTACAATTGGAACCGGAACCTTATAGGTCCCGGTTCATGTTCTGGCTCTGGTTCGGCTCTTCGGCCCACAGTTTCGGTTCGAACCATGATCACCTCTAATTGTTGGTGCTCATCTCAATTAACTGTAGATCCAATCGACTATAGTTACATATTTAAAATTTTGTTTACATAAAATAAGAATCTAAATTAATCATGGAAAAAATGTTTGAAAAAAAAAAAAACAAAGCAATATTTTGCTGTACAATTGGTTACTAATATTATTTTCTTCTGATCTTTCACCAAAACTTCACACAATTGATCAATCAACACAAAACAAAACTCATGATTTGCCAGCAACAAATGGGATTTTCAATGAAGCTTTTATTTGATTACATAAAAAATCGAAGAGAAAATGAAGAATGAAGGTAAAAATAAAAAATTTAAAATAAAAAAAAAAAGTAAAGGAAAAAGGAAGAATGATAAGGCTATATGTTCAAGTAACTCGTCCGACCAACAAGCATGATCAATCTGACAGCTAGTATTAAGAAGATTGATCTGTTGTATCTCAAAACAGAGGACTCCTCTGTTTCAGCAATTGATTGCAAACGATCAACTCCCGATGATCAAAGTAAGGTTAGCCAAGATGAATGGTCAGGTGCTGGTTAAGATGGTTAAATAACTGAATGATGATGTTAGCTAATGTAAGAGTTAGTTACAACATTCTTTGGGTATGTAATGATTTCATCAGTATAAAAACTGATCTCTATAGTCATTCTTTGTATCTTTTTCTTTAATGAATAGCATTTAGAATACAAAGACTCCATTAATGGAGTTTCGTTTTTCATAGTTTAAGTTTTCTATTTCCTCACAGAAATGTCATCAAACGCTTTCGTGTACTTCACTGTGTCATGGTAACAGAGCTCGAAGACTAACGTCATAGCAACTCTAGCTCATAATCAATGTCAAATGGCATCACAAACTCCATTTCAAGATCAAAGTAAAAGTCAATCTACTGTAGCAAAAACAAAGGAGTTCTCATCAATCTCAAAGTGCATGAACTTCAATCTTCCAATCAAACTTGGCAAGAACAATCACATATACTAGAAAGCATAGGTATTAGCTACAATTCAAGCTCTAGATCTAGAGGATTTTATGTGTGGATTTAATCAACCATTGAACAAGTTTGTTTCTGTTCAAGTTTTTAATGAATCTAGAGAAGCTATTCCAGAGCAAAAAATGAGTCAAGAGTATAATAACTGGAACGTATTAATAAACTTCGCATTAGTTGGATATATTCTACAATTAGTGAGAACATTTAGGTCAAGTTATCGGTTGTCAAACATCATTTGAAGTATGGAGTCTGTAAGGATTCCCATTTTTCTTATTGGCTTATTTTGTTGACAAACCACATATTGGGGTTTGTTGTAAGGGTAGCTTTAGTGATTGAGGATCAAGCTCAAAGACTCCTTAAAGACCTCAAGAGACAAGCACTTCAAAGCTAAATTTCTAAATGCTTACTTGCTTTGAAGAGATAGTTGCACACACCCACAACCCATGCATAAGTTTTATTCTTGTATGTTATGTGTTTTTATATTATGTGTATTAATGTTCATTAATCTCTCTTCTTGCATGTGTAATTGACTGCATCTAGCTTGTTATATGCCATATCATGTTAGGCATTAGGATGCATTCTTTTCACTCACACACTTGCACTTGTTGCATGCTCATTGTGTGAGAAACCATGTGAGAAGGCCTTGCCTCTCACTGCCGCGGTTGGCTAACTGCGGCAAACTGGCGACAGAGATCTCTTCTCTATGTCGCAGTTGACCAACCGCGGCACCCCTAGCGACAGTAATTTTTTCTATCGTGCTGCGGTTGAAGTACTGCGGTCACCAACCGTGGCAGTCCGTCAGTGCGAGAACGACCAAAACGCTGTAGTTTTGTTGGGAGCCTATAAATATCCCACTTTCATTTTAGGTCGCCTCTAAGAGTTCCAAAAGCATATCTTTCTCTTATAACACATTTCAAGAGACAAAATCATCAAGAACTCACCTTTAATCACTCAAAGCAGATCGTTTTTGCATCAAACTTCATATTGCATCATCTATGACCATATAGGATGCATCCATGCATGGTTTTGCAACATCACAACTTGCTTGGTAAGGTTTTCACTATTATCTTACATAATTAGTGTCTTTCTTAACAAGTAATCTCTTTTATCATTTGTATGCTCTTAGAATATATATAGTGTATTGATTGAGTGTTGTATTTTGATAGCCTTATAGGATTGCCTAATCTATGTTTAGCTAAGCTTTATGACATGTCATTTAGCTCTTAATATCTAGGAATGAATTAATTTTTATATTATCATTCTAGATAAGCATCTAAAGTTCCCTAGCCTTGTTTGTTCCTTGAATATTATCATATATTCACATAGGATGTTTTATCTCTTCATTGACAAGTAAGTCTTGTGAGATTGACAGGGATTAGGTCACTACACCGGGATTAGGTGGTCACTCAAGCAAATTGGACTAGGTCCACTTTTAAAGGCCTGCGGGTAGTGGTAGCGGGATATTGGCCTGGATTAGGCCGTCAAACCTGTATTAGGTTGTATACGCTATCGCAATTAGTGGATTCGAGGTTCGAGTGTGGCACACTTACTAGCCCGTGGTTTTTCCCTTGAGGATTTCCACGTAAAAATCAAGTGTCATTTATAATTCCGCACATATTACACTTGATTATTGTTTTGTGTATTAATTGACTAGTTAGGGGTATTTTCAGAATATTGACTAATAATGAAAATTGGGTAAAAGGTGTTAAAATCTATTAACCCCCCTCTAGATTAATATTTGAACACACCATAAATTTGTTTCAGAGTCATCTTGAAAGACTTTATTCACAACAATCCATAGCTAAAACATCTTAGCTTAGACAACAATTACTGGAAAAAAAAAAGGAGTAGATTCTATAAATGACTTTGTTTTGAAGATCAAGAATATAAGTGATGCTTAGATGGTAGTTGGAGAAGAGATAAAAGAACAGGATTTGGTTACTATTTTGGTGAGTGGTGTTGGACATGAATTTGATGCAATTGTGGTAGTGATCACAACTCAAAGATTCATATCCCTAGAAGATGCTCAATTTATGTCAATGATGCATGAACAAAGAATTGAACACTTGAATTCTTCTAATCAGCTTGATGTTGGTCAAGTCAGTGTCAATTTTGTTTCTAACAACTCTCAAGAAAAGAAAAGTAAAAAAAATTGAAATTATTAGAGATGCTCAATTTATGTCAAGACTTCCGTTAAGGAAAGTTGTCTTGATATCCATTTGCCAAATCTTTAGGTTTAGAGATGCTGTAATGGATAATAGTATCCTAATGGATTTAAGCATGGCCAAATGAGAGAAGGTTTCCTCGTAATCGATACCTTCCTTCTATGTGTAACCTTTAGCTACTAATCTAGCTTTGAAGGTTTCCACATTTCCATCCATTCCTGTTTTCCTCTTGTATACCCACTTGCACCCGATAGGTTTTATCCCTTTAGGCAAGTGTACAAGAGACCAGACTTTTTTATTGAACATAGATTCAATTTCAGATTGCATTGTGTTTTACCAACGACGACAATTAACATCCTCCATTTCTTCTTTATATGTGTAAGGATCATCGTCATCCAAGAGATTCTCCACTGATTCTACTAGACCGATGTATCTCTCAGGTTAATTACTAATCCTCCCACTATGACGAGGAATGGTAGGTTGTTGATCTTGTGATAGTGTGGAACTTACAATTGGGTTAGGTTATGAAACCTCTTGTGGAATTGTATCTCCTGATATCTCATTCAGGACAATTCTACTTTTATGCACAAAATCATTCATATAGTCATTTTCCAGAAATTTAGCATATGTTGAAACAAATACTTTAATATTTAAAGGACTATAGAAATAATATCCTTTAGTTCCTTTTGGATACCCCATAAATATGCATGTTTCTGAACGGGACTCCATTTTTTCTGTCTTTCCTTTTAACACATGCGCAAGACAACTAAACATCCGTAAGTGTTGTAAACTAGGTTTTCGCCCAGTCCACTGAAACAAATTAAGGTGTACCTAATATTAATCTAGAAGGGGGGTGAATATATTTTATCCGATTTTACCCAATTTTCGTTATAAGTCAAATTGACGAAAATACCCCTAACTAGTCATAATAATATATCAAGTTTATAAAGTGCAGAATTGTAAATGACACAAGATATTTACGTGGAAACCCTCACAGGAAAAACCATGGGCTAGTAAATGCGCCACACTCGAACCTCTAATCCATTAAATGTGATAACGATTACAACCTAATCCAGATCAATAATCACACACCTACCTAATCCCGGTATGAGTGAACCTAGTCCAATTGCTTGTGATATAAGCTACCTAATCCCAATAGCAACACAAGACTTACTTCTCAATGAAGCGATAATAAAACCTAAATGAATATATGATGATATCCAAAGTGCAAATAAAGCTAGGTAACCTTAAATGCTTATCTAGGATGATGAATAACAATTGATGCAATCCTAGATATCAATAGCTAAATGACAAGTAAAAAGCTTAGCTAAACATAGATTATGAAAACCTAGATAGCTATCACAATACAACACTCAATCAATTCATCACAAAAAATCTCTATCTTGTATTTAGCATATGATCTAAAAACATACAAGTGAATAAAGAGATGACTTGTTAAGAAAGACAGTAAAATTAGATGAAGTTAGTGAGAATCTTACCAAGCAAGTTGTGATGATGCAAAACCATGCATGGATGCATTCTATGTGGTCATAGATGATGCAATATGAAGTTTGATGCAAAAAGGATTAGCTTTGAGTGTTTAAAAGTGAGTTCTTGAGTATTTTTCTTGCTATAAAAAATATCCTAAGTATTTTTCGTGCTTTGAGTATTTTTCTTATGTGACCTAAAGTCATAGAAGCATATATATAGGGTGTCAAAGTCAAAGTGCTACGTTTTGATAAGTGACCCAAAAATTGCCTTGGGCGCTGTAGAAGTCGCTGTACGTAGAGCGACCTGTACAGCGCCTACCTAGGAAAATGAAGAACATTCTTCACTGGCGTTGTTCGTAAAGCGCTTGTGAACAGCGCCATATAGGCGTTATACGTACAGAGCTTTGAACAGCGCCCGTACAACGCCTTCAATAAACTGCATATAGATGCATCAGGTCTGATGCATTTAAAAACCCATTTCAACCAGGTCTCAGTTGGGCGATGTACGTAGAGCGCCATGTAGAGTGACCGTACAGCGCCTATACTGAATTTTGCATCCTAAATGCCTAAATGACATGGCCTTCTAGTCCTAAGATGCAATCAACAAAAATATGCATGAAGAGATGTAAATGATCATAAATGAGCACATATAGAAAATGCACACAACATATAAGAATACGAATTATGCATGTGTTGTGAGTGTGTGCAACTAATCTCTTCAATTGCAAGTAAGCACATAGAGTTTTACCTTTGGTGCTTATCAACTTGATGTCTTGAAAAGGGCCTTTGAGCTTTATCCTCAATCACCTAAACTACCCTTACAATTCAAACCCCAATTTTGGTTTGTCCACGAAATAAGCCAATCACAATATAGGAATCCTTACATCCACAACTCATGTGGTGTTTAAGGAACCGACTTAGATGGTACATCGTTTAGAATGTACATTGCAGTTTGTAAAGCATATCCCCAAAAAGATTTAGTAAGCGTTGAATAACTCAACATAGACCTAACCATGTCCAAAAGAGTTCTATTTCTCCTTTCTGCTACCCTATTTTGTTGAGGTGTACCTAGTACAGAAAACTGAGAAACTATCCCATTATTAATAAGATACTGCTGAAACTCACCAGATAGATATTCTCCACCACGATTAGATCTTAAGATTTTTATGTGTTTCTCAAGCTAATTTTCTACTTCAGCTTTAAATGCTTTGAACATCAGGTTGCTGATGTATTTACTAAAAGCTTTGCAAGAGATCATTCACGTTTTCTTTGTCTCAAACTAATCCTTGTGGCTTCTCCCCAATTTAGTTTGCAGGGGATGATAAGGCTATATGTTCAAGTAACTTGTCTGCTTAAATCATCTACAAACCAACAAGCTTAAGACCACCAAGCATGATCAGTCTAATAGCTAGTATGAAGAAGAGTGATCTATTGTATCGCAAAACAAAGTACTCCTATGTTTCAGCATTTGATTGCAAACGATCAACTCTTGATGATCATAGTAAGGTTAACCAAGATGAATGGTTAGGTTCTAGGTTAGGATGGTTAATTAACTAACATTGGTTAGTGGTTAAATAACTGAATGATGATGTCAGTTGATGTAAGAGTTAGTTACAAGTTTGTTATTCTCTAGAAATCACGTTGTGTGTGTATTGATTTCATCAATATAAAAACCGATCTCTGTAGTCATTCTTTGTATCTTCTTCTTTAATGAATAACATTTAGAATACAAAGACTCCATTAATGGAGCTTCGTTGTTCATAGTTTAAGTTTTAGCTATTCAAAGAGCTTGTGATTTATGCTATAATAGAGCAGATCTTTTTAGGAGGAAAATAACCATCGCTAGTGATTCGAAAGTTGTGGTCTCATGAGTTAACAAAAATGGTTTTAGAAGTCTTATTTGTAATACCTACAAGGTCATACTAAAAAACCTAGGGGGCGCCTGGGTGGGGGGTGGGGGGGTGGGTCAAGACTATTGTCAAACTCTCAGTGAGCATACAAATTAACCTTTAACACGATTGTTATTTGATAACAACTATCACATGTAAGCTCAAAACACCACCTTTAGTGTACAAACATATAATAAGAAACAATGTATCCCATATACAAGTATATTCAATGCAAAACAAATTCCACAAGTTATACTTTGAATATTACAATGTAAATTCACTAAGTAGAACTTTATAACTTGATATAGAACTTCACAACATACGATGTTCAAACACTACCGTAAACGCCTCACTTTTTGATTGGCTTATTTCATTGACAAAATCACAATGGTGTTTAAAAATGTAAGGATAGCTTAGGATTGAAGAATTCTCCTCAAATGCTAATGGATCTCATTGTGGACTTCAAGTGCTTCAAGGAAGGTAGCCTACTTGTCTTAACTCATAATTGAAGAGATTTAGTTGCACACACACACACTCCTCTTGCATACATATGTGATCATTGATTTTTGTGTGTATTCATTTCACTATTCACGCTTGCACCTTTTTTAGTTTGATAACCTGCGCATTGCGTTGGTCCAGCGCCGGTCGACCAGCGGAGCTCCCATGCAAGTTGGACAGAGGTTCGGCGCTGGTCGTCATGCACACACACACCAGCGCAACTCGGGCAGAGGTTCTGCGCTGGTCATGCGCTACTCGACTAGCACACACACCAGTGCAAATGACGAAATCTGAACAGTTTTTTGCAAAAAGTTGTCACTTCATCTAGGGCTTATATATATATATATATATGTCTTGTTGTTTCCTGGATCGTTTTTTAGAGCAAAAATTACAACTTTTGAAAGCAAGAGAGTGTCTTAAAAGAAAAGTTATCAAGACTTGATTTTATCAACCAAAACACAAATACCTATCATCCTTTCATGTTTCATACATCATCTAGCATCTTCTAGGTATGTTCTTCATGGGTTTTCTTTAATCTCACATGACTTGTAGTTAGAACATCATCTTGATCTATATTTGTGTTCTTGCTTTACAAGATAACTCCTTTATGACTTGACTAGTATCAAGATTAGTTTTTGTGTTGTGTTTTGTGTTTTGTTTGTGATAGCTATTGCATCTAGGGTTTTATTTGCACATATAGCTAAGTTGAATGCATGTCATATAGAAACATGATATCTATGAATGTTTGACATGTTCATCCATGGATAGATAAGCTTAAATGTTTGACCTTGCATTTATGCACTTTGAATATTGCTCATATTCACTTTAGGTTGCATATCTCTTCTCTTTGAGAGTTAAGTCTTGTATTTACGTTTGGTAGTTTACAAGCAAGAGCCTGGAATCACTATTAAAGGCTTGTAGGTAGCAAAGACGGATTAGTAATTATATAGGTGTGATGCGGTCCACCTAGATTGTAATTGTATTTGCAAATAGTTGATTTGAGAATTCAATTGGCAATTATACCCATGAGTTTTTGTTTTTTACTCTTTTGGGGTTTTCTGACGTAAAACAAATCATTGTGTTCTTACCATTATTTCTGCACATACTTTACATGATGATTTGTGTTAGAGATTAGGGGTGTTTGAGATTAATATTGATTAACTGAAATAGTTGGTGATTAATTTGGTTAATACCTATTCACCCCGCCTCTAGGTTTATTTAGACATTTAATTCATATATTTTCAAATTTCAACTACAAAAGATACAAGAGAATGTTTGCATTCTAATCTTTACAAAGAATCTTGTTTACAAGGATGTGAAGAAATGAAGATCTAAACAAGATACAATTGATCACACATACAAATATAAAGAGATAAGGATAAAGTCATTTGACACATCATTTTTATGTGGTAAAACCTTCAAAGAGGAAACATCCACGGGTTGAATCCCGGCAAGCTGTATTCCACTACGTGGAATAAAATTACACCCTCAAAAGCGACCAATCCATGATACACTTTCTAAGATATCCCTTCTACTCTACCATCGGGCCTAGTGAAACACTTTGCCTATATTCTATCCAAGACACTTCACTCATGTCTCCATAAAGCAACTTTCTATCCAAGATGCTTCACTCACATCTCAAGAAATATTTCTTTCATGACTATCTAGATCATACTAATCCTAGCCAAGTCTTATTGCTTAACTATCTAGATCATCTCGATCCTAGTTAAGATCCTAACCAAGACTTCATGCCTTTTACAAGGACCTCCTAAGTGTGATCAATGAATGCAAATGCAAACAAGCACTCAACATAGAATGTGATATCAATATATCCTATGGAAACTAGAAATAGACAGTGAACACACAATGTATGATTTTCTAGTTTATAATTCTAATATGAATGTCATTATACAAATGATGCATGTACATATGAAATGTGTGGATTAGGTACACTTCATGAAGAACTAGACATGGACATCAAAGTACACAAATCAATGTTGCCTAGTTCTTTAAACATGAACAAAAACCCAGAGCATGTAAAACACCAAAAACATGTCAAATCCTAGATTCTATTCACGTTACTATAGCTTGAAAACAAAGCATGAAAACAAAGCATGTTCATTAAGCACATATTCAAGACTTTAGAACTAAAAACAAAAATGCTAGAATCACAAGATATGTTCAACGAAATTCAGTAGCAATCATTTAGAGCACATATTCACAAAATAATCAATTAAATCCTAAAAGGCTCTAAATATCAAATCAAATGTGATAATCCTAGATATATTCAATTAAATAGTTCTAGCACATGAAAAGGCTATCAATCATCAAAATAAGATCATCAAAGCACAAATAGCCATAGATAATAAGCTAGTCACAATACAACTCACAAACATATAAAAACCTAGATTTAACAAAACCTAGTCCACATTAAAGTCTCTAATTAGACAAGACTAGCCTATAATTGAAGCTCTACTTCTCAATAGTATTTGTTCAAGTAACATACACATATAGAAGAAGAAAACCCAAGGTAGTTGAAGATCATAAATCACAAAACTCAAGAGATAAGACAATCACCTGGTGAAAGAGTGCAGCCACGAAATTTGTGTTGGATCAACACAAAACTTGAACAAAATGCTTCAAACTTGCTTAGAGAAGATAGAGAACTCCAATATGAAGATTCTTCAACTTGAATCACTCAAATCGGACAAGAAATGAGAGAGATATGGTGTTTGGAAGTTGAGAAAATCTAGAGAGAAAATTCTGCACCTATTTTCTTTCTTTTCTTCTTGAATGGAAAATGGGAGGGGAAAAGACATTTAAGGAGGGAAATAAGAGCAATTAAAATGCAGCAATGGAGGGCTGCCACCTTAGCTTCCCATGGAGGTGCATGGCCTCCACGGGGGCAGAGAGCGTCCCTTCCCGTGGAAGCCACACACCTCCACAGGGAAGAGGTACAAGTGGCAATTTGCCACTTCCTCTTCCTTCGCACACCTTTCGTGTTCTTCAACCATATTTCGGCATCTGAACTCTGATTTCAAATCTGTTTTTAGATTATGATCTAGGACTCCCTCATGCACATGAACATCAACAATACTTTCATGAAAGATATGGAAATCGACTCAAAACACAAGGATGAAAACCCTGTATGATAAATGTACGGAAAGTTTCGTAACTTCCAACTCGAAACTTGAAAACTAATGAATGAATAACCAAAATTATCGGAACTCAATAATGATTAAAAAAAATATGAGAACATATTCAAGTCCGATATCATAAAAACATAAATAAACAAACACATGAACACACAAGTATATCATTTCCCAGATATAGTCCTAGAACATGCATTTTACAAAATTTATCAATTTAAATCTAATGCATGTGCATACAATAATATGTTTGTGTATGTGTTATACCAACTGAGTACAACGATGCAGGGACATATATGAATGCAATGTGTGTGTGCCTAAATGCCTTACAAGAGGAATGCGGTTTAAATATACCTTTTTATATGCAACAATGCTTGCTCCTCTTGAAAGCTTCACTTTACTTGACGAGTTGCCCAACTTCCTTGAAGCTTTGAAGCTTGATAAACCGTGAATCCTACACAACTAATCAATACGAATGAAATGTTGTTTTGATATAGAATAATGCCAACATGACTCAAAATCCTAACATTATTCATGTTGATGTTATTTATGACATCCATAGCAAACTTAGAAGTATGGGTGATACTATAGTGGTCTTCAACCAAAGGAATTCGAACTCTTTTATGGATATGCTTGCCAAGAGAGGTTCTTTTCTGGTGAAGGATACGTTGCAATGGAGTCTTGCTTGAGGTGGTTTTCAGCCATTTTTGTGTTCTCTATTTTGGTTATCGTTGATTGGCAGGGTGTAGAGTTTTCTGGCTGTTGTGGCTTTCTGTTTGGTTGTTTAAAGGTGGTGGTGATGTTTTTTGTTCGAGACCTGATTGTTTTTTATGTCTTGGTTTGTTTAGTTTGTTTTGGGTAGTTGGTGTTTTAGGCTTCTCTGACTTTAGGAGGGGCAAGGTTTGTTTCATGGCTGTTTAGGTGTTTTGGCCTCTTTTGGGGCTTTTTAAATATAGTTTTTGTTGTTCCATAAAAAAAGTTTTCTATTTCTTCACAGAAATTTCATCAAACACTTTCGGGTGTTGTTCAAACACCTTCACTATTTGTTAGAAAGAAGTAGGTTTATATACTATGGATTCGAGTTTGTTCCCCTTCCCTAACCCCGAATTATTGTAATATTTCAAAAATAAAGTTTATATGAGTTGAGGGATATTTCGGTAAATTTTTTGGTTAAAATTTTACAATGTGATTATTAACGATTGCAAATTTCTAAAAGCCTGTCCAGTACCATTTTTCAAAGCTGTTTTTGTTTTTGTTTTTGTTTTTCAAAAATAAAAATGAATATGAAATGAAAATAAAAACAATGTTTTTTGTTTCAATTTCGAAATCCAAAAACGCATCTGGTAGCATTTTATTGTTCAAGCCCTTTATCATTCACCCACACTTTACATGACATCTTATCAAACACTTCAAACACTTCACACACATCTTCTATGCACCCACACTTTGCATAGAAATCAATCAATGTTGGACCCAACTCAAGATCATACTTGAAACCATTTTCACGTACAATATCATGAATCCATTTCCCTTCTTTCAATGCACCTATCGCTGCACAAGCATTAAGAACACTTACCAGAAGAGACACATTAAACTTCAAGTTACCAAAAATTTTCAACTCGAAAAACAACTCAACGGCCTCATTGAAACAATCATTTTGACATACCCAGAAATCATTGCACTACAAGAAACATCATTTTGCTTAGGAATTGAATCAAACACATCTCGTGCTTCAACAACAAGACCATTCCTATAATACCCATTTATCAAGCTTGTCCGACAAACCATATTCTTGTTCAAACTTTCATCGAACATGCGACGAGCAAGGTCCACCGATCCATATTTAGAGTACATATTTATAACAGAACTAGTCACATAAACATCAGAAGTGTGTCCAAATCTAATAACCAGACCATAAACTTGATCAAGCAAAGATAAAGAAACAAACTTGACCATAAATCCAAATCAAAATCTAAAATCAACATACCAACAAAATCAACACCAACATTTGAAATCAAAATCCAAATCAAAATACCAACACCCACATCTGAAATCAAAATCCATAACACCAAAAACCTATTCAAATAAAACAAAATACCAGATTTATCAACAAAATACCAACAAAATACTAGATTTATCAACAAAATACGAGATTTTTTCAATTACCAATTCTGGAACTCTGCAAATTTTCTAGAAAATTTCCAAATTTGCTCTCTTAAGTAGATCTGAAAGAAAAAGAAAGGAAGAAGAAGAAGGGAAGAAGAAGAAGAAGAAGAAGGGAAGAAGAAGAAGAAGAAGAAGAAGAAGAGATCGATGACGAAGAAGGAGAAGAGATCGACGGTGAAAGAGCAGATCGAAAGAAGAAGAAGAGAGATCAGTAGTGAAGGAGAAGAGATCAATGGCAAAGAAGGAGGAAGAAGAAGATCTAGGAAAGAAGAGGAACTGGGAAAGAAGAAGGGGGAGGAGAAGGCAGTCTTGGAAGAAAAACAAAGTGAAAAACAAAATGAAATTCGTGAAAAACATCTAAAAGTTTTTTTTCAAAGTTTTCAATTTTAACACTGATTTGTTTTCCATTTTGTTTTTGTTTTTTTGAAAATAAAATGAAAAACGTTAACGAGCGGGAATTCGCAATCGTTTTTTAAAAATAAAAATGAAAATGGGCCCAAAAAATACAACCAGACAGGCCCTAAGAAATGTGGTCATTTTAGCAATTCTCACTCTTTTTATTTTTATTTATATATACAGGGCTGCCAGCAAGGTCGAATCCAAAAATTTCATTCAGGGGGTGCACCACTAAATAATAATAAAAATGATAATTTTTTTCACAATTTAAAGTGCATTAATCGAAAATGAAATATCACTAGTTTATTAGGGGCATACCCGGGTCAATCAAAAAACTTGTCTAAACAAAAAGTTTGAACATATAGATTTATATAATTTTTCAAACATATTTACAACTGTCATCCAACATTGTTTCATCTTTTGAAAATGTTGTCATTATCAATGTCATTAGATATGTCTTTTTCTATATAAACAACCAAATTATCATTCGTTAATTAATCTCTAATCCTGTTGCGCAGTCGAGTTTTTATAATATTCATAGCTGAAAATGATATCTCAAAAGTAGCAGTAGTAATCGATAGAATCAATGCTAATGTCAAAAGCAGGTAAATCAATGGGAATACCTTGTCTTTCTTATGGGCAACCATCATTTTTGCACAAGTCACAAACCCAACTTTTATGCATCACATTTTATTATTTTATTCCAACTCTGTTACAATAAAAGCCTATTTTTTATGCATCACCTAATAAATAATTCATTAACACTTGTAAAGGTTTCACACAATTATGTTAGAGCATCTCAAATACAATGTTAAATCATTGTGACAATGCTATAATTTAGCACAAAGTAAAAAATCCATGCTCCAATGCAGTGCCAAAAGCCGTGCCAAATTTGGCATATGCCACGGTGTATAGCATATACCAAATTAGGCACAGCAATAAATATAGCCGTATTTGTTAACTACTTTAATTTTAAATAATAAAAATTTAACAAATTTGGTAGGGAAAATTGAAATTGAAACAATTCTAAAAAAATATTCAATGCATTCATTAGTTGTATTTGTTGATTTTTTAAATTTTAAATAATGAAAAAAATAAAAAATGGCATATCAAATAGAATTTTGCATTGGAGTACAATGTTAAAATGATGTGCCAACTATAACATTTTATTAATTTTTGTGCTAAATTCGGCATTGACATTGGCATATACATTGGGATGGTCTTATAATACATGATGAGTAGTTTAATATGAGTAATGATTACATTTTTCTACTTTGAACATTGAACTTTTACATATCACATCATTAAGCTTTCATGGCCCACAACTTTCTAGTAGCAAACATTTCAATTATATAATTTGTCAAATACCAATAGACCAAACACATGAGCTTTAAACTTTTATTATATTCAATTACACAATATAAAATAAAAAGGGAAATAAATGATGAAAGAGAAAAAATGAATTATGGTTAATGGATTACCATTTACTTATAAAGAGAATGATAAAAGATTTCAAATTTACAATCGATTTTTGATTTTAGAATAACAGCTCCAAAAAAAAAAATTCTTGAATTCGGGCTACAGAGGTAGACAGATTGTTTGAAAGTTTTTTTTTTTTTTTTTTTTTTTTTTTTTTTTTTTTTTTGTGGAAATTGAAGGATATAGCCTTTTCCAACATCCACTTTCTAGGAAATGGCCGCTTGGGAAAAAATTGCATATATAGCCGCTTTGCCAATCTCATTTACCACTATGCCCTTAAGATCCCCTTATGGGGAAATCCCCTAAATACCCTCTTTGAATGTTTGAACAGATTAAACTTACTAAATTACCCTCCCAATCTCATTTCCCCCAAAATGACTAAATTACCCTCTGATAACATAATTGAAAACAAATTGAAACATCCATGTGGGAAATGCAAATGGCTACAACAAGAACAACGAGAAAAAGTGAGAGGAAGGAAAAGCAGAAGGACGTCATTGTTGTCGTCGTCATCGTTGTTGTCGTCATCGTCGTCGTTGTCTTCGTCATCATTGTCTTCGTCATCATTGTCCTCGCTGTCGTCGCCGTCGCCATTGGCATTGAACGAAACACCCAAACCCTAGACAAAATGCAAACCAATTTCAAGGTACTAACGTGTTTTTTTTTGGAGTTTGTTCTTGTTTGTCTTTTGGTACGGTAGGTTGTTCTCTTGTTTGTATGTGTATTTGGAGGTTGTGTGTTCTATTTGGACGGCGACAGCATTGATTGATTGATTGATTGCTTTGAACTACACTAGCAATTTATAGTGGGAGAGAAGAAAAACGTTTGCAGAGTAAATGACTGATGTTGCATGTAATGGTTAATGTATATGTTGAGGCTATGAGTGATTTTCATAAGCCTAGGGCCAATGGATGGATGATGCATATATTTATTATTTTGAGTCTAAGACAGATGTTGAATTTGTATTATTTGAATGATTTTCATAAGCCTAGTACTGATGTTGAGCCTGGGACTGATGATACATGCATAATTTTGAGCCTAGGACTTATTTTCATAAGTCTGAGACTGAAAATGACTTATTTTGGACGTAGAGAGCCTAGGTTTAATGTTGAATGTATTATTTTGAGTCTAAGACTGATGTTGAATATGTATTATTTGAATGATTTTCACAAGCCTAATACTGATGTTAAGCCTAGGACTGATGATACTTGCATAATTTTTAGCCTATGACTTATTTTCATAAGCCTGAGATTGAAAATGACTTATTTTGCACGTTGAGAGCCTAGGTTTGATGCTGAATGTATAAGTTGAGCCTATGAGTGATTTTCATAAGCCTAGGGCCGATGGATTGATGATTCATGTATGTATTATTTTGAGGCTAAAACGGATGTTAAATGTATATTATTTGAATGATTTTCATAAGCCTATGGCTGATGGATTGATGATTCATGTATGTATTATTTTGAGGCTAAGACGGATGTTGAATGTATATTATTTGAATGATTTTCATAACCCTTATACTGATGTTGAGCCTAAGACTAATGATACTTGCATAATTTTGAGCCTAGGACTTATTTTCATAAGCGTAAGACTGAAAATGACTTATTTTGCACGTAGAGAGCCTAGGTTTAATGTTGAATGTATTATTTTGAGCCAAAGACTGATGTTGAATGTGTATTATTTGAATGATTTTCATAAGCCTTGTACTGATGTTGAACCTGGGACTGATGATAATTGTATAATTTTGAGCCTAGGAATTATTTTTATAAGCCTGAGACTGAAAATGACTTATTATATACATAGAGAGCCTCGGTTTAATGCTGAATGTATTATTTTGAGCCAAAGACTGATGTTGAATGTGTATTATTTGAATGTGTATTATTTGAATGATTTTCATAAGCCTTGTACTGATGTTGAACCTGGGACTGATGATACTTGTATAATTTTGAGCCTTGGACTTATTTTCATAAGCCTGAGACTGAAAATGACTTATTATATACGTAGAGAGCCTCGGTTTAATGCTGAATGTATTATTTTGAGCCTAAGACTGATGTTGAATGTGTATTATTTGAATGTGTATTATTTGAATGATTTTCATAAGCCTTGTACTGATGTTGAACCTGTGACTGATGATACTTGCATAATTTTGAGCTTAGGACTTATTTTCATAAGCTTAAGACTGAAAATGACTTATTATATACGTAGAGAGCCTAGGTTTAATGCTGAATGTATTATTTTGAGCCTAAGAATGATATTGATTGTGTATTATTTGAATGATTTTCATAAGCCTTGTACTGATGTTGAGCCTGTGACTGATGATACTTGCATAATTTTGAGCCTAGGACTTATTTTCATAAGCATGAGACGGAAAATGACTTATTTTGCATGTAGAGAGCCTAGGTTTAATACTGAATGTAATATTTTGAGCCTAAGACTGATGTTGATTTTTTATTATTTGAATGATTTTCATAAGCCTAGTACTGATATTGAGCCTGGGACTGATGATTCTTGCATAATTTTGAGCCTAGGACTTATTTGCATAAGCCTGAGACTGAAAATGACTTATTTTGCACATAGAGAGCCTAGGTTTAATGCTAAATGTTTTATTTTGAGCCTAAGACTGATGTTGACTGTGAATTATTTGAATGACTTTCATAAGCCTAGTACAGATGTTGAGCCTGTGACTGATGATACTTGCATAATTTTGAGCCTAGGACTTATTTTCATAAGACTGAGACTGAAAATGACTTATTTTGCACTTAGAGAGCCTAGGTTTAATGCTAAATGCATTATTTTGAGCCTAAGACTGATATTGAATGTGTATTATTTGAATGATTTTCATAAGCCTAATACTGATGTTGAGCCTGGGACTGATGATACTTGCATAATTTTTAGCCTAGGACTTATTTTCATAAGTCTGAGACTGAAAATGACTTATTTTGCATATCGAGAGCCTAGGTTTAATGCTCAATGTATTATTTTGAGCCTAAAACTGATGTTGAATGTGTATTATTTGAATGATTTTTATAAGCCTTGTACTGATGTTGAGCCTGGGACTGATGATACTTGCATAATTTTGAGCCTAGGACTTATTTTCATAAGCCTGAGACTGAAAATGACTTATTTTGAACGTAGAGAACCTAAGTTTAATGTTGAATGTATTATTTTGAACCTAAGACTAATGTTGAATGTGTATTATTTAAATGATTTTCATAAGCCTTGTACAGATGTTGAGCCCGGAGCTGATGATACTTGCATAATTTTGAGCCTAGGACTTGTTTTCATAATTTTGAGACTGAAAATGACTTATTTTGCACGTAGAGAGCCTAGATTTAATGTTGAATGTATTATTTTGAGCCTAAGACTGATGTTGAATATGTATTATTTGAATGATTTTCATAAGTCTTGTACTGATGTTGAACCTGGGATTTATGATACTTGCATAATTTTGAGCCTAGTGCTTATTTTCATAAGCCTAAGACTGAAAATGACTTATTATATACGTAGAGAGCCTAGGTTTAATGTTGAATGTGTTATTTTGAGTCTAAGACTGATGTTGAATGTGTATTATTTAAATGATTTTCATAAGCCTTGTATTGATGTTGAACCTGGGACTGATGATACTTGCATAATTTTGAGCCTAGGACTTATTTTCATAAGCCTGAGACTATAAATGACTTATTATATACGTAGAGAGCCTAGGTTTAATGCTGAATGTATTATTTTGAGCCTAAAAATGATGTTGAATGTGTATTATTTGAATGATTTTCATAAGTCTTGAACTGATGTTGAGCCTGGGACTGATGATACTTGTATAATTTTGAGCCTATGACTTATTTTCATAATCGTGAGACTGAAAATGACTTATTTTGCACGTAGAGAGCCTAGGTTTAATGCTGAATGTATTATTTTGAGCCTAAGACTGATGTTGAATTTGTATTATTTGAATGATTTTCATAAGCCTAGTACTGATGTTGAACCTGTGACTGATGATACTTGCATAATTTTGAGCTTAGGACTTATTTTCATAAGCGTAAGACTGAAAATGACTTATTATATACGTAGAGAGCCTAGGTTTAATGCTGAATGTATTATTTTGAGCCTAAGAATGATATTGATTGTGTATTATTTGAATGATTTTCATAAGCCTTGTACTGATGTTGAGCCTGTGATTGATGATACTTGCATAATTTTGAGCCTAGGACTTATTTTCATAAGCATGAGACGGAAAATGACTTATTTTGCATGTAGAGAGCCTAGGTTTAATGTTGAATGTAATATTTTGAGCCTAAGACTGATGTTGAATTTGTATTATTTGAATGATTTTCATAAGCCTAGTACTAATGTTGAGCCTGGGACTGATGATACTTGCATAATTTTGAGCCTAGGACTTATTTTCATAAGCCTGAGACTGAAAATGACTTATTTTGCATGTAGAGAGCCTAGGTTTAATGCTCAATGTATTATTTTGAGCCTAGGACTGATGTTGAATGTGTATTATTTGAATGATTTTCATAAGCCTTGTACTGATGTTGAGCCTGGGACTGATGATACTTGCATAATTTTAAGCCTAGGACTTATTTTCATAAGCCTGAGACTGAAAATGACTTATTTTGCACGTAGAGAGCCTAAGTTTAATGTTGAATGTATTATTTTGAGCCTAAGACTAATGTTGAATGTGTATTATTTGAATGATTTTCATAAGCCTTGTACTGATGTTGAACCTAGGACTGATGATACTTGCATAATTTTGAGCCTAGGATTTATTTTCATAAGCCTAAGACTAAAAATGACTTATTATATACGTAGAGAGCCTAGGTTTAATGCTAAATGTATTATTTTGAGTCTAAGACTGATGTTGAATGTAGGGATGGCAACGGGGCGGGTTGGGGTTGGGGATGGGGAATGCTTTACCATCCCCATCCCCACCTCCCAAAACCATCCCCATCCCCGTCCCCATCCTAGTATTTAGAGAAGTGAGGCCGGCGACGGGGATTCCCTATTGGAGGGGCCTTCCCCATACCTGCCCTATTCCCCGTTTAATATAATTATATATTTAAAAATTACAACTTAAAAAAAAGAAAAAAAAATACATAAATTCAGTTATATATTATAAATATATATATATATATATATAATATATTCAGTTTTAAATATATAATATATATATATATATATATATATTCAGTTTCAGTTATATATTCTAACAAATCACAACCTGACCAAATGTGTTGTCAATATATATAAATGATTAAAAAAATCTGAATATTTTATATTATATTATAAATATATATGTATATATAATATATTTATATCGGGGCGAGGATGGGGCGGGGAGTGCTTCCTCCGTCCCCGCTCGGTTTCAACTACGGAGACAAGACATTGTCCCCATCTCCAAATATTATCCTCCATCCCCGCCCCGTTCAGGGCGGAGCCTCGCGGGGCCCTGGCCCCGTGGCAAATATTGCCATCTCTAGTTGAATGTGTATTATTTGAATGATTTTCATAAGCCTTGTACTGATGTTGAGCCTAGGACTGATGATACTTGCATAATTTTGGGTCTAGGACTTATTTTCATAAGCTTGAGACTGAAAATGACTTATTATATACGTAGAGAGCCCAAGTTTAATGCTGAATGTATTATTTTTAGCCTATGAATGATGTTGAATGTGTATTTGAATGATTTTCATAAGCCTTGTACTGATGTTAAGCCTGGGACTAATGATACTTTCATAATTTTGAGCCTAGGACTTATTTTCATAAGCCTGAGACTGATGTTTTATTTTTGTTTTCATTGTTTGGATGCCGAAAAATTCGAATGCAGACTTGTGGCGGTTCCCAGACCATGAGAATTGGGTTACCGTGAAAGTAAACAGTGGAAGTGAAATGAACATGATTGTAGAGTTGAAGGCCTTCCTACAGGAATTTAGGTTGGAGAAAAAATTCAAGAAGGGCCCTTTCGGCATATACTTGGGTTTGAAAGAACCTTTGACACTTTATGGGCAGCTTATCCATAATATTTTGAAAAGAGAGATCATTCACCCCAAAGGACAAAAAGAAGATGAGATCTGGTTTGGCTTGGGAAAGTCGAAAGCCCGTTTCGGCCTAGAAGAATTCTTTTTATGCAGTGGGTTGAATATGGGACAGCTCCCCGAAGGTTTTGCTAACAATAATAAAGTACGAGATAATTCGATGGTTATGAGAATTTTCAAAGGAAAAAGGCCGACTGTAGAGGTATTGTACGCCACTTTGAGGAGAATGACGTCTGAACAGAGTGAAGATGCATACAAGATGTTGAATATATATATGGTGAGCCAATTCTTTGGCACGGATGACGGACGGACCACAGCTATCTCGAGGTGGTTGTTTTCATTAGTTGAAAAGGAAGAAGAATTCAGAAAATTTCCATGGGGTTCTTATATCTTCAGGTTTACACTATATTTTTTGAAGTGTGCACTGAAGAAACGGCTCCCCAAACTGAGAGGTGAAGCAAATAAGGAAGATAAGAACAGGAAGCAGCTGAAGAATAAAAATACAGAAGACTTAGAAGAAAAAGAAGAGGATAAGACGAAAAATAACAAGAACAAGAACAAGAAGAGGAAGAGGGAGTTAGTAGAAGAAGAAGAAGAAGTGAAAGGGAAAGTAAAAAGGAAAGGGAAAGGGAAAGAGAAAGAGAAAGAGAAGCCACGGGGTAAGGAAGAGAAGAAGGATAAGAAATCAAAGTATTATACCTACAATTTGTCTGGGTTCCCTCTAGTACTTCAAGTAAATTTAGCACGTTATCAAACTTTGTTTTAGTGTTTCTCGTTTCATACTTTGTTGGATTTAAAAACATTGATTGATATTAGTTAGTTTAAATTGTATAGGTATGGGTCATGGAGCGGATAATTCGATTTGATAATAACATCGGAAAGCGAGTTGGTACGGGGTATCCACGGTTCACTAGATGGGAATTTACTAAAAGGATTGAAAATATTGAATCAACATTCAATACATCGGTGTGTACTCAATGACCCTTTATGTTTAGTTAATTATTTGTAGAAATTCGCAAACAATTGTTTGTTACTGATATGCAGATGGTTTTATTTCCTTAGGATGTTGAGCCTTATGAAAAGGGTACAGATTACTTCAAGTCATTGAACATTAAATACGCTTGTAAGCCACTACCTGAAAAGAATAGGGAGAAATTGGCTCTGCCTGTACAACCAAGTGAACAGGAAGAAGAAATTGGTTATGACGATGGAGCTGATGATTATTAGACATGCAAGGACAGTGATGTGATTGGCGCTTCTGTTCCGAAGGAGATAGAAGGCTATGCGGGGAGAAATATAAGCACACTTTGTAACGAATATTCCCCCCACCCTTCTAAGAAGTGTCTATTCTTCAATGTAAATTCTAAGGTATGATTGCATCTACACTATTTGGTTTTAGACTTTTAGTATTTTATTCTTGTATGCATTGTATTAATTATTGCAAAATTCAGGTGTCTTCCACAATTCCAGAACTATATGCTGTTATGCTTGATAGGGAGAAACGTATCATCGCCTTCTATAGAAATGAATTTGCAAATATTAGGAAGGAGATGAAGGTTAGATATAAAGTTGTTAAAAATTATATTATTATTTATTTATATATAATAGTTTATTGTCGTTCATGTTTAGAAAGGTGCTGAGCAAGATGATGAAGCTGTTGGTGATAAGGCTACCGTTGATGAGGAGGATATTGGTGGTAAGGCTACTGGTGATAAGGGTGCTGTTGAGCAGGATGCTGAAGAACAGGGTGAGCAGCAAGATAATGAGGAAGATGTTGAAGAAGAGAGTAAGCAGCAGGATGTTGCTCTTGTTGGTAAGGCTGGTGAGGAAGATGATGGTTCTATTAATGGATAGATTACCCGATATTTTGCCTACTCGAATGGAGGTGAAAGAGGACTACTAGAAGGGCATTGACGATGACATGTCCGAAGGACCTCAGTTTGTTCCGTTGAAGGATTTCGTCGGCAAAGAGGATAGAGTGGAGCCGTCATCGAAACAACTCCATAAGAAAAAATGAAGCAGTACCATGCTCCTGATCAACCAATTAAAAGACGACAGAACTTGTTTGATGCATCACCACATATGCGCACCACTCAGCATGTCCCTGACAGACCTGGTCTAGAACTCCCACCTCTTGACGAGACACACTCGCCTCTACGTCATCATTCCTTAGAAGGGACACAGAGCGGAGTGCAATCGTTTGGCGATAACCACATGACTTCATCTTCTACCCGTCTGTGTCAACCTCCACCTCCATCAGTTGATCATAGACAGCATTCGAAGAGATTAGAGGTGATTATAAAAAAAAAAAATGTTTATTATTCTGTTTAAATAAAGGTTGGTTTCATGAAAATTATTATTGTTTAGGGATCAACCTCTACTTTAGATTTCAATCAACTACTTGAAAAAATGCGCATCATCGTATGTAAGGAGGTCTAAAGCGCGATAAAATCCGAGTTTGAAAATCTACGGAACGAATTGTTCGCCTTTTTAGGTATTCCGGTATGTATAACTCCATTACATCCTTTTGTTAGTTTAAATTTGGTTATAATATCAACTCATTTTGAATAAACATTTTCTTTTTCACAGAGACGCTCCCAACAAGAAAACTGTGCAGAACAGGTCTCAGACCCATATTCACCTTTAGATGCTTTCGAGGCAGCCAATCGAGGTTACGATGCAGACCACACTAAGGGATTCGCCCACACCAAGAAAGCCCCTGCAGCACCCCCCCCCCCCCCCCCCCCCCCCCCTCACACACACACACACACACACACACACACACACACACACACACACACACACACACACACACACATACACACAGAGATACCCCCCACCCACACTGAGACATACCCCGCAGCGCTTACCCACCCTGAGACAATCCCCGTAGCCACCGTCCACACAGAGACAGCCCTCGCCCACATCGAGACACCTCCTGTTGCCCTTCAGACTGCGAGACAGCCCTCGTAGCCCCCGCTGACACCAAGACAACCCCCACCCACACCGAGACACACCTCGTAGCCCTCACCCACCCCGAGCCAATCCCCGTAGCCACCGCCCATACAGAGATAGCCCTCGCCCACACCAAGACAGCCCCTAGCCCCCGCCCACACCGAGACACCCCCCACCCACACTAAGACACACCCCACAGCACTCACCCACCCCGAGACAATCCCTATAGCCACCACCCACACAGAGACAGCCCACGCCCACACCGAGACACCCCCCGCAACCCTGACCGAACTCGAGACAGCCTCCGTAACCCCCGCCCACACCGAGACACACCCCGTAACCCTCACCCACCTCGAGATAATCCCCGAAGCTCCCGCCTACACAGAGACAACCCCCGCCCATATCGAGACACCTCCTGTAGCCCTTACCCACCACGAGACAATCCTCGTAGCCGCCCATACAGAGACAGCCCCCGTAGCCCCGGCCCATACCAAGACACCCCCCACACAAACCGAGACATCCTCCACAGCCCTCACCCAACCCGAGACAGCCTATGTAGCCCCTGCCCCCGCCCCCGCCCATACCGAGACACACCTCGCAGCCCTCACTCACCCCGAGACAGCCACATTAACCCCCTCTCACACCGACACAACCCGTACCCACATCGAGATAGATCACATACATAACCCACTACGACCCTCACATGACATACATACCCCTCCATTCCCATCAAAAAGAACTCAACCTGAACCCGACGGCTCTGAATCGGGAATGTCCAATGAATCCACTTCCAATCGAAAAAGTCCCAGAACTGGTCTTCCACCTCGTGACTCGACAGAAATTGCTAGGGACCGACAGTTGTCAAAGTGGTTAAAAATTTCATACACAGATCCCTTCAGAGCACAGAAGAAGGTTGACGTAATCTCTCAATATACCGCCTTTATGAATGATCTGAACTTGTTGTTGTAAGTGTTTTTACAAGTTCTTTATGTAGCATATAATTTAACATTTTGTACAATGTCACTAATCGTACTCACATGTTTTTTAATGCAGTCGTAACATTGGCATCGAAACTTGTGTTTCCCAATCCTTTTTCAGAGAATTAGAAGATCCTAATGAATAGTTGCGCAGTGGGCATGTGGATGCCTACATAAACATGCTTTGTAAGCGGAAAAATGACACAATGGAGAAAAAAAGGTTTCCACGCAAAGTAGCTGTACTTGATTGCGCTTTCTTCGTAAGTAGACTTCACTGCAGGAATCATTCCGCTTTATAAAGTTGTCTACTATATTTAAAGCACCCACTTACCCGTTTTGTTACTTTTTTGCTGAATGAGCTTAAAATTATTTGAAGTCAATTTCATCTAGATTTACACGCACCAGTGGCGAAAATGTTCTACCCATCAAAATTTAATGTCCCATTAGACTTAATAGTATATGCTATCGGTGAGAAACCAGCCTGGGGGATGCCATGGGCTAGTGTTGATGATGTAAGATAGTTGACTTACTCAATTGAATACATACTCACTTCAATATGCTGAAACAACTTTATTTGTAACAAGTTATAGTCCCTTGCAACATGGGAAGTAGCCATTGGGTATTTTGTGTAATTCGTCTACACGAATGAAAAATTACAATTTATGACTCAAACGCACATCTACTGCCGGACAACCCACGGTATAGAGAACAGCAGGTATTGCCTCTACGTCGGTTGTTCCCACTCATTTGCAAAGAGTCTGGTTACTACGACATGAGTAAACGAAAAAACCGAGGTCTGGCTTGTATGAAGGCTGTGAGATTGGCCCCCTATCAATTCCCATGTCAGGTGGAAGGTAGCAGTTGTGGTGCTTTCATGTTAAAGGGAATAGAGTATGTAATGATAGGTAAAGAACCCAACTTCAATTTTATGCACCAGGATATCCTGGGCTTTAGAAAACAATTCGCTGGGGATATCTTTGCCAACTCTTTGGAACCATGAGTAGCATGTAAAATATTTTTTGATGGGTAATTACAATTTTTATGTTTTTTGGATATATTTTGAAATGTGTTTGGATAGTGTGCTTGAATGAATCATCATTACACACTAAATGGTCAAAGATTACACGATGAAAGTAAGCATACTTACACGATGAATGGTAAATTTAGCGTGTAAGGATGTTTAGTTTTCATTATGTAATGTTTGATACTGATGATTTTGGATGAACAATATGAATGATTACACGATGAAAAGTAAGCATACTTACACGATAAATGGTAAATGTATCGTGTAAGGATGCTTAGTTTTCATCGTATAATCTTTGATATTGTTGATATTGATGAACAATATGAATGATTAAACGATGAAAAGTAAGCATACTTACACGATAAATGGTAAATTTAGCGTGTAAGGATGCTTAGTTTTCATCGTGTAATGTTTGATATTGTTGATATTGATAAACAATATGAATGATTACACGATGAAAAGTAAGCATACTTACACGATTAATGGTAAATTTAGCATGTAAGGATGCTTAGTTTTCATCGTGTAATCGTTGATACTGTTGATATTGATGAACAATATGAATGATTACACGATGAAAAAGTAAGCATACTTACATGATTAATGGTAAATTTAGCGTGTAAGGATGCTTAGTTTTCATCGTGTAATGTTTGATACTAATGATTTTGGATGAACAATATGAATGATTACACAATCAAAAGTAAGCATACTTACACGATTAATGGTAAATTTAGCGTGAAAGGATGCTTAGTTTTCATCGTGTAATGTTTGATACTGATGATTTTGGATGAATAATATGAATGATTACACGATCAAAAGTAAGCATACTTACATGATTAATGGTAAATTTAGCGTGAAAGGATGTTTAGTTTTCATCGTGTAATCTTTGATACTGTTGATTTTGATGAACAATATGAATGATTAAAGTACTGATTCCTAGGCTAAATTTGAAAATAAATCCACCAAGGGCCTAGGTGTTATTCCTAAGCTTAAAGTACTGATTCCTAGGCCTTCAACTTACCCGTTTACCTCTTTTTTTTTAACGTGTCACTTCTGATGATGTGTCGAGGAAAAACTCTCTTAGACCTATGAAAGATTTTATAAATTCCCTAAAATGGGATCTAATGTACACAACTCCAGTTCACACCCAACACAGTTTTATGGCTTTAGGGCCACAGGTCCAGGTCACAGCACAGGTGTTGGCCTAAAACTTTTACTACCAAACCATACAAGACTATTCAGCAGAGTTCAACAAAGGTTCTCTAGTGGCATTCTCTTCGTCCTTGTCAATCAAGGTAGGTTCAGGTGCCTTGTCTGGGCACTTAAGTCCGTTGTGTCCTTCTTTCTTACAAATACTACATAATCGAGCTTTTTTGGCTGATTTGCATGTGCTGGATGATGGTTCCGGGCAAGTTGTTTTTTTGTGTCCTTTTTTTCCATAATTTGAACAAGAATGTATCTTTCTTTTCTCTCCAGCAAATGGTATCCTCAACTTCTTTGGTCTTCTTGGAAGAATATTTCTCTTCCATGGCAATACAATACGGTTCCGGATTACATCAGGAATGTCCCAAAAATCAGGATCTGGAACAAGGTTGACAGCCATTTCATAAGCATGTTTAAGAAATCATATTGTGTATAGTTCAGAAGCCAGTGCGTTGATTGACATACCTTTGAACCTAGGCCATAACACACCAACAAACACAAATTAAAGTTTGTAAGCAAAACCACAACAGAAAAATGAACAGAATTAAAAAGCCGGGAGGCATACCTAGCAACTGCTATTGCATGAGAACACGGCAACTCATCTAAATCCCATTTACGGCATGAGCAAGAATGTTCGTCAAAGTTGACCGTTTAAGGAATCCATTTGTCGTCTACCTTAAATGTATTGTAGTTAATGGGGTGAATCTCAGACCGATCCGCTATTTCTTTCCTATCTTTGATGTGTTCGTCTGCAAACGTTGTCAAGAATGTAGACATTTCACATGCATTTGTTTGACAATTGTAGAACCACCTTTGCAACAAATCTCTGATACATTCCGCAATTGCTGTGATAGGCAATTTTCGGATCGCAACTAGAAAAGAATTCATTGACTCAGCTATATTGGTGGTCATCAAAAAATACCACTTTCTAGGGCTATGTACACGTGAAAACTTCTCTACCCCATCGCCCATGACCTCATCGTAAACCTTACGGTGGGTTTCTTTCAACTCAGCCATTAAATAGTCAAACTCCTCGATACGGTATGTATACGTAGCACGGTAGTAAAGCCAAATCACATCATCCCTCTGCTTGCAAAATCTTTTAAGATTTTGTGCCTAGTGGTTTGCACAAATCTCATGTGCTGCATCTGGGAATATGGCTTCCATTGCATTAAATATACCACTGTGGCGATCCGAAACTAACATCACACGGTCTGGATTTTGGACCACTTTACGGAGTTTCTTCAAAAACCAAGTCCACGACTTTATGCATTCGAAGTTTGCAAACCCAAATTCCAAAGGGTATATCATCTCGTTTCCATCTTTACACACCGCAACTAACAAAACACCCATAGTCCTAGCCTTCAAGTGGGTAGCATCGATGCAGATAACCGGCCTAATAACATAATTGAACCCCTCTATAGAGGCTCTAATTGCCATGAATGCATATTTCAACCAGTTTTTTGAGTCGATCTTGATCTTTTTCACAGTCCCGGGGTTCGATTGTTCCAAAACATTTAAAAAAAAAATATGGCAACCTCTGAAAGGATTCCAACGAATCACCGAATACCTGTTTCAAAGCGTGCTCCTTTGATCTATAAGCTTTGTTGTAAGAGAGTTGTATGTCATGCTGCTCCTTCATCTCATAAACTATATCTTTAGGACGGATGATGCGTCCGGGATCACGATATTTTCTTGCAAACAAATCCCCTATCACGGCGGCACTTACACATTTAAATTCAACGTTGTAATTGTCAGTTCTCTCACATGTGTGCTCATTAACGAACACCTTCACATGCCAATAAGTCCCCATATTGGACTTCCATGCCCGAATAATCCATCCATAACTTCTCTGACTACATTGTGCAATGAATCGTGTATTGGAAGATCGTGAAACCCTGTGCTCAAACCTCTCTTCAAATGCATACGACCCTACAACCTGATTCAATGTACGTTTGTCCTTAAACATCTGTCCTTTGTATAATGAACCTTGATTTGTTGAATTGTCAAACACATCCACTGATCGAACAGCTTTAATTGAGTAAAGCTCTGACCCTGATACTGTCCACCGTGTGTTCATGGAAGGTGAAGAATTGTTGGGTGTTCCACTCACCCCTCGTTCTTCTGTTCCAAGAACCGTTTCCGCTTGCCCACCGTCATCATCACCACCACCACTCTCATTTTCTGTATCATTGGTTTTTGAACTATCAGACCTTTTGGAAGTATCGATGCTTTCAGAACAATCATTGTCACCCATAACTGCATGCTTGGTAGTAGATACCGGTGTAGCTTGGTCATTGCATGCTAACATAAATTCGGGTGAAACCTGAGATGCAAGTGGGTTATTGCTGCCACTAACTGATTTATATTTTGGAGTACCGCTCGGAGACCATGGAATATCAGTGGGTTTAACAGGAGAGACCGTACATGCTGATGCGATTGGATTTGGTGGAGGTCGAAATTCAAGTTTGTTGAGAAATTCAACATCAATTGCGACCCAACCTTTTTCCTTATGAATAATCACGAACTCTACATCATCGTCACTCATAAGTCATAACAGAAAATATAACTTTATCAACCCCCATTTCCACATGCGAAGTTAGCTTCAACTCTATTTGGTCTCTACTAACCCCATGTTCGCTAGTATATCATTTCAACCAATTCATCGTACACTCCGTTGTCTTTTTTTGTTAGATGTACTAAAAACGAAATAGGACCGGTAAACGCATTACCCTTCCAATGCTCACCTCACTTAACTAACAGCCAAGACATGGTAACCTTAGACCTTGAAAATAAAAAAATTCAGTCAATAACAGTATATCAATTACTGTAATTCAATTTAGTTGAGAGCCTAAGAAATAAAATTTTGAGCCTAGGAATGGTTCCCAGGCCTACAACATTCCTCTCGGGCTTAGCTCATCTTCTGTTTTCAAAATCAATAACACCAACCCTGACACTATTAAAAGCAAAATCAATCAATAACACCGCCTGTTTTGTTTCAACCAACCCCGGGAACCAATACCTTAATCCTAAATTGTAATGTCAGTTTAGGTGAGTGCCTAAGAACAATTGTTTTAGGCTTACGAATGGTTCCCAGGCCTACTACATTCCTCCTGGGCTTACCTTATCCTGTGTTTTCAAAATCAATAACATCAGCCCCCGCAATATTAAAAGCAAAATCAATCAATAACACCGCCTATTTTGGTTCAACCAACCCCTGGAACCAACACCTTAATCCTAAACTGTAATGTCAGTTTAAGTGAGTGCCTAGGAACAATTGTTTTAGGCCGACGAATGGTTCCCAGGCCTACTACATTCCTCTCAGGCTTACCTCATCTTCTGTTTTCAAAATCAACAACACCCAATACAAGATAGCAAAATCAAACAAACAACCAACAAAACCAACAACGATCAACACAAAAGAATTAAACATTCACACACCATAAACAAAAACAAATATACATACACCATCAACCAACAACAATAGCAAATTCGTAAACCTGTTTTGGTTCAGCAACGATCAGCACAAACAAATATACATACACCTCTTAAAAGCTTGATGTGGCATTTCATCAAACACCTTAACTAAACCCAACAATACTATATACACAAACCCCAATACATGGGAAACAAATCCAAAACCCTCACTCATTCTATCAAAAACGTCTCAAACTTAAACAACAATAAAAGACCGAGAGATTTAATGACATTGGAAACTTAAGTATCATTATGGGACTTACATTGATTGTGTATTCTTGACAGTGAAGATTGATAGTGAAACTCGATTGAAGGAGATAGTGGCACTGTCAAGATTCCGGTCGCCATCGAGATTACGGTCGGTAGCAAGATTCTAGCGGAGAGGACCCAACTTCGATGGAGTGGATTCCAGTCGATAGGAGAACGATGGGTTTTAAAATGGGAAGAATGAGTGACCCAGATGTTGAAGAAGTGGATTCCCGATGACACGAGAACGGTGGAGAAGATGACCCAATTTCGAAAAGTTTTGGTGTTCTTCAGTCGATTGAAGGAGAAGAAGAGAAGGGCAGTTTCGTCCTTACACAATGTAAGATGGTAATTTTGTCATTTTGCACGGTTTAATTGAGGAGGGCATTATTGTCTTACAAAGGCTATTTCCTAGAAAGTAAAGTTCAGGAAATGCTAGATATGCACTTTTTTTTCCAAGCGACTATTTCCTAAAAATGATTGTTGAGATGGGTTATATTTGCAGGACCCTTTTTTTTTTTTTTTTTTTTTTTTTTGGTTTTACTTAAATTTTGGGGAATTTATTAGGCGGAAAAGAGAGGGAAGGAAGAGTGAGAAATAGTAAAATGAGAATCGTGAGTTTTTAATGTTTTTACTGTGTGGGTCCCTTTGTTTGACTTTGTTATCCGTTAAATTTATAGGTTTTTTATACATTTTTTTAATTGCTTGAAAGTTGAAACACTATTCTTCGTTCCAGTCTTCTTTCCTTCTAGAGTTCCAGGAACATTTTAAACTAATAAAGAAAAAAAAACTTAAAATTTTTTGATGAATTTGAAAAAAAAAAATTTGGAGGGGTGGCAACTGACCCTGCTCGCCCTTAGCTGCCTCCGTCCCTGATTATACGTCCATTTTGCATCTGAATCAAGAGAAGCTTCCATTGATTCAATAAAATGACCAGAGCCACAAACACCGTTTACTCCTTCAAACGTTTACTCTTCAAAAGACAGCGACCCCTACAACCACCGCAGACTTGACTTATGCCAAATTTCCATGTAATTATACTTATAATTAGCGTGTATAATGGGGAGAACAATTTTTCTCTGCTTTGAAAATCTAGAAAATCTTCAATCAACCACTAATAACACAAGGTTTACGTATATATATATATATATATATAACATGAATTTCATCTCCAATAACAATTCACAAACAATTGATACACGCAACCATGGCTTTGGTAACCAAGTTTCTGTTTCTCATATCACTTGTTGTGCTCATGAACATGATCTTTACAACACAAGCCTTGAAATCCAAACTTACCCACCTTGAGTTCTACATGCATGATATCGTAGGTGGACCGAAACCAACCGCGGTCCGCGTTGCAGGGCGGTCCAACTTCACAAGCCCGGATCCAGTTGCAGCCATGTTCGGATCCGTTTTCGTGATGGATAATCCGCTTACTGTTACACCGCATCCAAATTCAACAGTTTTAGGCCGTGCCCAAGGGATATATGCAATGTCATCACAGCAGAATGAGTTTAGCCTCCTCATGACATTAACATATAACTTCATTACTGGTCCTTACAACGGTAGCTCCTTTAGCGTCCTTGGTCGGAATCCAGTCATGAGCGAAGTCCGGGAAATGCCCATAGTCGGTGGCACAGGGAAATTCCGGCTAGCTCGTGGATATTGCTTAGCAAAAACATTCTCTATGGATCAAATGGATGCTGTGATTGGATATAATGTCACATTGATACACTACTAAACTAGACTAGCTCATTTTGATTTTACTTGTACGACTTTATCATTGTTATAGTTTTTGCAATAAGACTTTTGTTATTGTTAACTAGTTATTTAGTTAGTATCATTTTTATATTATTAATTTTGTGCTAAATAAACTCATATCCATTTTATACTTGAAAATTACTATATGAATTATGATTACTTTTTTTTTTTTTTTTTTTTTCTTTAACTGTACGTGTAATAAGGATTGTGATTTGAATTTTGTCTATGTTGCAAAAATCAAGAAAATAGTTATGTATATTTGACTAGTATAACTCCATAAATTTCTCTGCCTTTTACCATGTTTAGAATGATAACAGTCTGACCATTAATCATGAATTAATTAAAAACAGTAACTCCCTGATTTCATTCGCTCTTCTTTTTCAAATTCAAATTGTTCATTCCCTCTCTCTCTCTCATTAATCAACCACTCTTAATTTCACTCTTTCTCTTCTCAAAATACTGTTAACACAAACAAAGAATTGAAAGAGAAAAGAAAATGTGGACACATTGGTCAATTACAAGGCTTGTGAGATGGAGAGTGAGGGACTGGGCTTCTTGTTTCACAGCATGCAGGTTTCCTTTAGGTATGCCATTTTCACTACTATTTCTAAATTGTAACATCACTTTCAAGCATATATATATATATATATATATATAGCTTTGAATCTTGCAGATGAAGATAAAGATTCTTTTCCATCTTCGCCGCCTCAACTTCCCATTCGAAACATGGTTAAAGGAAAGAGGACTCGTCGACGAAAAGAATGCAACAAGGATAGATATGGAAGCATTGATTCACAATCACAACAGAATATTGCTGATGATGAAGATTATATTGTCTTCTGTTTTAGCGAGGATGGAGCTTTTGATGTTGTCAAGGATGGCAAATCAGAACCATCATCCAATCACATTGATTGCACAAGAAGAAGTTCATGGCCTGTCAATAGAAAGGTTATAGATGATCAATTCTTTTTATTATTATTAGAAAAAACCCCATTGAAGTTTTGAATTTTGTTAGCAGATTAATTTCGGTGAGAGTGAAAAAATAGTTAATGCAACAAATGAAGAAGAGATCATCCCTGTTAAAGAGGTACTAGAACAATCAAAATACAATTTGGACATGTTCCCTTAATAAAAGTTAACCATTTTGTTTCCGTTTTGGAAGTACGAGGAAGAAGATGCTGTGTACTTGGATATAGAGTCAGCTGCAAGCAGATACCAGAGTGACCAGGGAATGGTCTCAGTCGAATCAAGTGACTCCAATAGATCCGACAACAGTACTGCTTCTTTTGCCTTTCCCGTGTAAGTTTCAAATCTGACTTGCATGACCAAATTCCGGTATTTTTACTTTTGTTTTTTGAATGAAGTGTTAACTAACTTGGTTAAAGACAATGCAGATTAGGTTGGGAATGGATGGACAGTCCAGCACAAATGCCAAAATCAGAAGTACTACACTTGAGGAAGCACAAACCTCGCTCTTTGACTTTTCACTGTTGTAGATTCTGAATATCATTCATGTAGTCATCTCATCGCATCAGCTTAAAAATAAATAATTAAATATCAAACAATGCAATTTTTTCTTCCAATTTCCTGTAAATGTGCTCCTCAAATTTTATAATATCAATAAAGTACATCGAAGTTATAAGCTAATGTTTAAAACATTGTTTAACGTGTATGAATAGAACAAGAGTTTAGTTACAATTGAGTTTAGAGTATCACGTAATCATGTCCAAACAAATCCATCACTCAAATATATAAACAAACATAGTCCCAACACCAAGTTAATTTTGGTCTCTTGCTGGTTCTTTAATCTTTACTATTATATTTCCATTCACAAAAGCTAGTGTAACTAGGGCATAGAGCAAATCAACAAATATACGTTCAGCGAGCTTCTGAAATCCCCCCGTTGTCAACGTTCATTATTTTGGACCTAAAGACAAATGACTGAAGATACAACCGTGAGTTGGTTGCAGCAACAATAGATTCTTCATCTTGTTTTTCTTTTGCAGCAGCAATAGCAGCAGTATATGCTTCCCTAGCTTCTTCCATTTCCTGTATCTCCGCATCATTCAAGTAGTCATCCTGCTCAAACCAACACAGATATGTTCAGCTATTATCTAGTAGAAAATATTATGGCTAATAAGAGTACCATGCAGTGTAACAAAAACCAAGAGAGAAAATTAAAAAGGAAACATTTAAGATGGCTCTTACGATGTCGGGAAGATGATCCAAATGATATGGTGTGATATCGTAATCATCATCAACATTCATGGTGGAATCATTCTTGTTCAAGCCTTCAAATAACTGCACAAAAGATGATATCTCTTCTTGCTTGGAGTCTAGTTCTTCCTGGAGCTTTTCCACTTTCTTGTTTGCTGTCATTGCTTCCCACTGTAACTTTTCCAGGGCAGCTTGCCTGTCTGCAAGCTTTATCTGTATAAAAGACAGATGAGTGAGTTAATTTACAACAATTGTGCATGTTCCGTGTGCGTGTCTCTGTGGAGAAAGAGTCGGTTTCTCAATTCTAATAATGGCAATTGCCAAATTATTAAGAAATTCACTGTGCCAATACAATACACTAGCAGTAGACATTCACCTTACCTTTGCATCAGAAAGCTGTAGCTGAATACACTTTATTAAAGAGTCCTTCTCTGCAGCCTGGCGTTTCAGTTCATCAAGTTTCAAATGAACAGCATTCATCTGACTTTTTGAACTCTCTGCTGATTTCAAAAGTTCATCCTTCTCCAGTATCGTTCTCTGCAGGTCCTCCACTTGTTCCCTCAATGCAACCAACTCTTCCTTTTCTTTTTCTGATGCCACAGCCCTTGAGGAAAATATTGCAAAGCTTTCCGGGTCTTGATAATTATTAGCATTCTTATCTAGGTCTTCATCTCCATGGTCCTTTTTCTTTTTCGGGGGAAGGGATTGAGCCACATTCCTACCCTTTGGATCAGTCACCTTCAAATGGATGAAAACAGAATAATCAATGCTAGTTAGAATATCCATGAATAACAAATAATATGCCACACAGAAACCATGATTTTCTTTTATCAGACACAAACTTTGTGCACATGACATGAAAAGAAAAGAATGAACAAAAGATGGATAAGCTATCCACTATTCCACTCACAGAAACCATAATTTTGGGAAGAATAAAATACTTTTAAGACCAACGTTGCAAACTGACACAGTCAAAGACACAAAGTGAGATTTGAATAAATAAAAAATTATCAAAACAAATACTTGAACCTGATAGAACCACTTGCAAAGGAAACAGAATTTTGATATAGACCTGCAGAGCGTCATAACCAAATAGTGCACAGGTCCTAAATTCTACATAATTTTGAATGACATTTCCTTATAACGTTAATTGCCACTGAAAGAAAAACTACTCTCAGAAAAAATTGATAAAGCCAGCTCTGCCGATGCTTGATTACAGCTACAAACAGCAGTATCAGAAACCAAGTAATTCTAAAGGGCAATTTTTACCAATTCTACAAAGCAAGAAATTAATAAATGCAGTTCAAAAAACATAGTGGTTTAGCAGGAGCCACATAATAGCACATGAACTCGAGCTGGTGGCAGAGCTTTTCTTGTGACAGGAAAATTACAAAGAAACTATCAAAGCTAAAAAAAAATGACATTGCAGAAGTTTGATGAATAATCTCAACATGATCTATAGGATAATAAAACTACAAGTTTGTTTTCTGCATTTCTTCTACTCAGTCATTACTTGACTTCCATCTTTCTGCCATTTCTCCTTAGAACTTGAACTAGATGATTGACCCAGCTTCACTGCACCTTAAACTATAATGTTCTATGGTGACAAGAACATTTGAAAAGATGTAGCAACCTTATGACTGGAGATGCAACAGATGATGAACTTCAACCAGTTGCAAGTCAGCTCATATAACAGACCACCAAATGCATAGAAAGATAAGGAAAAGTTGTGGGCATTCCAGCATCAGTCCAAAGACAAGCGAAACAATTACTTACCGAAGAAAAAGCTCCGGTGCAAAAGAGATGGACTTTCAAGAATAAGGTATATACACTCCATCATGCTTTAGACACCCTCAGCTTTGAGACATCAATTTTCATAGTTATTTTTCATCCAGAAAATTTCATGATATATTTAACATCATTGAGAAGCATTTTTATCACTGACACATACAAACACGAGCAAAGATGGTAAAAGGTGACTTTTGTTAAAAGTGGAAGGTAAATAATAAAGCATGGATCAAATTAAATTCATAACTACTATTGGTGGAAGATTGGTTCATAGATAAACAAACAGTACTTTCTTCTATTTTTATTGCATCTTTTCCTTCTACTTCTGCACACTGTTCCCCTATTTTCCAAAATCACCGACAAATTCATAAGACCCCTCAAGGCCCAAGGGTGGAACTGAATGAGGCATAATACATAATGACCCTTTCAAGAATGTCTCAATATCTTTTATGTATACTACTTAGTACTCAAATAATTAGGAGGACATGATTCATAATTATAGCACCTTGACAGCAGGACCGATAGGCCACTCCTCATTGTGGGTAGACAACATTATTATATGAGCGAAAAAGGTCTAACCGATAAAAATTTCCAGTTTTTACTATTTCACAGAACATACACAATCAAATCGCAGAACTTTTGAAGTCCAATTCCAATTTACTATTACATCCCAAAATCACAATGTGGAAAAAAAAATTGTATTTTCATTTCTTCCATCTATGTTTTTGCGATAACACTTTCATTAGGGCATCCCATTGATGACAAATTATCTCATCACAAATTTGCAAGTATTCCAATGATTCCACAAACAATGTAACAAAAAATTTCCGACTTCATTTATGGTAGTTGGAACAAATCAAGTAAATTTGAGATAAAATGACAACAGATTACTCTTAAGACTACAATTATTATTATAATGGTGCCTGATGCACAATTAGGCATGTGGAAAGCAATAATTAAGAACAAAATTAGAAGTCTTACTTTTTTGGATAACGATTCTCTTGAAGGCGTCTTCGTGTAAACCATTGAACCACGCCGTGTAAATGAACTTCTCGTATTTCGATCCTAGCCAAGTTCCAAACATATTTTTCTAACATCCTTTGAAAAAAAGAAAACAAATAAATAATAATAATAATAATAATAACTTATGTTTTTAGACTCACGATGAGGGACTCAATGAGAGGGACCATCTGGACAAGGTCGTTGAAGAGGACGCGATCTACATTGTTGTTTGCAGTTCCCGAGTTGGCCAGTGACGGCGGAATTCGGCGGTGAGTCGGGGAGGAGTTGTCTTCAGCTGAGAGCCACGACGCCGAATTGTCCTGCAAATCCACCAACTGTTGCGCCTCGAACATCGTTTCCAACTGCAGATCCCTAACGACAAAAGAGAGAGGATGATGAGTGAGTGATTGAGTGAAAGATGATACTTGACTCTGTGACTTGGTTTTGAAATTTTATTTTCTTTTTTGGACATTGATCTTCGATTTCAACGTAATTTCGAAGATATTTCCGGATTTACCAAAATACCCTTATGGTTTTCGAATCCTCCCGTTAATCCTTTGTCAATGCTCCCTTCAATTTTTGAATTTTTAGATCGGGGGAATGCTATCTCCCTTGAGTGTGATTTTGTTCACTTCCTTTAATTGAGGTAACCTTATCACAATTATTTTAATTTTTGAATTTTTAGATTTGGAGAATGTTATCTACTTTGAGTGTGACTTTGCTCATCTCCTTTAACTATGGTGAACTATTACCTCAAATCTCAATTGTTGACATGTGTCCTTAACTTAACTCAAAGTTCAAAGTTAACTCAAAGTTAAGGACACATGGCAGCACCTTAGGTAAGGGTAATTGTTCACTCTAGTTAGTGTGAGTGAGCAAAATCATTCTCATCTAACTTTCCCATTAACCTTCCACATTTGTCTTTCACACTCATTACTTGACAAGTGTACAATTTTTTATTTAATAAAAGGGTGCCGATATTGACACCCATAAATATAATAAGCACAATCATATTTTAATAAAAAAATTAATTACAAAAATATTCTAATATGAGTTTACCAATAAAGATAAATTAGTTTAATTAAAAATAAACCAAATACTATATACACTCATATCTTCAACTATATCACTTTATTAAAATAAAATAAAAACCTAAATCCTAATTCTATTTCAAGTATCAAAATTTTAGATTTTGTAGAAGAGAACAAACTTAAATTATTTCTGTTGGCTCTTTTGGTTTCATCATGTTTATTATCATCACCATCGTCAAGTATTCGAGGAGACGATGCTCAACCGTTGAAAACGAAACAGTAGACAAACCTTCCAGACCTTCCATGTAAGACTAAGCTGACTTTGCAAGACAATGTGAAGGACCTACTCACTACTGTCTTAACAGTGGGAATTGCTTATGTGTGCCTGGTTAGGCACATTGTTGCCGAAACCCATAACATATATCAAGTTATATCTATTGCAGCTTCCATTAATAAAAATACATATTATTGATCATCAAAAAAACAACAAGTGTGGTAAGAGTAGGTTTCACAAGACTAGGATACCAAATCGACAATGCTACTGCAACAAGATATGAGATGTCACTGCATCTTGACCCGTTCCACCAACTAAAAAAAAATCCAATCTTACATTTCAAATGATTATAGCCATGTCAATACTTTAATTTCCTCAACATGAGAAATTCATTATGTTTCAGGTGACCATTCAGAATCTTATACATCTCTAGATGTTAGTTTTAGAGAAATTTGGTGTATTAATAATTTAATATGGTTTACAAATAAATTGTATTAAAATGAAAACATTCATTTAAACAAGGGTACTATCGTTATTAAAATGGGTGTTTATAGTAATGTTTTAATTTTAAATTTTAGACATGGGTGTACTTATAAATATATGTGTGTTTATCATATTTATAGGTGTCAATATCCGTACCCTTAATAAAAAACTCTCACTTTTTGTGGCAAAACTTATTTACGTATTTACCTATGATGGTTGTCTTTATCATTTCATTGATAAAGGGTGAAGATATAAATAAGCATTGCAGTAAAAAGTGAGAGCTTTTTATTAAATGAAAAAGTATATACATGTCAAGCAATGAGTAAGAAAGAAAAATAGGAAAGATAAATGAGAAAGGTAGATAGTATTCACCTTTAGATTTTAATTTCCTTTTTCATTTAACTCAACTTTCCTTTAAAAAACTAATTTCCTTTTTTTAACATAATATAAATCGACAAAAACAAATTTATATATATAATTAATTTAGGCAGTTTTATAATTTCTCTAGAGTTTGACGGATTTGTTTTAAGTTTTGGTGGAATTCAAAAATTTTGTATACTCCATATAGATTTTGTCAGAATTCGGTGCAAGGTTTGTTGGATTTTTATATAGAGTATGGAATTGAAATTTGTCTTGAAAAAAATAATATTTGATTATTCATCATATAATTTTTTTTCCCCTTAGACCGGTCCAATTTTATTAAAAAAAATCATATAATTTTTTTTTAATTTTAGAATTATTACAAGTGTAGAATTTATAATAACTAATGGTTTTAATGTTAAGATAATGTGAGATAAGTAAGTTATCAAATTAATTATTAAATTAATGAAGTCTTGAATTAATGAAGTATTAATTATTAAAATTATTCATATGCCGACGTATTGGTTTGAGAAATTGTTTTTCAATATAACATTAATTTTATGGGAATTAATTGTTGCGTTAAACTAAATGTGAGAAACGTTCGTTCTCTCTCTGACCTTTATATAAATTAGAATTCCCATTAGTTCCGATATACAAAATAACACATAAAAGTTTAAAGGATAAAAGTTAAGGAGGAGAGAAATGGTTGTTGTCAAAATATCTTCTTCCGTGGATCAAGATGCGTAAGTTATACTTACAAAATTAATGTGATTATTTTATAACTCCAAGGGGTGGTGCCACTGGTCACTTGGGCAAGCCGTAAACTCGGATGTCCTAGGTTCGATCCTTGGCAGCCACGTTTCTCTTGGGGTCACTAGAGGTTTACCCGGTTGTTAACTTATGGGTCTCGAGGGATTAGTCGAGGTGTACGCAAGGCTGGCACGGACACCTACAGATAAAAAAAATATTAAAAAATATTTATAAAAAAAAAAAACATGATTACTTTATATGTGAAACAATATGTGATTTTTAGATCTTTCGATTAACATTATGTGCAAATTGTATAATTACTTACATGTGGTATCAGAGCTTAGAGTTGAATCACGTATTGTTCCCATAATTATCTATTTAATATTAAGTAAATATAAAATAAAATTACCAATATTTTTATTTACTGCACAATTAATCTATGGCCATATTAATTGTTTATGTTTACTACAATTAATCCAAAGATATTTTAAATTATGCATTAAAAGTTTGACATTAATTTTGTTTAAAACAATTAAAATATACGGCCATACGGATATTAAAATATGCTGTTAACAATATGATATTGATAATTTTGATATTTATGATACTAATGCTGTTTTTTTAAACTTATTAGATATATGTTATGTTATTTAAAGTCTGTAGTTTTATTAATAAAAAAAACATGTTATTTATATTTATAGTTATACATATAAAATTGATGTTTTAGCAACTTAATTTATTGTTTATTGTTTAATGAATTAAAGACATGATTAATTTGGACTCTATTAATAATTATGATGAATGTATATAAATGTATATTAAAAGACATGATTATTGGTATACATGTCGTTGTATGATTATTTTTATAATTATACATAAAGTTTATTATTTATTATAATTCCACTGCATTTTTAATAAATAATGTCAAAATTGTTGATATTTATAATTTTTTTGTAAAGATATTGGTAAGCTAGCAAAGTAGCCCAACCAAGATAGAAAAATTATAAATATCAATGTATTAATGAAATTGACATTATATTACAATTTCTTTATAAAGTAAATAATAGTTAGCCCAAAGGTAACTATTATTTTAAAAAAAAATGGCTTGGAAATAAGTCTCGGGTGCCAAAAATAAGTCTCGGGTAGGGCACCCAAGACTTATTTCCTACCCTAGACTTATTTCCAAACCCAATTTTATTTTTGTAACTTTCTTCTTCTTTGACCTCTATTGATGGAGGTGGTTTTTAGAAAGAAAAAAAAAGGACATAAAAGAGAATAACAGTAAAGATGTAGGTATTTTTGTCTTTTGTGCCATTTAAACTTTGATTATTAAGTTGATGCTAGTTTCAAAAACAGAGGAGTAAAAAGTGATAGAAAATTTTTGAACCCTAATATATATAATTATCATATTATTATTATTATTATTATTATTATTATTATTATTATTAAAATTTATTACTTTTTTCCTTTTTGTATTAGCTAATACAACTCCAACCCATTGTATTCGCTAATACAATATCTATTGTATTAGACCAATTAAAATGTATCAGCTAATACAATACATTGCATTGTCCAAAATAAGTCAAACATTGTATTGGCAATGCATTGAACTAATACAACTCCAACCCATTGTATTCGCTAATACAATATCTATTGTATTAGACCAATTAAAATGTATCAGCTAATACAATACACTGCATTGTCCAAAATAAGTCAAACATTGTATTGGCAATGCATTGAACTAAACAAAAAATAAAAAAATGTGAAATCATTTGCATAAAGACTATCGTCCAAATTGACGAGAAGTAGTTTAGTGGTTATAGTGATATCTGAAAGAGATTACCGTCCAAGTTGACGAGAAGTAGTTTAGTGGTTATAGTGATATCTGAAGGAGGGGGGGCCGTCCAAGTTGACGAGAAGTAGTTTAGTGGTTATAGTGATATCTGAAAGAGATCACCGTCCAAGTTGACGAGAAGTAGTTTAGTGGTTATAGTATAGAGGTGTTTAGGGGGGAGGTTTACCTATCCCGTCCCTCATTTCCCCTATTTCTTCCTTCCCATTTCTAATTCCAATTTTCAATCTGAAATTTGAAATTCGAAATTCAGCCATCTCAATCTTTCGTTCCATCCTGTTTTAATATCAATCCAAAAAATAATCAAAATATTCAATATAAATTATATAACCGGTTCTATTTAATCTAAAATAAATACATAAAATATAAAATTAATTTATAATATATATATATACAGAAATTTTCCTATGAGGATGACTTGATAGAATTATATAAGAACATTGAATGTGAGTCACTTGTTTTACATACTTTGACTTGGTATGTATGCCCTTGTCAAATCTCTTTTATAAATAAGTGGCTCACATTCAATATCCTGATAAAGTTATATAAGGATGTTCTGATAGGAATGAGACTGTATATATATATATATATATATAAATATATAATCAATCTACCGGTGTATGGTGCACCGAGAATATTGTTGCATGTGAATAGCATGTGATTGAATGTATATAATATTATCACATATAAGTTACATATGATCATAACAAAACAAAACTTAGGCCCCGTTTGATTTTTTGTCTGAAGACTTAATAGTACTGAATATTACTGAAGACTAAATAGTGACTGAAAACTAAAACTAAAAAACATGTTTGTTTTTTTTCACTGAAAACTGAATATAAGTGATAAGCTGTTTGTTTTTTTTTAAGTTATAAATATCTGGAAATTAATACTTTTACATCTATACCCTTCTAACTATTATTTGTTATATATTTACATTTTAATATATTAAGGATAACTATAACAAGTAATTTAATAATTGTAAAACAAAATTATTTAGTTATTAATAATATTTTAAATTTATATAAATAATTAAAAATTTTATATGAATTTTTATTTTTTGTTTTAGTGAAATCTCATTTACACACTTTAAGTATTGTAATTTTTATATATATATATATATATATATATACACGGTCTCATTCCTATCAGGACATCCTTATATAACTTTATCAAGATATTGAATGTGAGCCACTCATTTATAAAATGATTTGACAAGTGTATACATACCAAGTCAAAGTATGTAAAACAAGTGATTCACATTCAATGTCTTATATAATTCTATCAGTGCATCCCCATGGAAAAATTTCCGTGTAAATATATATATATATATATATAACTGTCAATGCCGCGCACCTTGTCTACAATATGAAAAGTACCTGACATCTGTAACACTAATTTTCAAAATAAGTAAAACAGATGTATAGACAAGTTGAACATCAATTATTTCCCCTCTCCCTTTTGTTTTTATATTTCTTGAGTGACACTAAAATCTAAATGTACTAAAAAATTTGATCTCAGATCCCTAACATAATCGTAATTTAGTTATATTGAAGAATTGATTACAATGGAACTATGGAAGTTAAGAACAAACCGGTATAAATAACAAGTGTAATAAAATATGCTGTTACTTTAAGCCCAATTCAAATATGCAGTATATACACACGTACAAATGAATTGGAATTCTCTTGCTTTAAGGCCAATTCAAAGATGTACTGTAGTAATTAATGGTCTACTGTATACATAACTTTTTTTTTTTTCTTATTAAAATTAACATCTCAAAACCCACCAAAAAAAAATTCATAACAAAATGATCACCATAAAAACCATTCTCCAATTATTAATTTGTCTGGGTCCAAAATAAACCCATATAATTTTCAGAACAAGTAAAAGAGATGCAATCAAACTCTAAAATTAAATTAATGAAACTAATTATCAAATTATGAAAAAAAAAAAAAACGAGTCCTTACTGGAATCCGGAATACGCTAGGAAATCCAGTCTCTAGTTGTTTGAGTTTTGAAGCAACTAGGTTTTTTGATGTTATAGTTGTTTATGGTGAGAAGAAAAAAAAATAATAATATAAATAACGTTTTGACAAAAGATAAAATTGAAAATAAGTTAGAATGGTAAGTATAGTTTTGGAAGTAAAAAAATTGCATTAAATTCCAGTGGAATTTTGTTAAGTGAAAAGTGAAAAACTTTCACTTTTCTAAACAAGTGGTTTTAGGGTTCTTTAAGTGACAATTATCACTTAAAAAAACAAACAAAATAACTTAATAGAGCACATTAAGTGCTATTAAGTATTAAGTGGAAAAATCAAACAGGGTCTTACATTTTAATGTGATCGTATGTGAGTTGTATCATGTATGTGATCACATATGAATTGATGTAAACATACCAAAAAGGTTATAATCACATTTAAAATTTTTAAGATTCATAGTACACCAATGTTCTAATCAATCTACCAGTGTATGGTGCACCGAGAATATTGTTACATGTGAATAGCATGTGATTGAATGTATATAATATTATCACATATAAGTTGCATATGATCATGACAAAACAAGACTTACATTTTAATGTGGTCGTATGTGAGTTGTATCATTTATGTGATCACATATAAATTGATGTAAACATACCAAAAAGGTTATAATCACATATAAAATTTTTAAGATTTATAGTACATCGATGATATATAGACTGACCCACTGACCCATATATATATATATATAGAGAGAGAGAGAGAGCTTCTCGCCTATAAACCCCCCGACATAAGGTTCTATTTGTCAGCCTTTAGATCAAAATACATGAGATGTTATGTAAGTGTGTAGGAGAGAAAACACATATAACCTTATGTCAGAGGGTTTGTAAGTGAGAAGCTCTCTGTGTGTCTGTGTGTGTGTGTGTGTGTAGTAACTTTATAGTACGGGATCTAGCACGAATTTTTCATGCAGTTTTACTAATTCCAACTGGTTGGAATTAATGATTCCGCATGAATTTTTTGTATAGGATCCTACACTTGATATAATTTGTATGTGTGTGTTTATATATATAATATTTGGAGGAAATGGAGAAATGGTTCCCACCCCCACCCTTTTTAAGAAATGAGGGAAATGGAGAAATGGGGGTGGGGGAGGTTCCCCCGTCCCCACACATTTAGGATTTGGAAGTCAAATTTGTCCCCACCCCACCCCAAATCCCATTTGAGAGTGAAATTTGTCACAAAATGGAGATTGGGCCCCCATAGGGAAATGCCCATCCCTAATGGTGGAATCATATTGAGTAATTGACTTAATTGATATATCAACGAGTGAGATCTATTAAGATTAATATATCAATAGAATTGTGAACTCATTATTTTAGTATGGATAAAATGCACACTTGAAGGAACTTCCGCGAGAATAAAGGTGTGTTAATTTGGTTTGATTTTTCAAGTAAAGCCTTTGAGGTAGATCTTTTAATAATAGAGCTTTTTAATAAAAGATTGTCTATTGTTTAGTATTCAATTAACAAAGTGTTTTTAAGTTAGTACACTATTTTGCAATATATCTTTAAAATAGCTTTTGATTGTGATTAATTACAAACAGGGGTATAGACAAAGTATTTATAAATTATGACTCGAAGGAAATAAATTAGCTTTGATAAGTTTGCTTTTGATTCATTTTGACCCTAGCTTCTTGCATTTACATTTCCGATTTTGAAACTTTATAACTCCATCTTTCACCTCACAATTACTGCCTTCTGACTCTTGCGTATTGTAAGCACAAATTACATAAATTTAAACACAAAAAAGTAAGAGATAGTTTTTTTTTTTTTTTTTTTTTTTTTTTTTTTTGAGGGATGATTCGAACCTTTAACCTTGTGATGTAGGTGTGAGAGGTATATTACCGAACTAACCCCATCTCGTCAATGAAAGAGATAAATAGTTAGTTTATGAATGCTGGAAAAACCAAACAAGAAATCAACCCTTTCTTTGCAATTTTTCCTTCTTTTTAAGGGTAACTATACATCGTACTACAATTATCTTGCAATGTCATATCACTTTTGTTTAAGAGAAATGCGGTTGACAATTCATTAATTATCTGATTATACTCCATTTCAATTTTTTTTTTCTTAATGACAATTTTAACCTGAATTAAAATTACTAAACAAGACAAAATAGTTCTAAAGGCAGTTTAAATTATTATTTTTTAGGAAACAAGTTATATTTTTATATCTTTAGTTTTTTTTTTCTTCTTTTGTGTTTATTTTTTATTTTTTATTTTTTTATGTTTGACAGACCTAAAATATCTTCTTTGTTGAAAGGAAAAAAAAAAATCTCAACCCTTCATCATTATCATCATATATACTCAGTCTTTCTATTGTCAGTTCAAACTAATATAAGATATATCAGTTCCTTACATGTGGGCTATTGGGTTTAAAAGATGCTTTGACAAGTGCATGTAGTCAAGTCAAAACATTTAAAATCAATGGCTCACATGCAAGAAACTGATATATCTTATATCATCTCGAACTAACAATAGAAAAACTTTATATATATATATATATAAAGTAATTTTCCAATGAGTACTTTAACAATGTACACTTTAAGTACCTTTGATGAAATTGTATAGAATACATTGGATCTTGATTTGATTTTTTGTATACATCATAAGAAATTAAAATACACATTTGGTAAAAATTTGGAAATTTTTTGGATTTGAGAACTATTTTTTATTATATTTCCCTATTTTTAAATGTTTTATCTTAAAAAAAAATCAGAAAAAATTAGTTCTTACACCCGAAATTTTTTTAATTTTTTTTTCCATAAATGTATTTCAATGTTTTCATCATCCATACAAAAAATAAAATCAAGATTTAATATATTTCATGCAATTTCATCAAAGGTGCTTAAAGTGTGCATTGTAAAAAGTCTTTATTAGAAAATTACTTTAAACACCTTTAATGAAATTGCATGAAATATATTGAATCTTGATTTGATTTTTTGTATGGATGCTAAAAACATTGAAATACATTTATGAAAAAAAAAATTTTAAATAATTTGGATGCAAGAACTAATTTTTCCGATTTGTTTTTAAGATAAAACATTTAAAAATAGGAAAATATAAGAAATAATAGTTTTCAAATCCAAAAAATTTCCAAATTTTTACTAATTGTGTATTTTAATTTTCTTAGGATGCATACAAAAAAATCAAATCAAGATTTAATATATTCCATGCAATTTTATTAAAGGTGATTAAATTGTGTATTGTAAAAGTAGTAATTTTTCAATGAGGACTTTTACAATGCATACTTGAAGCACATTTTATGAAATTGTGTGTAATATATTGAATCTTGATTTGATTTTTTGTATGGATGATGAAAATATTGAAATAAATTTATAGAAAAAAAGAAAAAAAATTCGGGTCCAAGAACTAATTTTTTTCTATTTTTTTTTTAAAATAAAACATTTAAAAATAGGAAAATATAAGAAAAAAATAGTTCTCAAATCTAAACAGTTTTCAAATTTTTACCAAATGTGTATTTTAGTTTTCTTAGGATGCATACAAAAAATCAAATCAATATTCAATATATTCCATACAATTTCATCAAATGCGCTTAAAGTATGTATTGTAAAAGTCCTCATTGGAAAATTATTATTATTATTATTATATATAATTCTTTTTTCCAGAAAAATATATTTAAAATTATTTTTGTTACTCTATAGAAATTTTTTTACTTAGCTTAAAATCCAAAAAAGTAAATCAAATATTGTTTTTCTATTTTCACAATTTGATCTAAAAATTAGTTTCGATCTCCTCACTTTTGTTCAGTTTTAATCTTTGTTCTATTTTCATTTGATTATTTCAAATCTCTTTTCTATTTTCCGTTTCAAATTTTCTAAAGAGAGGTATTCAAAATGAGTAATATTAAAATAAAATTGATTTTCTTTAGAAATTTAATTTTTTAAAATGAAGTGTCCTTAGAATATAAGTGTCAAAAGATAAAATGGCTAATTTTGGAAAAAGGGAGAAGTGTCTTTAGAAATGAATTGTAAAAATAAAAACATTGGATTGTAAGGAGAAACTCTCGTGTTTAATTGTTAAAGGAAAAATTGTACTTTAATCATACATACCATCATCAACATTAAACTGTCGATCAATCAGTTGGTCAAGGTATTTAATTGTAGGTGCCTTTTAAACTTAAGTTATTAAACCGGTCATAGAGTCACCAAATCAGTTGGAAAAAGTGATACTTTCCACCATTTCCACATTTGGTAAAATTGCTACTAGATTAGACTTTTCACAATTACAATTAAAGGGGTGGAAATGGTGGAAAGTATCACTTTTTCCAACTGATTTGGTGACTCTATGACCGGTTTAATAACTTAAGTTTAAAAGGCACCTATTATGGTGAACTACCAAAATTGCCCTTAGATAATCATTTATGTTATTGTGTTTGTCTGGTTCTCTCTCCACACTTCCAACAAAAACGATAACGGGGTTACTCTCTCTCTCTCTCTATCTCTCTCTCAATACAAATAGAAGTTCAAGATCAAAACAACTGGACGTGCTTCATTACAACAAGGTAATATTTCGTGTAAATACTTCTTTTCATTTGTTCATATTTTCATTGTGAGAATTGTGGATCTCCGAGACTTTGTCACCTTTTTCCGAGCCTTTTTAAAAATCACTAATCGAGCATTTTCATGTCTTGTCCGAGCCTTTTCATGTGTTGTCCGAGCCTTTTTATGTCTGCTCCGAGCCTTTTGAAGTTTTGTCCGAGACTTCTCCGAGCTTTTTCATGTCTTGTCCGAGCCTTTGCAAGTCTTCTCCGAGCCTTTTGAAGTTTTGTCCGAGACTTTTATAAAATAACTATTCGAGCATTTTCAAGTCTTCTCCGAGCTTTTTCATGTCTTCTCCGAGACTTTTCAAAAATCACTAATCGAGCCTTTTCAAGTCTTCTCCAACCTTTTTCATGTCTTCTCCGAGACTTTTCAAAAATCACTAATCGAGCCTTTTCAAGTCTTATCCGAGCTTTTTCATGTCTTGTTCGAGCCTTTTGAAGTCTTCTCCGAGACTTTTAAAAAATAACTATTCGAGCATTTTCAAGTCTTCTCTGAGACTTTTCAAAATTCAGTAATCTAGCCTTTTCAAGTCTTCTCCGAGCCTTTTCATGTCTTGTCCGAGCATTTTCAAGTCTTCTCCGAGACTTTTTAAAAATAACTATTCGAGCTTTTTCATGTCTTGTCCGAGCCTTTGCAAGTCTTCTCCGAGCCTTTTGAAGTTTTGTCCGAGACTTTTAAAAAATAACTATTCGAGCATTTTCAAGTCTTCTCCGAGCTTTTTCATGTCTTCTCCGAGACTTTTCAAGTCTTCTCCGAGACTTTTAAAAAATAACTATTCGAGCTTTTTCATGTGTTGTCCGAGCCTTTGCAAGTCTTCTCCGAGCCTTTTGAAGTTTTGTCCGAGACTTATAAAAAATAACTATTCGAGCATTTTCAAGTCTTCTCCGAGTTTTTTCATGTCTTCTCCGAGACTTTTCAAGTCTTCTCCGAGACTTTTAAAAAATAACTATTCGAGCATTTTCAAGTCTTCTCCGAGTTTTTTCATGTCTTCTCCGAGACTTTTCAAAAATAACCAATCGAGACTTTTCATGTCTTCTTCCGAGACTTTTCATGTCTTTTCCGAGCCTTTTCATATCATCTCCGAGACTTTTCAAAAATTAGTAATCGAGCCTTTTCAAGTCTTCTCCGAGACGTTTCAAGTCATCTCCGAGACTTTTCAAATAATCACTAATCGAGCCTTGTTAGGTCTTCTCCGAGACTTTTTATTGAATTACTAATCGAGTCTTTTAAAGACTTTTTCGAGACCAAAAATGTCTTTTTCGAAACTTTCATGTATTCTTCGAGACTTTGCTAGTGTTCTCCGAGCCTTTTAAATATCCTCACCCGAGCCTTTGTAAATGTAATTTATGAAAATATTTTGTACTCCTGAGTTTTAATTAATAGTTTTGATTAATTTGACAGCATCATGAATCGGGTTAGAATAGTAATATCTTACAACGGTCAATGGGAGCAACTACCCGACGGAAGTCAGAGGTTTGTTGGATCCGATAACAAGGGAATGTATGTGTCAAAGAATATGACTTACGAAGAATTGGTGGCGATCGTGCATACCATTGTGAAGTATGATGTAAACAAATTCAATGTTGATCTGGCATCAGTATCAATCGTTCCTGGCAGTACATGTCGTACATTTATAAGAAATAACGATGATGTTCAGTTTATGCTAGGGGAAGATCGGGTGATCCCTCAAGTATGTGTAAGTCTAACTCAGAGGACACCTGGAGATGTGATAGGGAATGATATTCCTCCTCCTGAAAATACCCAACAATTTGGATCCTTTAGCGGTAGCAACCAACTATATCCCCAAAGGAGTTTCGCCGAAAGTAGGGAAAACATGTGTGGTGTCCCACCGGTAGCGGTTGACCAAGTAGTTGAACCTCAATTTGGCGATGTGTTTGGTTGTCAAATTGAGCAGTACCATGAGGTGGATAATGAGGCAAATAATGAACATGTAGATGATCTAGAAAATGTGGATAAAGAGCGTACACAAATTCAAACACAAGGAAGACATGTACAAGGAGTTAGTTGCACTGTACCAAATATGCCTGGGACTTCCGAGGTCCGACATAATATAACTGTATCTGATTCTGATAATACGATAACTTGGGTTATTCCCGGAGCAGATTCATGCTCGTTTGGTATTGGTAGAAGCAGCACCTTGGCAACGCAAGAACCTACATGCATGATTTATAAAGGTCAATTTTTCCCGAGTAAAAAGGATTTGAAGAGGCTAGTTGGCCTTTTTTCAATGCGGGAGAACTTTGAATGGAAGGTGAAAAGGTCTAATAAGACAACGTTACATCTAGTTTGCATCATTGACAACTGTACGTGGAAATTAAGAGCGGTGAGGAGAGATGAAGGGACTTACTTCCAAGTCAGAAGTTTTGTCAACCAACACAGTTGTCCTTTGGAGGAGGTTCACCGTCGCCACCGACAAGCTAGTGCAGTCATAATCGGAGAAGTCATTGCACCTAGACTTCAACAACATGATGGTCGTCTCATGCGTCCGAAGGACATAATCGCCGATATGAAAACAATGTATGGCATCCAAGTCATGTACAGTAAGGCACATGATGCCTTGCAATATGCATTGTCCTTGACCTATGGAACGCATGAAGAAAGTTTCAAATTGTTACCATCGTTTGCGTACGTTTTGGAACAGCAAAATCCTGGCACAATCACCGACTTACAATGCGCAGACGATGATACATTTTTGTACTTTTTCATGTCGTTGGGGTCCTCAATTAGAGGTTTTCGGAGGTGTATGCGTCCTGTGATTGCAGTTGATGGTACCCATTTGAAGGGAAGATTCGGGGGTACAATGTTTGTTGCAACTGCACAAGATGGAAACGAACAGGTGTATCCAATTGCTTTTGGGTACGGTGACTCAGAAAACAACCTTTCATGGGAGTGGTTTTTGGAATGCTTGAGGGGTGCCCTTGGTCATATAGATGATCTGGTTTTCATTTCCGATCGCCATGCAAGCATTGAAGCGGGGATTTCTAAAGTGTTCCCTTATGCAACCCATACGATATGTTGCTGGCATTTTGGTGAAAATATGAAGAAGCGATTCCACAGAAAGGATGTTGCCGACATAATGGATTCAGCAGCTAGGACGTACAGTGAATTCAATTATAACAGGCACATGGAGGAGTTACATAGGCTGCACAAGGGTGCATTCGAATATGCCATTGCTGCCGGTCCACACAAGTGGTCTCGCGTACACTGTCCCCAAAGAAGGTACAGGCTGATGACCACAAATGTTGCTGAGTGCATAAACTCATGCCTAAAATTCGCACGGCAACTGCCAATGATGACACTGGCGGAGTTCATTAGGAATATGCTACAAAAGTGGTTTCACGATCGTCATGCAGCTGCACGGTCCATGCGTCATCAACTGACCGACGCAGCACATCTTGTGATCCTAAAACGTGTCGAGAAGTGCAATTATATGACCGTAAATCCAGTTGACTGGAACATATTCTCCGTCAAATTGAAGGGAAACCAATGGACGGTTAACTTACACTTGAAGACTTGCACATGCAACAAATTCCAAATGGACCATTTCCCATGTTCTCATGCACTCGCAGCGGCAAGGTACATGAGATGTTACAGTTAACGATTTATATTATTTGGGTTCGTGAATCTCATTGTTTTCATTGTTGTAGGGAGCGAAACTTGGATTACACATCTCTGTGTGCGGACTATTACAAGAGAGAGACACTTATTGATGCATACTCGGTTCCTATTATGCCTGTTGGCCATCCTTCTTCATGGGTAGTGCCATCCGACATCGCATCTCGGGTGGTTTTAAATCCAAAGTCGAAGAGACAATCAGGTCGCCCGATGGAGGGTCGACATGCCTCGTCTTCGGAGAGGACAACCACACAGTCGTGTAGAAGATGTGGACAATCAGGACATAATAGCAGGCGATGCTCCAACCCACCGATGGTTAATGAAGGTCCCAGCATAAGTGTTCCCGATGAATACCGTCGCAAGTGCAGCATCTGTCATTCAATTGGACACAACAAACAAACGTGCCCTGAGAAAGACTCTACCGTGGAATGAGACCGTTGGTTATTATGCTTTTTTATGTTGAACTATTATGATATATTTATTGGTTGTTCGTTTAATGCCATACTGTATCTTTTGTTATAGTGTCTACAATTCATTGTATTGTTTATGGATTTCAATATATCAAATGTGTGTTCAAGTGTTAATTGCAAACAACTAAATTTTTTTAAAAAATAATTTCATTTTATTACTCAAATGTTATGTACATCAACTAAATCACTAACTGGATGTCCAATCCTTTGAGTTACAAAAAACCTCCACAGCCATCTTCTCTCGGATGGTGCCCATTTCGTTTTCTGACCAGTCGAACGTATCCCTGTTCGCTGCCAGGTACTCTATCAATCTCAAAGTATGGGCACCACAGTTACCACTGCAAGTCACCACAAAAACAACCGTTAGAATTGAATGTTATTAAAACCGATTAGGATAGAATAAGATCTTTAAACAGTCATACCCTCTATCCTGTTGGGGTACACGGTCTCTAGACACAATGTTGAGTGGAAAGGGCTTATTCTGCAATGTATACGTCATATCGCCCCTCCGTCTGCGACCGTGAAAGTCCAACGCATGCAGCATCGACGGTAAAAAATATCGTAAGCAAGCGAGCTGCATTTTCCTATGGCGAAATGGTACCTCCTGTCTGAACGGGTCCATCAGGTAAATACTCCCTGTTGTGAGGTCGACGCTGGCTAGTGCCCAATGCGTACGTCCAAGGTTGCAAGGAATCAAAACCTGTATGTGTTTCAACAAAGTGTTATCAATGGGAAATGTATTTAAAATTCAAATTCAAACAATGTAAATAAAACACTGACCACGTCAACTTCGTTCCATGGTTTGGTTCCTACCGGGACCAATCCACGTACCACCGCAAGTTCCTCAGCAGACCACTGATGCTTGAACATAGACCAACTGCGGCGGGGTTTGTCGGCCCCACTTCCCATCAATCTCTCCCAGTCATTCAATAACCATGACTGTACAAAGAAAATTTATAAAACGTTAGATAAAAGATGTACGAAACACATAAATAGATGTTCAAAAGCCGTACAAATTAAACACTTACATAGAACTGTGAATCCTGTATGTTGATCCTCGGACCGTAGACAGTGGAGTAATATCTCTGACGCTTCCGCAGAATATGCAAGTAGGCGTCCATATGCTGACAATTTCAACATTTTGTATTGTTAGCATTCTACTATTTCATAAACATCTTATACACAAAGTGTTCAGGTAAGGACCATACCGTATCCTCCAACTCCATGGTGTTGGTTTGAAATCGATGGAACCAGGGGACACCAACTGGCTCGAGTAGATCCACATCACGCCTGCATAATTTTTGAAGAAGTTATATAAGAAAGTCATTTTACTTAGCAGTTTCAAAATACAAAATAATTTTTGTAATATCTGCGATTATACTTACAATTCCCCAGTCGAGTTCCTCTTATAGGCTTGGTACGCCGCAAGGTGGTCAGGATCTATCAATGCGTGGGGCGCCCATACATGTGCTGGTTGTGGCCTAATCCTTGGCCTCTTCGGCCGACAGGGGTCAGTGTATGGGGTCCGCTGCTGCCAACCTGCCCTGCGAACCCGATCCTGACGTTGAAGGGGTGGGGTAATCCGGTCCACAGAAAGGATGTGATCCACTGGATGGCTGAGCTGTAAGGAGGAACTCTGTTCCCGTGTATTGCCTCCAGAGGTGCGATGTGTTGACGGACTATGTCCCCCTGTATCGCCTGTAGGGGTGCGCTGTACATTGGAACTATGTCGCCGTCGATCGCGCCGTCGATCGCCTACAGGTGTAAGCTCTTTGGGTGCACTGAGACTGGGGATCTCTGTCTCTGTGGAATAAATGAAGGGGTGCTCTGCACGAGGATCGACCGGAGGGGTGTGCTGTAAGGAGGTGCTCTGTACCAGTTCTTGAGAATGAACAGGTTGTTCTGGTAAAACCTGCTGAGGTTCTTCCTCTATCTCCATAGGTGTTGTATCAGTACCACTAGTACCACGAGTAACCTCCTCTCGTGGTGTCACACCAGGCCCTTGCTGATCACCCTGATGACTACCTGTCCTCCCTCTGGGACTGAAGTCTCGGTGTCCGTCTGGGTCATCGAAGGGTGGGTCATCGAAGGGTGGGTCATCGAACCGTGTACCTCGAGTACGGGCGTGCGACGTCGAACCCTGAAGCCCTCGAATCAAATCTAGCAACTCCTGATGCTGTTGATCTCGTTTCTCATTACTCTTTCGCACCTCCTCCTGTAACTCGCGTAACGCATCCATTACTTCAGTATACCGACGGTCCTGAAAGGATTTCGAAATTGTCAGTACTAAAACCATTCACTCGATTGAAATTAAATAATACGGTAAAAAGAATTATACATACCTCTGTTTGCCCTCCAACGCCTCCTCGTGAGTCATCTCCAGTTCGAGAGTCATCTCTAGTTCGAGGCTCTCTAGGCAACGTGAATCGAACCCGCCTAGTCCTCGCGAGACGAATATGACGACCGTCTGAGTCAGAACCCTCTGTATCACTGGGTTCGAAAGACGGACCCTCAGTGTCACTGGTTCCAGCAGTTGTATATCGTTCGGGGTCAGAGACGGGAACAGGTATATCACCGAGATCAGCATCATACAAACTGCCTCCCTGGGAAATGCCCTCGAAGTACCGTTCAGCCCTCTCAGTTGCCGTCGGCACCAATTTTACCCTCGCAAACATCTGAAATTGCAGTTAGACCATTGTAATTATATACATACTAATAGTTATGAACATAAAAAAAAAAAATATATATATATATATATATAGATATTTACACTTTCAAGGAAAATGCTATTCAACTTCTCCCCCCTCGGTCGCGTACTCAACTCCCATTTTAGAATTCGGGGGGAGAGCTCGATTTCCCTCCGCTTCCCACATCCGCTGTTGCCAAGCTCGGGGATAACCTCGAAAGCAAATATCTACAAAACAGCTAAGAACGATAAGAATCCAATACAATACATAAGTCATATGAAAAAAATAACAAATTCAAAATTCTCACCAACAGGGCGTGCGTTAGCCCATATATGTTATATGTCTCCGTGGTGTGTACATCAACGCCCTTTCGTCGCTGGCGTTGTTCAAACCGCCTACGTCGGCCATCCAACGCATGCTTGAAACCGTATATAGACCGCCTATACACGTGTGCACCCCACGGGAACGCATCAAAAGCGTCCAAGTCCTCGACTAGGCGAAACTGCCATACTGGAACTTTCTCTCTCTCGTCCAACCCCATCAGTATCCAGTTAAGCATATACAATAAGCAAAGCTTAACCGCATCGTACTGCTCAGAAAAAACACCAATCCGTAGAACGGCTTTCAGCTCTGCATACTCGACCTCATTTCGACCCTCAAAGTACCGCTGGTGTATGCCATTCTCTACCATATCATAGGTCGACGTGTCAGGAAGTTCTCCGAACTTCAATCCGGTGATTAGACAAAACTCAACCTTTGAGAACCGGACCGAATGCCTTCCTAACAAAAATCTCATCTCATCTTCAGGCCCATCGTGATGCAACTCGCGAATAAGCAACCGATGTACAATGCCAGCCGAAAACTTCATCCCACGATCCATCCGAAGGAGGTGTCCAAAACACGACTCAGTATACCGACGTCGTTCTTCGATTGCAAGATGTTCAGGTACCTTGTTAAGTGCGTTGTCGATATCTGTAAGGTCATCAAAATGGTCATGTCGAGTTATTTTCCCCGAATACCTTTCTTCCTCTGGAGTTTTAAGCGAATCTTTTAGTTGATTCCTCATCTGCATATTGACATAAAAAAAATATATCTAGTTAAATAAAATAAATAATATAAAAATGAAAGGTTTCGGACACTAAATGAAAAGTCTCGGACACTATATGAAAAGGCTCGAAAACTATATGAAAAGGCTCGAAAACTATATGAAAAGGCTCGGGCACTATATGGAAAGGCTCGGAAACTATATGAAAAGGCTCGGACACTATATGGAAAGGCTCGGAAACTATATGAAAAGGCTCGGACACTATATGGAAAGGCTCGGAAACTATATGAAAAGGCTCGGACACTATATGGAAAGGCTCGGAAACTATATGAAAAGGCTCGGACACTATATGAAAAGGCTCGGACAATATATGAAAAGGCTCGGAAACTATATGAAAAGGCTCGGACACTATATGAAAAGGCTCGGACAACTATATGAAAAGGCTCGGACACTATATGAAAAGGCTCGGACAATATATGAAAAGGCTCGGAAACTATATGAAAAGGCTCGGACAATATATTAAAAGGCTCGGAAACTATATGAAAAGGCTCGGAGATTCTAATTCTAGAAACCTATTCATATTCCTTAAAAGGCTCGGAAACTATATGAAAAGGCTCGGAGATTCTAATTCTAGAAACCTATTCATATTCCTTAAAAGGCTCGGATTACTATTTAAAAGTCTCGGACAATGTTTTAAAAGGCTCGGATCCTATTTTAAAAGTCTCGGAGCCACTGTGAAAGGCTCGGAGATTCAGATAGCAGAAACCTATTCAAAATGCTCGGAAAAGGCTCGGATTACATGTGAAAAGCTCGGAAAAGGCTCGGATTACATGTGAAAAGCTCGGAAAAGGCTTGAAAACCCAGAACTTCATCGTGTTCAACAGAATTTTTTCATAAATTTAAACCCTAACCTAATCAAACAAACCTAATCAACAACAAATCAAATCAAACGAACATCCAACATCAAACGCAAATAAAAGTTTCAACAACAAAAACGCGTCAGAAAATCATATCACCTTCTCGTCGATTTCAAGACTGTATCGCCACCGCCGGCAGGTTTCCCGTCAGATTTAGTACCGGATTTCTTGGTCTCTCTTTCCACTGTTCTCTCTCTCTCAACTTTTTTCTCTTCAGACGCTAACTGACAAGAATGAGGGTATTTTTGTCTGGTCACCTAAATAGGTGCCTTTTAAACTTACATTACTAAACCAGTGACATTCTCACAAAAGCCCCTCCAAATAGTGACAAAAAATTTTTGAACCTTTACCAAATATCAATCCAATATACAAATAAAATTGGTTAACTTATATATAGAAAGGTTTTTTTTTTTTTTTTTTTTTTAAATAAAAAATAAAAATGGGACAACATTTAATTTGGATATTAATGAAAATTGTGGTTGGATTTTTATTTTTATTATTATAATAAATACAAACCAAAGTGTGATGTGAGTCGGCTTTAAGCCAACACCTTTATTTTTATTATTATTATTATTATTATTATTATTATTATTATTAGGGTTAATTGCATAAACTTACCCTGTATTTTGCAATTGTAGCAAAATATTGAACTGATGGCCTTAATTACATGAACTATCCCTGCCGTTTGTAGACATAAATTATATTAAATGGTTAACTAAAAAATGACTAAAATTCCCTCGGTGTATATTTTATTATTTTATTTATATAATAATAAACTTAATTAAAAAATCTGCATTTTTTCTTGAATATGAAAAAGATTTTTTTTTTTATCAGTCCACGATTAATTGGATCCGGAAACAAAAAGTGTAGTCCAGATCTTCATCAATCAAAATCCATATTTAATTTTTGGATTTGGAAAAAAAAGAAAAGAAAAGGTAATTCAGATCTTTAACAACAGAATATTCCAACAAATAAAAAAAATCCCATCAACGCAATTCATAGTTTTGTCAATTCTTCACTTCTTCAACCTCCCCTCTCTTTATGTCTGCAAATACACATCATTCACTACAAGAAAATACTAGGTTTGTTGACAGTTAAAAACCTCCTGTAACCCTCCGACGTCGGTGGTGGACACCATCTGCCATCGATCGCCATCCACCACTGATAATACTGACAATTAATCGTAATTAGTGGGAGTTGAACTTGAGACCTCAAGCTCAAAGGTTGTAAGTCTTCACCACTTGACTAAAACCTTTGATGTGTTAACAATTGAACAATATTTTTATATAAATTATATGACTTGTTATAATTTTTTTTTTTAAAAAAAAAACCTTGTTAGATAAATTTAAATTTATTCAACTAATCAAAATTCTAATTTCTACGACAGACATATATTTAAAAATATTTATTGAAACTTTTAATAAAATTATATTTTTTAAAACATACATTGTCGAGTTATTGGTCAATACTTTACGGTCACGTTTGGTTACATGGTGTAATGGTAATCAGAATGGTAATGGGAATGAAAATGCAAAGAAAAGGAAAACTAAGGGCCCGTTCTGCAAGCTGTTTTTGTTTTTGTTTTTCGAAAAGAAAAATGAAAATGAAAATTGAAGTCTGAATACGCGTCTGGTAGCATTTACTGGAATCCGTATTTTAAAAATAAAAACAGAAAAAACACATCTGGTAGGATAACCGAAAACTTTCAAAAATTGAAATATCAATTTTTACGTTTCTTTAATATTATAACAATTATAACAAATTGATTAAATAATTAACTAAAAAAATTTGAAATGTAATTTTTAAATTAAATAAAAGTTGTCAGGTCAGGTGAAGAAGAAGAAGAAGAAGAAGACCCGATCGGCGACGAGGAGGAGACTAGATTGACGGCGGTGAGTGGCGATTGGCGGTGAGAGGCGATGCAGAGCCGATCGGCGGCGACCGGAAGAGGAAGAGGAAGAAGAAAAAGAAGAAGACCAGATCAGCGGCCAGCGAAGGAGGAGGAGGAAGAGGAAGAAGAAGAAGAAGAAGTCGGTTGCGAGAAGAGGAGGAGGAAGAGGAGGAAGAGGAAGAAGAAGAAGAGGAAGAAGAAGAAGAAGAAGAAGAAGAAGATGGCGGCAGCGACCGTTGACCGGCGGAAGGCAGCGGCGAGGGACGACCAGTGGCAAGCAACGACGATCAGCGATGAGGAGGACGAGGAAGAAGATGCTGCCCGATGAAGAGACCTAGTGGAAAAAAAAAGAAATTTTTTTTTTTTTTGTTAATTAATTAGGAAAACAAAAACAAAATCAAGAAAAATAAGTTTTTTTTTTGTTTGTTTTGTTTTTGTTTTTCAAATATTCTATTTTTAACACTAGTTTTGTTTTTCATTTTGTTTTTGTATTTTGAAAATAAAATGAAAAACGGTTACCGAACGCGAATTCAAAATCATTTTTGGAAAACAAAAATGAAAACAGGCTGAAAATAGCCTACAGGACGGGGCCTAAGTTTTTTTGTTTGGTTGGAACTTTAGAATTAGTCTCTGAAACAGTATTATTTTGTTTGGTTAACAACGGAATGGAATGAAGTTAACTGTATTTTGACCAAAATACCCCTAATTATGAATGTATAATAACATGATATATTATGGATAATAATAATAAAATATAAAAGTATATTATATATAATTATATATTATATAACATATAATAATATATAATATATATAATAATATAATATATAGTACATATATAAAAAATATATATTTATATATCATTAATTTAATATATAATAACGATATATTATTTTTGGAAATGAGCTAAAGGTATTTTTGTAATGGAGTTGAGGCATATGAGGGTATTTATGGAATATAAATTTTAGTTTGGAATGGAATGACTTTCCATTAGTTTTTGGATGGAATGCCCATTCCACCAAAATGGTGAAATCACAATTCTATTGCATTTTAACAAACCAAACGAATAGAATGACTTATTTTCAATTTCATCCAACCAAACATGGCCTATAGGAGACTTGTAACATCAATTGTAATAATCATGATTTGGAATACAACTATCACTACATGGGAGATATTTCTAAACATGTATCTTGTAATTTAATAAACGAATGTAAGACTCAGATTACTAATTTATATGGGTAATTAGATTATTAACGTGTCTCTTAGTATGAAACGAGATGGTGCAAAATAAATAAACAATTTTTTAAAAAATATTTTTTTGAATTTTTTGAAAGTAACTTTATTATATTTGAAATTTTACTTATCCAATATCAGTTTGCTCAAAAATCGATATCTTACTGTAAAATAAATTCATATCGGGATTTTGTTTGGTATTGAAAATAGGAAGTAAAAGTTTAAAAAAATTATTAAAGATAAATAAAAAATTATATATTATGAATGTTTTATAATATAACATATATTATATATTATTATATTATATATTAAATAATATATATTTATAATATAATATAATATATATATTATATTATTATATTATATAAATATATTATTATATATACTGTATATTATTAATGTTTTATAATTAGGGGTATTATGGTCAAAATATAGTTAATTTCATTCCATTCCGTTGTTAACCAAACAAAATAATACTGATTCAGATACTAATTCTAAAATTCCAACCAAATAAAAAACTCAGTTTTCCTTTCCTTTCCACTCTCATTCTCATTCTCATTACCATTCGTGACCATAGAGTATAGACCATTAACTTGACTATATAAGTTTTAAAAAATATAATTTTATTAAAAGTGGTTCAATAAATATTTTTTAATATATGTTTGTCATCAGTGGCGGACCCACGTTAAGGCCAGGAGGGGCCCGTGCCCCATCTCAAATTAAAAAAAAAATTATTCTGCTTATATAATATAATAATAATAATAATAATAATAATAATAATAATAATAATAATAATTTTTTGAGCAAAATCCAACAAGAGGGAAAAAAACATCAAAGAAAACTTTAGGCATCCCAACTAGGTTGACACCCCAAAAGAAATCCAATCCTACTCGTGCGACCCCTCAAGAGGAAAGATTTTATTGAAGAGAGAGAAAAAATCATCTAAAATGATAAAAAGGCAACGAAAATAAATCTCTAATTATATATATATATATATAATAATTAACTCCTATCATTAGATAACTAATAGCACAGTTGGTATAGTACGTCATATTCTTATTGATGATGAGGTTTCAAGTCCTAAAAATTTCGTTTTGCTTGATTTTAATAATTTTTTATATCTTTTTATTTTATCATCTTTTAATTCCTTTATCAAATTTTCATTTTCTTCTCAAATAAAAAATAATTCACGTTTTCTTTTTCGTCATTATCAATATCTTAGCTACTCATGATTTATGGTTACTGAATTCAATTTTATTTTATATTAAATAATCTATTATTATTTTGATGAACTTTTATTATTTATAATTGTTTTAATTTGACATATCTAACACATCATATCAATAAAACCATAAAATCTCAAATTTTAATTTATTGTATTAAAATAGTCCATTTATTATTGTGATTCATTTTATTATATCCTTAGTATTTTTCTTTATTTTATAACTTTAATTTATTTAGCTCAGTTCAGTAACACAATCAGAGTGACCGCTGCTAAACCCTGTGATTTACAACTACCCTCACTAATGTCGGGATATCCGGTCCCACTGTGTCCTTTTTACCTTGGCGGAGCATAGCAACTGGGAGCTCATCTCAAACAAAAGATATAGGGGAGAGCCAAGGAGGACTTAGCGCAACCGCTTAGTGCAAGGAAGATTCTTAAAACACTAGCGAAGAGAAACACCTCTCTTTACGCAAGAGATTGATTTGACTACAACGCTTGACGAAAAGGAAGGTTTTCTCAGGAAACTTGCCGTGACATTGGTCTGACCTCTCGCTCGGCATCTTCATCCATTCCTAGCCCCAGGCTCCCATACATAAAGTCACAGAATCTAAAACAAAATTTCTTTTTATAAAATTAGATTGTAATTTATGTTGTTTTTCTTGTTATTATTTATATATATATAATATATATATTAATATTATATATATTATATAATATGGTATATTATTACATATATTATTATATATAATATATGTAATAATATATATTATATATCATTTGTTAGCGTTCTTTTGTTTGCAGATTGAAGCCTCCAATTGGACTTTAAAGGAGGCTTACTGTAATCGGCATCTAGGGATCAAAATGATATTGCAAGAGACACAGAAATTTTGATACAATTATTTCTCTACATGATATAATTCATGATAACAAGTTGATTATGCCTTGGCATTGCTTTTGGCTTAGTTCATGTTAGTTTCTCTGCCACCGATTTGTTGTATAATGGTATTGGAGGTTTTTTGGTTCTGAAATGTTTTCCAACCTTTATATTTGGCATTTGGTATCATAGTTGACTTTTATGTTGTACGAGTAGTTATAATGTTATATTAAAGCAAATTTTTTATTCTCTTCAATTTTGTTACTGACTTTGACATATTTGTTGTTTATAGGTATAGTTCAATGGTGGAGTTGGTAGCTTGGTTCTCGACACAATCGGTCACACCTTCGGTCAGAAGTACCACTACAGGGTTATTCAAGTGAGAAATGTTTTTTGTCTCATGAATTATATTAATCTATTAGGTACACCTGAGAGTGACAACATGAATTAATTACATGAAATTCCAAAGTTCATAGTAAACTTAATCATCCATTTTAGCACCATTAGCTCGTTAATCGTTTGCCTCTTTTTATGCCCTGTCAAAATTTCCCTTTTCCTGTTTTAGTTGCCTATGCAGTAGAAGTTGATGATTTGATCTCTTGTGTTATCTATCTAAAGATCTTTTGAACCGTTTTGTTATGGATGTCAGACTTGTATCCACTGCATGGAGAATACATTTTATTGTTCAAGATTTCAAATTAGCTTTATTGATCACTTGCAAGAGTTTTATGGTGCTGTTCTTATTGCTTGTACGCTGGTTAAACCTCCTATCATAGAGCTGAAAAGGAATTTATTTGGCATCATTGAGGTTTTACCGGTACAATTACGTAATAATTTGCCCCTTGTGCTTTTTTGGTAGATAAGTTCAAATGAGCGATCTTTTTGATAAGACATTCAAACTAAGCTATCTTAGGACAGCCTCAAAAAGGCTACAGTAGTCCACTTGAGCTTGTTATTGCTTGTATAAACACCTCTAACTCTTGATGTGGTATTTTCTTCATTTTGATCTATTAGAATAACTTGTTCAATGAAGTCATGAATATTGTTGTCCGATCCCGATCAATCAATGAAGTCATGTTTATATGTGGTATATTTTGTTCCTTCCAGCTTCTTGATGAATGCTGGGAGCACAAACGGAAGTTGGTTGAGAAAAATATTATAGCAGCGCTCAATATACTAAAGTCCAGAACAAGAGCAGCGTATGCCCACTGTTACCCTGCCCTAATACTTTTTATATAATTATTTATGATGTCTTTCTTTTCCATATCAATACTTGTTTTTGCTCTTTTGTGTTGTGGGTGAGATTTTATGATTATTGGTGAACTGTGATTGTATTTGGACACCTAATTGTGTTTACTTTTATAATTGTATTTACTTCATATAAAATCCTACTCTTATTGCCTCTTCATTTCTGTAGATTGCTGGATTGAAGTAGTTGAGAAATAAATATATTTGGTTTGGGAATATGAGAAGGCGGAAGCCATTGCATTCGATGTTACCTCCAAGGTTAATTTCCCGATAATTCCTAAATTTTATGCAATGCTTGTTTTTCAAATTATGTATTTATAATTTTATTAACTATTTTTATAGGTTATGGAGGGTTGAAGAATGATGGTTCTAGATGGTTTAAGAATGAGAGCGTTTTTTATATTATTGTGAGAATATTGTAATTGTGTTCACTGTATTTAGTAACTTAAGATTTTTTTTAAGGATATTATTTGTTTGTTTGTTTAATTTTAATGAAATTTGATAAATCTAACATTAGATATTTTGATGGTTTCTCCCTATTTTATGATATAATCTAAATTTTCTTTTGTTATCTCAAGAAGTTATTTTTTCATTTATTATTTATATTTAAATCTCTAAAAAATAGCATAAAAGGGTAAAAAAAAAAAGTTGAAATAATTTTTTGCCGCGGATAGCTACTGCAGAAAATATCAAAAACCTTGAAACAGTTGTTGCCACGGGTATTTTGCAGCAGCAAGAACACCTTTCGCCACGGCAACATCCGTAGCAAAACTTTTTACAACAGTCGTATTTGCAGCGCCTCAAATCCGTGGCAAATTAGCGGCAAAAGACTTTTTGCCACAGATTTCACTGCGGATTTGTCTGCGGTAAAAAGCCCTTTTTTTGTAGTTCTGGTTCCGTAAGCATAGCATTAGAAACAACTTTAATACGTTTTATGTTACTCAAGTCTTATTTGCTCTGGTTTGATCAAAAAGAAGTAAGTAGTTAGAAATATAGATTGTAAAAGGAAATTGTAAATCCCTTGATCCGAGAAGGAAGGCCTTTCCATGGGGAATGAAAGTGAAATCGGCCTAGATGAAATAATGGCTCTTGTAGAGGCGCGTGCGATACAAATGACGACTTTTGAGAGTCACTTAGCCCCTTTACCTCTTCTCGTGTTAGTATTCATATGAAGCTATTTAAGATGTTATAAAAATGCAGATTGCAGGAAGAGAAGCAGACTTGTCAAACTATATGGTATCGGTAACCTCTGCAACTGAAGTAATAAATGACAAGAGTTATACAAGTGATCAGATGGAGGAATTGAAACAAAATGAAGATTTCAAACAATTTCTTGAAACTCTAAGCACATGCAAGAAGCCTGATCAAGATAGTATGTTAGGAAGCCTAATAATAAATTCAAGCATTGTTGATCAAAATGATATAGGAGAATCTGCAGATTCCTTTTCAGCTACTTCTCTTTTGTGCCGCACAACATGCTCAGAGAGCATCTCTCTTCGGTCGAATAGCAGCAGTGCCAGTTCACGTTCATTTGCATTTCCCATGTAAGATATATAACCTGCATTTACCAGTACTGCATCTTTTTTATATATACCGAACCTTCTTACCACTGAGCCACATTTGACGGTACTAGTAGTGCATCATTGTTATTAAACCGGGTTGCTCATACTTGGGCTTTTACATCCTTTGAACAGATTACCCTCCGAATGGAATGGCAGCCCAGTGAGAATGGTGAAACCTGACAGCAGACAAATTATAAGGCATCGAAATCGGAGGATGAGTTTTCTCTGTTGTCAATTCTAACTAGTATCTGCAATATATTTGCTCCCTTCTTTGGGACTTTGGGTTGTTTACCTATATAATTGATTTTGGTGAAGAAAAATCATTATGTCATGCATATGGTTTCATTTTTTTATTTATTTTACAAAACAAATGACATTAAAATCAAAAATTTGGATCCTCTACTGAGCTGATTTTTGTCCTGTCCTAAATAGATTTGTTGGCATGTGTAATCAATGGTTGTCATTTATTTCTTTTATTTAATATAAAGTCCTATTCTCAAGTGTTTTAGATAAGGAAAAAGATCAGCATAACAGATGATCCTGATCCTAAAATCACATAGCAAATTAGCTACAATGTTTTTGGAATTTGCCACTCTAAATAATATTGACTTCACTTTTCTCTTAGACCCCATTTGGTGAACGATATTAGATTGGACTAGGATTGGACCGGATTGGATAGGATTAAATATAATACTGTCTATAATTTGGTGGAACATGGGATATGACTAAAATAATCCAATATTATGTTTGGAATGGCCCGGGATTCGTTTATTTTATGCTTAAACTATAATTAAATTAAATAAGTAGAACCCCTCTAAACTAATATTCTTCGAACCTATCCTTCAGTATCAATTTAGAGAGGTTATTAATTTGTAGGGTTTTACATTGTAAAATGTTATTTAGTCTTAAAAAAATATGTGAAAGTCGGTTTTCTTATTTAGGGAAGGTTCCATTTCGGGATCCCTTGTTTAGTCGGTTTTCTTTTTCAGGTAAAGTTTTTTTTTTTCTATTTTTTTCAGGATTCCTTGTTTAGGAACGATTTATTAAGAAAATTTTCAATTCCTTTTGGGAATGTGATTACTTAGTGACCAAGGATACTCGCCTTATAAATAGTGAAGCTTATTTTTTGGTTGTATATAACAAGAGAGATCTCATGATATACCTAAAAATTCTATTCCTAACAGCTCTTAAAAGTTCTCTCTTTTAATGAATACTGAAGTAAAAAATATCAAGCATAGTAGCTTTGTGCAAATTAACATCTTGAAGTACTTTTCTAGTTCCTGATTATTATGTAATATATTTTGTAATTTTATGGAATTATTAATTTATGCGACAGTCGGGACCAAAATTTTACACTGGGTTTTATTGTACATCATATTTTCCAAGAAGACATGTCATCAGGCAACATGGATCAGTCTTGCCACGTAAATAGAGAGTCAAGGATTAGCTGGAAAGGACACGTTAGCGCAACACATGGATATGCCATCTGGCACTAGCATGGTGTTAAAAACGAAGCTAAGCAAACCCAAGTAAGAACCGAGCATGCCGGATAGAAGAGCCGAGTAGAAGATCATGTTTACTCGGATCCACTCGGCACAAACGTAAATAATCAAGGGCCATCTCCACCATCTACAAGGTATACAGCGGTAACAATCAATCACAAGTCAACTACCGTACAACTACCAATAATCCAACCAGGGAGCAAACAGATCTTCTCTCATAAACATCAGGCTGTCAGAGTCCAAAGCGGATTCCAATTCAAAGGCATTAAAGGCATTAAAAACAGTATAACATTGAATAGGAAAAGAATCCTAAACTCTGTAATCTTCTGCTTGTGTGCCATAATATTACAACCCTAGTGGTATCTAGAAGCCTTAGGGGCACCATGTATAAATACATCTGCAAAACACAGCAAAAGGCCAGAGAAATCTTAGAACACAAAAGAGAGACCAAAGTGTGTATTACTTTGCGAAAATAGTGGATTTGACTCAGTTGCTAAGTCAACAACCTTTGAGCGTTTCTACAATAACCGGAGTTTTACCACGTAGCTTGCCATTTTTATTGTTTATTGCTATTACATTCTTCATTACACCTATATTTATTGGTTTTCACCAACCTAAATCGTTGACTGGTTGATCATTGAGAAATCACTGTCAGCAATTGGCGCTAAAATGAGGGGGCATTGGATTTAACTCTGAGATCCCTTGTGTAACAATAGATGGCGAAGGAGACAACATCAACTCCAGGCACAGTTAGAAATTACCAGACAGTGTGTTAGGAGTGGACACCATTCTCAACACCGCGGATGCTTCCATGATAGTCGAGAATCAATCAGCTGCTGTTGCTGGTATCCGGTGTCTCCCATAAACCAGCGAGGAAATCGCCCGGTGGTTCTATGAGTCTTTACAACTACTTGTATTTTACGCGGCTAAACAGGGGGTTATCCTCTTCACTATGGAGGGCTTGACTTCATCATATAACCTACACACCCCGGATCAGTAGCAGGGTATGTTGCGTTCTATCGTAGTTGGCCCAATGCCGGACGCACCCCTAAGGATGGGTCGAAACCCAACGGACCAACTAGAAACATTGCCAGAGAAGTAGGCCCAGACCAGTAGAGTTCCTAGGGAGAATGAACAACCTGGCAGGGTGCATGGTTTTGATTAAGCGGAGCAAGGCTGAAATCGACCTAATAGGCGTACCTACCGGAGAGATCGGTTATCATCGTCTAAAGAAAGTGACTAACACCATCACCACAAATGCCAAAGAGGAATAATCTAGTTGCATGGTCTGGACCAAGAAGCCCAGAAATTAGATGTCGAATAGCAAAGACAGGTGTTAACCATCAGTTGGAGCTTTAATCCTAACGGAGAGCCAGAAGGTGACATGGACATAATCATACAAAGTCTAACTCGAGAAGTCGAGAACAACTGGCGACAAATGGATTCTCTAGTTAGGCATTACAGACGCAACGAGCTATCGAATGACGAAAAAAGTAGTCCTTTCACCAACGGCGTCCTATAGATGCCCTTCTCGAAAAGGTTCAAGATGCCACGCATGTAACAGATTAAAAAGAACACTGACCCAAAAGAGCATGCTAGGAGGTATAGAAGCGCTATGGCCCAGTGCATTCACAATGACGCCCTGCTATGTCTTAACTTCCCACATACACTCGGGTATTTAGGCTCTCGATTGTTCGGGAGGCTACCAGCGGCGAGTATAAGCAACTTCAGTGAGTTAAGTAAGGCATTCATAAGGCAATTCCTTGGGAATGTACATAGAAAGAAGTCGGTGGCTCACCTGTCTCAACTCAAACAAGGGAAAGATGAGTCACTCAATAAGTACTTAGGAAGATTCGGTTAGGAAGTATCAGAAATCAGAAGCGCGAATGATGAAGCTATCGTCACAGCATTCATGAACAACCTGCAGAATGGCCAGCTATCTTTTGACCTAAGGAAAACCCGCCTAACCAGTTATGCAGATATGATGGACATGGCCGGGGGGTACGCGCTGGCCAAGGAAGAAGAGATTGCAACATGTGGCTACTTTGTACACGGCGGATGACTTGAAGGGTACAAAGCAAAGGATAATACCCCCAACACTTAGAATTAGAAAAGAGATAAGCAAAAAAATGAAGCTAGAGAGGGTCGGGAGGGATGTCGTAACTACGACCCAAAAACCGATCAAGCCTATCAAAAGTTTCAGGGTAAATAAATGAACTACACTTCCTAAAAAAGAATCAGGAAGACGTGCTTGAAATCTTAGAATAAAAGAACATATCAAAGGAGCCTCATAAGTAGTCATATTTTGCTCGGAGGGACACCATAAAGTACTGCCAGTTTCATGTCTTCCATAAGGAGAATGGACATGCAACCTCCAAGTGTTTCCAACTCAGAGACCACATTGAGAGCTGTAAATGCCTCAACTTTGATTGGCTTATTTCGGTGGCATACCACATATGGGGCTTGATGTAAGGGTTGTAGGGAAAAATAATAAATAAAAGTGGTAAACGCAGCGGAAGCGATACTAAAAACGATTTAGTGACTTTTAAAATTTTTCCTTTATGAACCTTAAACCCTTTTAATCAATAAACATGCATATATGTTAACAAAAGTAAATTACCTTTTGTCGCGTGATCCGATTGACTTACGTCGATGGTAATCCGCAAGACCTTCAATCCGAGCACGAACGTGGATCACCTAGGAGCGTGGTCTCCCTTTTCTTTGAATTGCAAAACTGTGAATGGACCAAACAAAAAACTTTCTTTTCTTTGTTAGTCACAAAAACAATCAAAAGAATGTCAAAAATTATTCCGGTCACTTTTGAGTTCTCAATCTAATGATCGAAACTCGCGTGAACCTAGATCGATATCGTATACACAAGCTTATTGATGATTAAGCAATAATATACTATCAAAGAATAATTTCACACTCTCTTTTGTCATTTTAGAATAAAAACTCTCTCTTGGAATTAAGAAGAAGAAGAAAGAAATAAAAAACTCAAGAACCATAGATTGTGGTGGCCGAACCCTATAAGAACACATATATAGGTTGGCCGAATTTTTTCTTCTTTTTCCTTTAGGGTTGCCGAATTCTATGTAGTCTAAGATTAGGGTTGGCCGAATTCTATAATGTCACTTATATAGGGTGACTTAAATTCAACCCTAATTCTTTTCAACTTAATAGACTTCAAACCCTAATCGAACTCCTTGATTTTTATTCTTTTATTTTGACTAAATAAAAAGACTCCTTATTTGATTAAATAAATAAAACTAATTTATTTATTTCCTTGTCAAACAAGTCTTTTACTTTTAGGAAAGATTTGTTTCTTTAATTAAACAATTAATCAATAAATTAATTAATTCTTATTTAATTAAAACAAATGAAACAAAATAATATTTTAGGTTAAAATTTTAACCTTGCCGCCCCACTTGATTAAGATTGGGCCTAACATTATTTTCTTATTTCATTTAATCCATTGGACTTTAAATAAAAAGCCCACATGTGAACCAGACCCATTCTTACTAAAAGAAACAAGCCCATATGTCCCTTCATTAATATATTAATATAATTGAGCAGCCCATTACTTAAATAATGTGCAAATTATATTCTTAATATATTAAATGCAATTCTAGATGGACCCTTAAATTGGTCCGGTAGAATATATCAAATGATCCATGCAAGTCCGTGTGGATTGGGGATCTTGGCTAGCCATCTAAATTTAAGCTTCAATAGACATAACCTAATCACAATCAACAAATGATTCACTTAGGTCCGATCCATTAATTTTAACTCATTCCACTAAAGAGCTAAAACTGAACTCTTAAATAAAGATAGAAAAGGAAGATGCTCCTCATTCATACCCTAGACAATCAAATTGGAGATAGTGTATCCTCGTGATTAATATCAGTAATCGCCAAGAGTTTATAGACCGCCTATAACTCTCCAAGTTACCATATTTACTCATATGACCATGTTTTGAACTTGGATATTTTGACTTGTCCAGAAGCCATGTTTTCAATAGACACTATCGAAAACTCAACGTTGAGATTTAATATCCAATTACCTCAAAACATCCATATGATGATATTATACTCTCATTTAATTAAATGGAGCCACGATGTCCATATCTATAAATGAAGTCCTCTATCGATTAACAAATGAATATCACCAAACTATCGAGGATAGACTATGCGATATAATCGTACTCATTGATAACTCAAATGATATCACTTGCAACCATAAGTCCATCATTTATCTCAGGATTAAGATAGACCCTCCGATTGTCCTGATAATGAAAAGACTATTATCTATTGACGGTTCTAGATAAAGCTTTTCATTGTGATCCAGTTCAATGCACCCAGTGCACTAGATCCTTTTGCTCGAAGACACTCCGATGATTTTAGACTCATCATATCTCATTTGATCCCACTCAAATCCTAGCAAAAGAATTCTACAACTTTAACAAGATAAAGGTGCCCAACCTTTAACTTAAGTTGTGAACATTATTCAAGACTAACTAAAGAATTGTGTCTACCACATACATATCCAGATGTACGAACAATTCTTCTTTTCCCATAGTCTTTAGACCTTATGATTATTTACTTTGACAATTATAATATAAACTATAAATGCTATACGATTTGTTAAACCAGAAATCTCTTTATTAATATGAAAAAGATTGTTAATTACAACATTACACTCTTGCTATTGAGCATAATCCTAACAATCTCCCACTTGCGCTATAGCAAATGTGTCATATCTCTCAAGCCCATATTCTCTAGATGCCCATCGAAACTCTTCTGAGGTAGAGCCTTTGTGAAGGGATCCGCTAGATTTTCTGCTGACGCGATTTTGGTAATCGCCACGTCACATCTTTGAACAATCTCCCTTAAAAGATGATACTTTCTTTCAATGTGTTTACCTCTCTTGTGACTTCTTGGTTCTTTCGAATTAGCCACTGCTCCACTGTTGTCACAGTAGATAGTGATCTGCTTATTCGCACTAGGAACCACTTCTAAGTCAATCAAGAATTGGCGGAGCCAAACAGCCTCTTTGGCAGCTTCGCATGCAGCAACATACTCAGCTTCCATGGTGGAATCAGCAATACAAGATTGCTTGATACTCCTCCATATAACTGCTCCTCCTCCAATAGTAAACACAGCCCCTGATGTGGATTTTCTGGAGTCAGAATCTGATTGGAAATCAGAATCTGTATACCCAACGGGAACCAAATCCCCTCCAGAGTATACAAGCATATTATCTCTCGTTCTCTTGAGATACTTGAAAATATGCTTGACTGCCGTCCAGTGATCAGGACCAGGTTTCGATTGAAACCTGCTAACTATGCCAACAGCAAAACAAATATCTGGTCTAGTACAGAGCATTGCATACATGAGACTTCCAACTGCCGAGGCATATGGAACTCTACTCATGAATTGCTCTTCATGCTCACTCTTAGGAATTGTTCCTTAGAAAGCTTGATTCCATGTTTGAAAGGTAACATACCTTTCTTGGAATCCTGCATGGAAAACCTAGACAAGATTTTGTCTATGTATGAAGCTTGGGATAATGCAATCGTTCTATTCTTTCTATCCCTTATTACTTGGATACCTAGAATAAAACTTGCTTCTCCTAAGTCCTTCATATCAAATTGTTTTGCTAACCATTCTTTTACTGATGTCAATACACCTACATCGTTTCCAATGAGTAGTATATCATCAACATAAAGAATCAGGAAAACCAACTTGTCGCCTTTAATCCTTTTGTATACACAAGGTTCGTCAGGATTCTGAATAAATCCAAAACCTTTGACAGCTTGATCAAACCTTATGTTCCAGGATCTGGATGCTTGCTTTAATCCATATATGGATTTCTGCAACTTGCATACCTTATCCACTTGGCCCTTTTCAATGAATCCCTCTGGTTGCATCATGTAGATGCTTTCGTCAAGACTTCCATTTAGGAAAGCTGTCTTGACGTCCATTTGCCAAATCTCTAGATCTAAAGATGCTGCAATGGATAAGAGTATCCTAATGGATTTAAGCATGGCCACAGGAGAGAAGGTTTCCTCGTAATCGATACCTTCTTTCTGTGTATACCCTTTAGCTACCAATCTAGCTTTAAAGGTTTCCACCTTTCCATCCATACCTCTTTTCCTCTTGTATACCCACTTGCACCCAATGGGTTTTATCCCTTTAGGCAAGTCTACAAGGGACCAGACTTTGTTATCGAACATAGATTCAATCTCGGATTGCATTGCCTTTTGCCAATGGCGACTATCAACATCCTCCATAGCTTCCTTGTACGTATAGGGATCATCGTCGTCCGGGAGATTCTCCACTGATTCTCCCAGACCGATGTATCTTTCGGGTTGTGTTCTAACCCTCCCACTACGACGATGAATGGTAGGTTGTTGAACTTGTGTTGGATCGGAACTTACAATTGGGTTAGGTTGTGTAACCTCTCGTGGAATTGTATCTCCTGATATCTCATTCAGGACAATTCTACTTCTAGGCACAGAATCATTCATATAGTCCTTTTCCAGAAATTTAGCATTTGTCGAAACAAATACTTTAAGATCTGAAGGACTATAGAAATAATATCCTTTAGTTTCTTTTGGATACCCTACAAATATACATGTTTCTGAACGGGACTCCATCTTTTCTGTCTTTCCTTTTAACACATGCGCAGGACAACCAAATATCCTTAAGTGTTGTAAACTAGGCTTGCGCCCAGTCCACAACTCATGCGGTGTTTTAGGAACAGACTTAGATGGTACATCGTTTAGAATGTATATAGCAGTTTGTAAAGCATATCCCCAAAAAGAAATAGGAAGCGTTGAATAACTCAACATAGACCTAACCATATCCAAAAGAGTTCTATTTCTCCTTTCTGCTACCCCATTCTGTTGAGGTGTACCTGGTGCAGAAAACTGAGAAACTATCCCATTATCAATAAGATATTGCTGAAACTCACCAGATAGATATTCTCCACCACGATCAGATCTCAAGATTTTTATGTGTTTCTCAAGCTGATTTTCCACTTCAGCTTTGAATGCTTTGAACATGTCAAAAGCATCCGACTTATGTCTCATGAGATACACATAACCAAATCTCGAGTAATCATCCGTGAAGGTGATGAAGTACTCATATCCACCTCTAGCTTGAATGCTCATAGGTCCACATACATCAGTGTGTATCAATCCTAAACATTCAGTGGCTCTTGCACCTTTGGCAGAGAACGTCCTTTTGGTCATTTTACCTTCCAAACAAGACTCACAAGTTAGTAGATCATCAACCTTTAAGTCACTCAAAGGTCCGTCACATACCAATCTTTTAATCCTATTAAGGTTAATATGACCTAAGCGTAAATGCCAAAGGTAGGTTTCATCTGTTGATAATTTTACTCTTTTATGATTAGGTTCCGTTATTTCTGTGTCTAACGAGTGAGAGATATTTCTATGCAAAAAGTATAGACCGTTTTCCAATGTACCTTGGCAAATAATTTTGTCATTCTTACTAATAATAAAAACTTTATTAAAAGTAACCGAATATCCAAATTTATTCAAACAAGAAACTGAAATTAAATTCCTCTTGAATTGAGGTACATAATAAACGTCTATTAAATCTAAATGCCTTCTAGAATCCAAATAAACTCTAATATCTCCCACTGCACTTGCAGACACTAACGTTCCGTTGCCCAAGCGCAAATTGATTTCATTCTTACTCAGCTTTCTCCTTTCTTGAAACCCCTGCAAGGAATAACAAACATGATTAGTGGCTCCTGAGTCTATGATCCAAGAATCTGTAGAATCAGCCAAAAAACATGTTTCTAGATAATTCAAATTACCTTCTTCCTTCTTGTTCTGGGACTTTGGGCAATTTCTCTTCCAATGTCCCTTTTCACCACAAAGGAAGCATTTCCCTTTGATCTTGGTTACTTTCTTGGTCTCCTTCTTGATAGGCCCAAGTTGCTTTTTCTTCTGTTGTTTCTTGACCTTTTGACGGGCCTTAACAGTAGCAACTTTACCAACCATATGAATCTCTTGACCTTTGCCTTTCACAAGGATCTTTTCAGCACTTTGAACATCTTGCATCAGGCCTTGTAAGGTGTATTCCTTTTTGTTCAAAGTGTAGTCCAATTTGAACTGATCAAAGGAATCTGACAATGAATTGACAACCATATCAATCTTTGTCTCACCATCTATCTCAGCGCCATGCAGTTCAGCAATGTTGAGATGTGCTATGACTTTCATCATGTGATCTTTCACAGCCTGTCCAGGTTTCATCCTAAGATTCATAAAAGCAGTCACTGCCTCTCTCTTAGTCGTCCTAGACTTCATAGCAAACATCTCCTCTAGAGACATCATTATATCAGCAGCGGACTCCATTCCTTCATGCTGCTGTTGCAACACGTCGGAGATAGTGGCCATAATGTAACATTTTGCCATATCATCTGAAGTCTTCCACTGCTCATACTCATCTCTATACATTATGCTAGATTCATTATTAGGAGCAGGTGGTTTAGGAGTAGTTAGAACAAACTTATGTTTTTCACTTTGCAGTAACAACCCAATTTTCCTTTTCCATGTGACATAATTATCTCCAGTTAAAGTGTTATCTTTCAGGATGTTCATAAGTGATGGGGTCATGATTTCTGAATAAAACAAAACATATATAAGTAAATAATCATGATAAAGCACTTTTAAATATTTATCTTGAATTAAATAAATAACTCAATCATAAAATTCAACGGTGATCTAACACCCATAAATGTTACGCCTCCTTTGGGAGTTCGCACCATTTACTAGTTAGACTAGGTCCCACCTAATTGTTAACATAACAACCAGCGTTTTCAATTTTAGCCTTGCAATTTTATTAACAAGAACTCTTGGGAGGATATCAATAAAATTACATTGAGTGTGTTACCAAGATATCGACCCTCAATTTTCTCTCACGAAAATCCCTCCTTGGGGAGTAGATCTCGTTTGAGTCCATTGTCTAGTCTATCCTTGTAAGGAAGTATGTTGCTAAATTTCATTCATGGACGCCCCTTGGGGGGATTACCAATAAATAATAAAGCTCAACTAACCTTGGAGGCCATAGGTGTTACCAAAACACCTTCTCCCACTCAATTATTTAAGGCGTGTGATTAAATCCCATAGAATGATTTACCGAGTTATCTAGATGCCAATTTAGATACCTAAATCATTCAATGCATGTTCATACCAAAAAGAGATAAATGCATGGCACTCCTATTCTATATGTCATGTTATCATACAATAACAAATATTGTAATATTTAAGCATAAATTAAATAGCAACAACTTTGGCCCATCCTAGAAAAACAAGTAAATTACAATTTGTCAGGAATACAAGATCTTCAGGTGGCCCATCAACCATACGCTCATCCTTCGGCCCAACCCACGGGCGAGCACAACTCACAACCCCACTAAGGGGCTGCCGTGTGCAGCCCATGAGGACTCCAGGGCTGCCGTGCGCAGCCCACCAAGCTTGGGCTTGCCATGCGCAGCCCAATCTACTCCTAGGGTGTGCACGGTGCTCGTTCATGGTTCCGGTTGCTTCGTTTTGCTTCGTGTCTTCGAATCTTCAAGACCTTAACATATTACGGCAATATATATATAATAAATACTGCAGTATTAATTTTTTTTTTTTATTCACTGCAATATTTTATAAACAAAAAACTGCACATACAAAAAAAAATAAAAAAACTGCAGTAACCCTAAAAAAATACTGCACATATAAAAAAAATAAAACCTAGCAATCTACCAAGAAGGAATTATGGCGATAATAGACCACCCTTCTTGTTACAACTCCGAAACAAAACTTACATTGAAAATCTAGGGCCAAAATCGAGCAATAACAAACCACATAAAACATATATAAATCCATACATCACATGTAATTATATATTTGAATACCTAGAGTGCCATCTCTTTCTAAACATGCGTAATCACAATAAAAAGAAATAGATCCACGTATATATACGTTAATTAATTAAAAGGGTTCAACCTAGGCTCTGATACCAATTGTAGGGAAAAATAATAAATAAAAGTGGTAAACGCAGCGGAAGCGATACTAAAAACGATTTAGTGACTTTTAAAATTTTTCCTTTATGAACCTTAAACCCTTTTAATCAATAAACATGCATATATGTTAACAAAAGTAAATTACCTTTTGTCGCGTGATCCGATTGACTTACGTCGATGGTAATCCGCAAGACCTTCAATCCGAGCACGAACGTGGATCACCTAGGAGCGTGGTCTCCCTTTTCTTTGAATTGCAAACCTGTGAATGGACCAAACAAAAAACTTTCTTTTCTTTGTTAGTCACAAAAACAATCAAAAGAATGTCAAAAATTATTCCGGTCACTTTTGAGTTCTCAATCTAATGATCGAAACTCGCGTGAACCTAGATCGATATCGTATACACAAGCTTATTGATGATTAAGCAATAATATACTATCAAAGAATAATTTCACACTCTCTTTTGTCATTTTAGAATAAAAACTCTCTCTTGGAATTAAGAAGAAGAAGAAAGAAATAAAAAACTCAAGAACCATAGATTGTGGTGGCCGAACCCTATAAGAACACATATATAGGTTGGCCGAATTTTTTCTTCTTTTTCCTTTAGGGTTGCCGAATTCTATGTAGTCTAAGATTAGGGTTGGCCGAATTCTATAATGTCACTTATATAGGGTGACTTAAATTCAACCCTAATTCTTTTCAACTTAATAGACTTCAAACCCTAATCGAACTCCTTGATTTTTATTCTTTTATTTTGACTAAATAAAAAGACTCCTTATTTGATTAAATAAATAAAACTAATTTATTTATTTCCTTGTTAAACAAGTCTTTTACTTTTAGGAAAGATTTGTTTCTTTAATTAAACAATTAATCAATAAATTAATTAATTCTTATTTAATTAAAACAAATGAAACAAAATAATATTTTAGGTTAAAATTTTAACCTTGCCGCCCACTTGATTAAGATATGGCCTAACATTATTTTCTTATTTCATTTAATCCATTGGACTTTAAATAAAAAGCCCACATGTGAACCAGACCCATTCTTACTAAAAGAAACAAGCCCACATGTCTTTCATTAATATATTAATATAATTGAGCAGCCCATTACTTAAATAATGTGCAAATTATATTCTTAATATATTAAATGCAATTCTAGATGGACCCTTAAATTGGTCCGGTAGAATATATCAAATGATCCATGCAAGTCCGTGTGGATTGAGAATCTTGGCCGGCCATCTAAATTTAAGCTTCAATAGACATAACCTAAACACAATCAACAAATGATTCACTTAGGTTCGATCCATTAATTTTAACTAATTCCACTAAAGAGCTAAAACTGAACTCTTAAATAAAGATAGAAAAGGAAGATGCTCCTCATTCATACCCTAGACAATCATATTGGAGATAGTGTATCCTCGTGATTAATATCAGTAATCGCCAAGAGTTCATAGACCGCCTATAACTCTCCAAGTTACCATATTTACTCATATGACCATGTTTTGAACTTGGATATTTTGACTTGTTTAGAAGCCATGTTTTCAATAGACACTATCGAAAACTCAACGTTGAGATTTAATATCCAATTACCTCAAAACATCCATATGATGATATTATACTCTCAATTAATTAAATGGAGCCACGATGTCCATATCTATAAATGAAGTCCTCTATCGATTAACAAATGAATATCACCAAACTATCGAGGATAGACTATGCGATATAATCGTACTCATTGATAACTCAAATGATATCACTTGCAACCATAAGTCCATCATTTATCTCAAGATTAAGATAGACCCTCCGATTGTCCTGATAATGAAAAGACTATTATCTAATGACGGTTCTAGATAAAGCTTTTCATTGTGATCCAGTTCAATGCACCCAGTGCACTAGATCCTTTTGCTCGAAGACACTCCGATGATTTTAGACTCATCATATCTCATTTGATCCCACTCAAATCCTAGCAAAAGAATTCTACAACTTTAACAAGATAAAGGTGCCCAACCTTTAACTTAAGTTGTGAACATTATTCAAGACTAACTAAAGAATTGTGTCTACCACATACATATGGTCGAACAATTCTTTTCCCATAGTCTTTAGACCTTATGATTATTTACTTTGACAATTATAATATAAACTATAAATGCTATACGATTTGTTAAACCAGAAATCTCTTTATTAATATGAAAAAGATTGTTAATTACAACATTACACTCTTGCTATTGAGCATAATCCTAACAAGGGTAGCTTAGGATTTTGATTATTGGTGTTTTGCACAACAAATGCCCTCTTAAGACCTTAAGAGAAGAAGCACCAAAGGTAAAACTCTTGTGCTTACTTGCTTTGAAGAGATCTAGTTGCACACACTCACAACTCATGCATATCTCCAATTCTTGTATGTTGTGTGTTTTATTTGTGTGCATTCATGTTCTTGATATCTCTTCATGCATGTTTAAATTGATTACATCTTGCTTGTTTTTCCATAACATGTTTAGGCATTAGGATGCAAAGCCATGAGATTTCAATGCCTTGGTTCGATGGTCGATGACTATAAAACCATGCCGCCGAATGAGACCAGTTGATCTAGTGTCATTTCGGCACCCTTAGTTCGGTGATAAGGGGCTGCATAACAAGGCCACCAAATTCAGAACAGTGGGTCTGATTGTAATTCGGCACCCATGTTCGGTGGGCAGGGCGTAGAATGAGGTTGCAGAATCCAAGTCAGCGTGACTATTGGTATTCGACGCCTTGTTCGGCGGTTGCTGGCCGCAGAATGAGGGTGCAGATCTGCCTGTTTCAGGGTACTTTTCCAAAACGATGTCACTTCATTTTGGCTCCCTATATATATGCCTATTTGTCTCTAGGTCGTTTCTAACTCTCAAAATATCATATTTTTCATTGAGAGCTTTTACAAAGAGAGAAATTCATCAAAGAAATCATTTTTCATCATCTTTGATTCTCTAAACACTCAAAACCATTTTCATATGTATCAAAACTTCATCTAGCATCTTCTAGCATATCTAGGATGCTTTCTTGCATGAGTTTTACAACATCACATCTTGCTTGGTAAGGTTTTCACTAATTTCATCTAATCTAATGTCTTTCTTAACAAGTCATCTCTTTAATTTGCTTGTATGCTCTAATAATATATTCTAGTTACAAGATAGAGATTGTTTGTGGTGTTTTGATTGAGTGTTGTATTGTGATAGCTATACCTAGGATTATTTAATTTAAGTTAGCTAAGCTTTATGCCATGTCATATATCATTTGATATCTAGGATTGATTTAATTGTCATCTTATAATCCTAGATAAGCATTTAGCATCCCCTAGCTCTATTTGCATTTTGGATATCATATATATTCACATAGGCTATTTTATCACTTCATTGAGAAGTAAGTCTTGTGGCTAAGGTTGCGTAGGCCATAAGCAAATTGAACTAGGTTCACTTTTAAAGGCCTGCAGGTAGTAGTGGTGTGTTATAGACCATGAGAGGTTGAGGTCAACCTATGTTGTAAACACCATTGCAATTAGTGGATTCGAGGTTCGTGTGTGGCGCACATAACAACCCGTGGTTTTTCCTTGCTGAAGGTTTCCATGTAAAAATCAAGTGTTATTTATATTTCGCATTTTACACTTGTTTTTATTTTTTTTTGTTTGTTTTTTTATTTTTTATTTTTTATTTTTTTTATTTTGTTTATTTTATTTATTTTTTTTTATATTTTGAATATTGACTAATCAAGAATTTGGTAATATAACTTGATGAAAATCTATTCACCCCCTCTAGATAATATTAGCACGCCATAATTAGTTTTAATTAGCATTAGAGCGGGTTCCTAGATATACTTAGGTGATCCTTGCTCATTTTGGTGTGTTTTGCATTTTGTGTGTTTTTTGATCATTCATATATTTGCATTCATTTCATTCATTCATAAACACTAAGAGTGGAAAGGATGGTGGAAACGAAGGTGCTTCTAGCACGAGGCTTCCATTGCTCACCGGTATAAATTATGCTTCTTGGAAATGCATGATGGAGTCGTACATATGCCAAATCCATGACCGGGCTTGGATGGCGATTGAAGACGGCTACGCTCCACTAATGATGACTCCTACGGGTGGAAGAGAAGATGTACTCAAACCAAAGGTTCAATGGAATGCACAAGAGTTTGAGGCATCGAAATGGAATAAGAAGGCGATGCGTGCCATACTATATGCAATGGACGAAAATCAATATAAATTGATTCAAAACACTAGGATCGCTAAGGAGGCGTGGGACATCATAGAGGTTGCACATGAGGGAACCGAAGTGGTTAATGGCTCTATGCTTCAAGTCCTCCAAACTCAATTCGAGATGCTCAGGATGAAGGAGAATGAGTGCTTCAATGACTTTGAGATTAAGTTGATGGACATAGTCAATCAAAGTCATCAACTTGGTGACCTATATTTGGATAGGAGAATCAAGCAAAAAATAATGAGATCTCTCCCCGAAAGATTTGAGTCCAAGGTAACGACTTTAGAGGAAATAGTGGGTATAAGGATATGAAGCCGAGTGAGGTGATTGGGAGACTTCTAGCCTATGAGTCTAGGAAGGGTCCTACCTCCACACCTCCTAAAAAGCAAAAGGGAATTGCTTTGAAAGTCTCCAAAGTTGAGAAGGAGGAGAATGATGACTCGGACGAAGACATGGCCTAGTTGATGAGAAGATTCAAAAAATGCGTCATGACCGAGAAGAAGGGTTTTGGATTCAAGGGTCAAGACTTGAAGAAAAAGGCTCCCTTCAAGAAATTTGAGCCTAGGCAAGAGAAGAGTGAAAGAAATGTTAGGATTATACTCAATAGCAAGAGTGAAATGATGTTTTTGACAATCTTTTCATATTAATAAAGTGATTTCTGGTTTAACATATCTTATAGCATTTATAGTTTAATTATTATAATTGTCAAAAGTAAATAATCATAAGGTCAAAAGACTATGAGAAAAGAAGAATTGTCCGTACATCTGGATATGTATGAGGTAGACATAATTCTTTAGTTAGTTTTGAATAATGTTCACAACTTAAGATAAAGGTTGGGCACCTTTATCTTGTTAAAGTTGTAGATTATTTTGCTAGCATTTGAGTGGGATCAAATGTGCTATGATGAGTCTAAAATCATCAATGTGTCTTTGAGTAAAAGAATCTAGTTCACTAGGTGCATTGAATAGGATCATAATGAAATAATTTATCTAGAACCGTCAGTGGATAAAAGTTTTCATTATTAGGATAATTAGAGAGTCTATCTTAGTCCTAAGATAAATGATGGACTTATGGTTATAAGTGTTATCATTTGAGCTATCAATGAGTATGATTATATAACATAGTTTATCCTCGATAGTTTGGTGGTATTCATTTGCTAATCGATAAATGATTTCATTTATAGATATGGACATCGTGGCTCCATTTATTAAATGAGAGTATAATATTATCATATGGATATTTTGAGGTATTGGATATTAAACCTTAACGTTGAGTTTTCGATAGCGTCTATTGAAACATGACTTCTGGACAAGTCAGAATATCCAAGTTCAAAATGTGGTCATATGAGTAAATAAGGTAACTAAGAGAGCTATAGACGGTCTATGAGCTCTTGGCGATTACTGATATTTATCACGAGGATACACTATCTCCAATAAGATTTTCTAGGGTATAAATGAGAAACATTTACTTATTCTATCTTTATTTAAGAGTTCAATTTTAATTCTTTAGTGGAATGAGCTAAAATTAATAGATCGAACCTAAGTGAGTCATTTGTTGATTGTGATTGGGTTATGTCTATTGAAGCTTAAATTTAGATAGCCCGCCAAGATCCCCAATCAACAAAGACTTGCATGGATCACTTGATATATTCTATCGGACCAATTTATGGGTCCATCTAGAATTGTAAATAATACATTAAGAATATAATTTACACATTATTTATTTAATGGGTTGTTAAATTATATTAATGTATTAATTTAAGGCATATGGACTTGTTTTTATTTTTTATTTTAGTAAGAATGGGTCTAATTCACATGTGAACTTTTTATTAAAGTCTAATGTATTTAATAAAATAGGAAAAACAATATATAGCTCATGTATTAGACATGGGCAGCAAGGCTAATAATATTGGCCTAAAAATATTGTTTTATTTTATTATTTAATTAAATGAAAGTTAATTAATTAATTATTTACTTAAAAATCAAAATCTTTTTCTAACTAGGAAATAGGTTTCTTAGTGTTATACTATTGTTGGTGGTATAATAGGAATCAAAGACTTTATTTGATAAGAAGATAAATAAAAGAAATTTATTTATCTCATCAAATTAGGAACTTTTTTATTAAGTTACAATTTAATTTATATCCAATATATTATTGGATAATACACTAAAGAGTTGGATTAGGGTTTGGAATTCTAAAGATTGATAGGAGTCATTGGTGTAAACACAAATCCTCTTTAGGTGAGGATTTCGGCCAACCTTAATATGTTTAGGGTAAGGATTTCGGCCAACCCTCTTTCTTTTGGGGTGAGGATTTTGGCCACCTATAAATACTATCATATAGAATTCGGCCAACCCTAGTTTTGATAGTGAGAGTTATTTCTTTTGTTTTAAAATAAATCCAACTCTAAAGCATATAGTGTGAAATTCGGCCAAGAGGAAAAAGAGAGAAGAAACATTTTATTTTCGATAATGCACTACTAGCTTTTATATCAAAAAGGCATTGTGCACAACTTCGAATAAGGTTCATGCGAGTTTTGATTAAAAGATTGAGAATTCAAAAGTGACCGAACGTTCTTCGTTTTCTCTAGAAAGATTATTATGACTAACAAAAAGGAAATTTTTTTTTGTTATCCATCCTCAGATACACAATTCAAGGAAAGGGAGCCCACACTCCTAGGTGATTCATGTTCGTGATTGGATTGGAAGGTCTTATGAATTACTATCAGCGCATCGTTAATCGTCACGTGGAAAAATGTACGATATCTTTTTATTATATATGTTAATTAATCAAGGGTTAAAGTTCTCTTTTAAGGAAATTTTTTAAAATATACAAATCTAATTTTTCGCTTCTGCCGCGTGTATTTTCCCTACAAGAAAAGGGATCCAATGCTATGAGTGTGGTGGCATGGGACATATCGCTCCCGATTGTGCAAATTTGAAGAACAAGAAGAAGGGAAAGGTGATGGCTGCCACATGGAGTGGAAGTGACTCCGATGAGGGAGATGAGTCTTCGAATGATGAAGAACGGATGGCTAACTTCATAGCCTTTGCCTCCTCTCACAAGAGCAAATGTGCTAGTGAAGAAGAGGAAGAGAGTCAAGAGGAAATTGACTCAAGTGAGGATGACTCCTCATCTAACCCCACAAATGGAAATGTGGAGAAAATGGACCTTCAAGACTACATCACTAAGTTTGAAAGCTTAAGGATGAAGAACAAGAGAGAGATTCGAAGGTTGAAAGAAGAAAATCTCGAGCTATCAACCCAAGTTGACCACTTGAGTGGAAAAGTGGTGAAAGCCAAGAAGATTGAAGATAAGCTAAGAGTTGAGTTAGACTTATCTAAGAGGAGTGAAGATGAAATGAAGAGGGAGCTTGAAGAAGTTAAAGGGTTAAAGGTTCAATGACTAAGATGACTGAAAATAATATTGCATGGTGTGTATAAAACTATCTAGGGGGGAGGGGTGAATCTATTTTAAACGATTATTACTAATTTCGCGATTAGTCAATATTACGAAAATACCTCAATCTAGTCAAAGCAATAAATCAAGTGTAAATGGCGGAATTTAAATAACACTTGATTTTTACGTGGAAACCTTCAATAAGGAAAAACCACGAGCTGTTATGTATGCCACACAGTCCTATCCACGGTTCGGTTTTGGACTGAAACCGCCGGTTTCAGTTTGGTGGCCACCCAAAACCGAAACTAAAACCGTGTAATACGGTTTGGACCATGGTTTGAATCCAGAGGTTTCATGGTTTTGGTTTGGGACAGTTTTGGTTTTGGTTTCGGTTTTTTTTTTTGTTTTTTTTTTTTGTTGATAGATATAAAGATTGTTTGTAAATATAAAATCTTACCAAATAATAATTCCAATGAACAAAGTTTTAAATAAAAAAACATTTACAAACATTTTCATTGAACTATTGAAGTATTTAAGTATTTCATAATGTTTAAAAGAAAGAAATTAACATTTATTAATAAATACAATTTTACAATTTCACAAAAAAAATAATAATTAGAAATTGGCCTTAAAGGCTTGAATTCAAATATACAATATTACAATGTAACAAAGTTAAAATTTTTTTTTAAAAAAACCCGGCCAATTAAGTTGCCTATGTATCCTCCACCAATGTAGAAGAATCAAAGGCCACATAGTTCTTATACCTTTAATTAGTTGCTCGGTGTTGGGGGTTGGAAGTTGGAACGGAATCTATTCGCTGCCTTTCGTTCCCGTGGTTTGGTCATCTTCGAAGAAGTCGTTCACTATCTTCGGCTGGAGTTCTTGTTGTCTATATTTTGCCATCGTCTAATCATTAACAAACGCCTAGATTTCAAGTGATTGTGGAGACATAGACGACCGTCTTGGGTCCAAAATATTTCCACCTGCATTAAATTCTTATTCTACAGCAACGGTAGAAGCCGACGTTCCAAGAATTTGTTTGGAAATAATAGCCAAAATTGGATAATCATGCTGATGACTCTTCCACCAAACCTGGAGACTAAATCCTTCATCTAAAAATTGATGACAGTCTTCTAAATACCGGTCAAGCTCCGAGGTAGGTGAGGATGAAGAAGATGTTCGTAATTTTTGGCTCTTTGGGAGAACAGTCAATCCCCTAAACCCCTTAATTGAAATTTTTCGAAACTACTAATGACACCAGATGTGGGTTGGGGTTGTGAAACCTGCACATTCAAAGACTGACCATACATTCTAACATATTCATCATATAATTCATAAAGCAAAGTCTTAACGGAATCATAATAATGAAGAATATCAACTTCTAGTCCTAAACATTTGTAATAATTAGTTAAATAATCCTGCAAACATTCTAATTTAAAGCGTGGATCAAAACACGGTGCAAGCAAGTAAATGTTTAGAATCTCCCCATAATACTGTACCCATTTTTTTTTCATGGCAGCAACACATGGACTCAATCCAACATCTAATTCACAATCATTAAATGCACCAACAATATTAACACTTTGAATAAGAAACAAATGATTAGTGGGATAGTAAACACCAGATAAAACATTGGTAACATCATTAAAAACATGTAACAATTCAAGAATTTTTATACATGCATCCCAATGGTTTAATTGAAGAGAAATTGAAGGAACGTTATAATTAATAAAAGAAACTAAGAAATCCTTATATCCAACTCTTTCATTATTCAACTTATAAGTTGAATTCTAACGAGTGGTAATATTTCGAGAAAATTTTTTGGGACGCATATTATTCAGAGAGCAATATTTTAACCACTGTTTCTGGGTTTTGTTATACCTCCAGATATAGTTAATACTATCTCTAATTGGTCTAATAAAAGTAAAAAGCTCTGCTAATCCAGCTTGAACACACAAATTTAAAATATAGCATGCATAACGTTGATGAAATAATTTACCCCCAAAATAAAGATTGCTCAAATCCTGTAACACAGGAATAGATGCGGTATTGCTTGCATCATTATGAAAGCCAATAGCAAAAATTTTGTTTAGGATATTATACTCTTGAAAAACGATTTTAAGGAGTCGAAAAATATTTTGAGCTGAATGTGAGTCATTGAAAACACGAAATGCAAGAATTCTTTTTTGCATGTCTCAGTCATTGTCCATATAATGACATGTGACACCCAAATATGAATGACTACCAAAATTGTCAGTCCATATGTCGGCACATACGGAAACACGACCTTGAAATTGAGAAAAAAATATTTTCAATATGTTTTTTTCTTTTTTGTAAATGACATTTAGTATACATGTGAGAGTGGATCTAAGAACACGTTGCATTGCAGGATTTAATGCATTTTGATGATAATTAACAAAACCTACTTTCTCACCAAAACCAAATGGTAAGTGTTCAGTTACAACCATTAATGCTAATTGTTCTCTATTTTTTTTTTCAGAAGTGTAATGAAATAATTGATTAGAAAAGGTTGTGTACCTGGAGATTTGGGCTTGGTTACTCGCCATCACGTATTCAGACGGGTGATTTTTTCTGATATGGGTCCAGAGCGTGCCATATCCGAAGTTTCTTCCAACCTTGTATGATTTGGTGCAATAATTGCACTGGATATGGAAAAATCCATCATCTAACTTAGTTTTCTTCATATGCACTTTGAAGAGATTGAACTTCATTGGCTTTTCACCTTCACCTTCATCTTTACCTGCAAAAAAATTATCTGAAGGGGGTGGGGGGTCAGATAGATTTTCATTAGTATTAGGGTTAGGGTATTGTGATCGGGGTCGAACTTGAGAATTATTATAGGGGGATTAGGACTAGAGGGGTGATTGGATCCAAATCGATCTTGAAGGAATCGGTTAAAAGACACATCGTCGTAAGTGACAGCATCACCAACGTGTTCTAACAAGTTTTGCATTGGACTTTTTCCTCTGTTCACATTACTTGAACCATCTCCCCCACTTGCCATTGAAAAATTAATAATAATAAAATATAGATATATGTAAAAAAAATATTGTTGGAATAATAGTAGTAACAAAGTAAAAAAAATAGATGATTGAAAAAAATATATTGTTGAGATAATAGTGGTGAAAAAAATTTAATTATGGTAAAAAAATAGAAGAAATAAATCTTGTTGGAATAAGAGTGGTAAGCAAGTAAAAAAAAATATATGATTGAAAAAAAAAATATATTGTTGAAATAATAGTGGTCATTTTTATTTTTATTTTTTTTTATTTTTTATTTTTTATGATGGTCAAAAATAGAAGAAATAAATATTGTAAATCAATTCGATGATTGAAAAAATAGAAGACAGTAAAAACTAGAAGAAATAATTTATATATGAAATGAAAATTAAATAAAATTGTAGAATGTAGAGAGAATTGAGAATTTGAGATTGAGAGAGATTGAGAGAAGTTGAGAGTATGAGAATGGTGTGAAGAATAATGAAATGTGGAGGGGTATTTATAGTATAGTAGAGAGGGGTAGCTTTGCAAATAAGAAAAATTAAGGGATGAAAAAAAAAATTTAGGTGGCTGTTAGGCAGATTAGAACGATCATTTGATAACTACCCAATGACAATATTTTAATTTTTTTTCAAACGTTATGCCACGTGGCAGCGTTTCATTGGTCCCTTTTTTTTCAACCGTTTAACAGTCATTTGTCAGTTTGTTTTTTAAATTTCCTGCCACGTGGCAGCTTTTGATTGGTTGAATTAATATATATATTTTTAAATTGAAAACCGGCAGTTTAACAGCGGGCAAAACCGTGGGTTAAGGTTTCAGTTTTCAAACCGGTGGTTTAGGTTTCAGTTTTGGCTTTGGTTTAAGCTGTACGGTTTTGGTTAAACCGTGGAAAAAACCGACGGTTCAACTGGAACCGTGGTCACTACTAGCGCCACACACGAACCTTGAGTCCACTAATTGCAATGGTGTTTACAACCTAGGTTGACCTCAATCTCTCATGGTCTATAACCCACCACTACTACCCGCAAGCCTTTAAAAGTGAACCTAGTCCTATTTGCTTGCGGCCTAAGCAACGTTAGCCATAAGTCTCAATTCTCAATGAAGAGATTAAACAACCTGTAAGGTTCCCATTTATTGATTGACTTATTTCGTGGACAAACCACAATTGGGGTTTGAATTGTAAGGGTAGTTTAGGTGATTAAGGATCAAGCTCAAATGCCCTTTTCAAGACCTCAAGGTGACAAGCACTCTAAAGGTATATCTTTAGTGCTTCTTTTTAATTGAAGAGATCTAGTTGCACACACACACTTCACATTTTGGCATTTGTGTGCATACTTTTCACACGTCACATTTTCACACTTGCACATGGTTGTTATATCTTGAAAATAAATATAAAACATGTACTAATAATCTAGGAGGGGGGTGGGGGTGGGGGGGGGGTGAATAGATTTTAATCCGACTATTACCAAATTATCACAATTAATCAATATTACTAATAAACCCCCAAACTAGTCATAACCTAAACTCAAGTGTAATAAAGTGGAATGAATGACATTTGATATTTATGTGGAAACCCTCACGGGAAAAACCACGGGCTGTTATGTGCGCCACACATGAACCTCAATCCACTAATTGTAATGCGATTACAACCTAGGTTGACCACGTCAAACCCTACACGGTTACTAATCCACACTACTACCCGCAGGCCTTCAAAAGTGAACCTAGTCCTTTGCTTCCAAACTACCAAAAGGTAAATACAAGACTTGACTCTCTAAGAGAAGAGATTAACAACCTAGAGTGAATATATGCAATATTCAAGATGCAAAAATGCAAGGTTAAACATTTAAGCTTATCTAGGCATGGATGAACATGTTAAGCATTCCTAGATATCATTTGGCTATATGACATGTATACAACCTAGCTATATGTGCAAATCAAACCTTATATGCAATAGCTATCACAAATAACTCACAAACACAATAGAAAGCTATCTTGAAACTAGTCAAGTAATAAAGATGCAATCTTGAACCTAGTCAAGTAATAAAAAAAAACCATCTTGTAAAGCAAGAACGTACAAGAAGATGCAAATGATGTTCTAGCTACAAGTCATGTGAGTAAAGAAGAGAGACCAAGAGACACTGTACCTAACCCATGCAAGATGATGTATGATTCATGAAGAATGAAGGGTATTGGGGTTTTGGAAGATCAAAGATCAACTCTTGGTGGTTTGTGTTTGAAGACACTCTATAGCTCTTGAAAGATGAGATTTTTTGCTCTCTAAAACGAGCCAAGGCAAACAAGGGATATATAAAGGCAGCTAAAATGAAATGATCGTTTTGGAAAAGTGGCCAAAAAAAGGCAGATCTAAGCTTTTAAATATACGGCCGGTGAACGCAAAACAAGGGCGCCGAATACCAACAGATGCGCTGATGAAGGTGGTTCTGCGGCCTATTTCTATAGCCTTGGCCGCCAAAAAAGACACCGAATTTAGGTGACACCTCTATTCCCTTTTCGGCGGCCTGTTCTGCAGCCTCTAATCGCCGAGACCAAGGGCGCCGAATTTAGGTGACATCTCTGGTTCCTTTTCGGCGGCCTTTTTTGCAGCCTCTAATTGTTGAAGCCAAGGGCGCAGAAAATCTGCGGCCTGTGCCCGCCGAATAAGGGCGCAAAAAACCCCTTGGCAATGCATCCAAAATCTAAGCATGTTATGGCAAAACAAGCAAGATGCAATCAACAACAAGCATGAAATGTGAGTGTGTGCAATTACATCTCTACAAATAGAGTCAAGATCAAGTAGACTACCTTCCTTGAAGCTCTTGATGCCCACAATGAGTTCCTTTGACATTTGATGAGGATTTCTTCAATCCTAAGCTACCTTTACATGATTGAACCCAATTGTGGTTTTGTCAACGAAATTAAACCAATCAAAAAGAGGCACTTACAATCCCCCCCCCTTTGGCTATTTCGTGACAAAACCAACACTCATATAGCAACCTCACCAAAACAAAAAAATGGTTGGTCAACAAAATTTTTCTACATTACAAAAGAAGCTCCTAGTCTAAGTCTTGAACATCTTCAAGTCAAATCCAAACTTGTAGAAAAATCTAACCTACACACAATCAACAAGAAGGATACCTTCCAAGAGCAAGTGTGTGAGAGGTGCTTATAACAAGAGTAATTGCAATTGCCAAAGTAAATCAGTACACAAAAAATGTAATCATGCAATGTAACTCCCCATAGATGCAATATGTCCCAACATGGGTTACTCTCTCTTAACTCCCCCTAAATGCAATGCCAAGAATGACACAAATTCTCCCTAACCTTACTCCCCCTTTTTGTCATGAGATAGGCAAAGGGAGTCTCCCTTAATAGGTAAGCATTAGCAAGGAGAGCTTGTAGCACAAGCACATATGCATAATAATATAAGCAACTTTATGCAACTCAAATAAGTACAAGGGATTCAAGGAGTTTATCAAAACAAAAGAATGTGTGACAAGGATGCTTTGCATGCAAGACATGTCGCATTCATGTTCAAAAGCAATTGTTTTTGGCAAGGCAAACAACAAAGTTTTCCAAATAAAATTCAAACCAAATTTCACCCTTTGTCATGGAAAAGCAAGGATATAGATGATAGGTATTACAAAGTAAAGAGCAACTATATCCAACCTTATGAGCAAAACAAGACATGAGCGACTTTGCACCCCATTTGATTTTTCCGGGTGAGATACCCGTATGATAGTAGCCTTGTTTTACCAATAAAGATAGAGAGACTTTGGATTTTAAGATCCCTATTTATTTAAGTCTCAACACTGCTTTTTGCACACATATTTGCATTTAAGATTTAGCATTTAAATATGACACATTTTCAACTCATGCTTTTCATCTTAAGCATGTCATAAGAAAGAATCATCATGTCATAGGAAACAATTTAAGGTCACTCAGAAAAGAACTTCCAAAGTACATCTCCTATTCCAAAAATGCATGTTTGAGCATAAATAAGACATGTATTGCAAACAAAGCAATTAATCACAAAAAAAAAAAAAAAAAAAAAAAAAAACAAGCACAACCAATCATCTTAAGCAATCAAATAAGAGGCATAACATATATCAATGTAGCATAATGCATGGTCATGCAACTTTGCTCTCTTTGCTTGAGCTCCCCAAATGGGGTCAAGACAAACCATTTCAACCCAAGTGACAAATCCCTATAGGCTTGCTAAGGTTCCCAAATATAAGGGTGTCTAAGTGTTTTGTAAACAAATCCGCTAGTTGGTCATTTGTTCCCACATGTTCCAATTCAATGGTTTTGTTTTCAACTAGCTCTCTTATGAAATGGTGTCTAATGTCAATGTGCTTTATCCTAGAATGTTGGATGGGATTCTTAGAAATGTTGATGACACTCATGTTGTCACAAAATAAAGTAAGAGTACCTTGCTCCAAGCCATAATCGGCTAGCATTTGTTTCATCCACATCAATTAAGTGCAAGCACTACCGGCGGTAATGTATACCGCTTCGGCCGTGGATAGGGAAATTGAGTTTTGTTTCTTACAAAACCAAGAAACCAAATTGTTCCCAAGGAAGAAGCAACCGCCCGATCTACTTTTCCTATCATCACAATTTCCTGCCTAATTAGTGTCACTATATCCCACAAGACTAGGATTACTGTCAAATGAGTACCAAATCCCATGGTTTGAGGTACCATTCACAAACCGAATAATCCTCTTTACCACAACAAGGTGAGATTCCTTGGGATTAGCTTGGTACCTTGCACAAACACCCATACTAAATGCTATATCGGGCTTACTTACGGTCAAGTAAAGCAAGCTACCTATCATGCAATGATATAAACTTTGCTCAACATTCTTTCCATTAGCATCTTTGCTTAGTTTCAAGGTGGTGCTCATAGGTGTGTCATAATGTTTGGCATTCTCAAGGCTAAACTTCTTCATTAGGCTCTTAGCATATTTAGCTTGGGATATAAAGATCCTGTCATGCATTTGCTTAATTTGCAAGCCTAGGAAGTAATTTAGTTCACCAACCATGCTCATCTCAAACTCATGAGACATAACATCAACAAATTGTTGCACTTTCAAATTGTTGGTGGAACCAAATACAATGTCATCAACATAAATTTGAGCTATGAATAACTCATCTTTATTGCACTTGATGAACAAAGTCTTATCAACACTACCTCTAGAATAGCCATTGTCAATAAGATAAAGAGTGAAGCGCTCATACCAAGCTCTCGGTGCTTGTTTCAACCCATATAAAGCCTTCTTGAGGCGATAGACATGAGAGGGGTGGTGTGGATCGACAAACCCCTTGGGTTGTTCAACAAACACTTTCTCATGCAATAAGCCATTGAAGAAGGCACAATTGATATCCATTTGGTGTAATTTGTACTTGTACACACAAGAAATGGATAAGAGAAGCCTTATGGACTCTAGGCGGGCAACAGGAGTAAAAGTCTCCTCAAAGTCAATACCTTCAATTTGGGAGTACCCTTGTGCAACAAGCCTTGCCTTGTTTCTCACAATGTTGCCATCCTCATCGGATTTGTTCCTAAACACCCATTTAGTGCTTATGACATTGGTGTTTCTAGGTTTAGGAAAAAGAGTCCAAACCTCATTCCTTTCAAATTGGTTTAGCTCTTCTTGCATGGCAATAACCCTAAACTCATCTTCCAAGGCTTCATCAACCTTTTTGGGTTCTATTTGAGAGGTGTAGCAACTGTAGCTAATTTGATTAGCCATTTGACGCCTAGTCCTAACACCCTCATTAGTGTCTCCAATGATATCATTTTTATCATGGAGTTTCTTTACCCAAGGAGCGAGTTCACTAGAGTCCAAAGGAGAAACTCTATTAAGAGGTAGATTATCCTCTTCATTTTAGTTTGACTTCACACCACTTGAAGTCACATCATACTCCTTCAAGGGAAGGTCATCTATCTCACAAACATCCTCCTCATGGTCATCATGTTTGGGCCTACAATCATCAAAGACAACATTTGATGATTCCATGACACTTCGAGTCTTTAAATTAAAAACTCTATAGGCCTTGCTATTAAGTGCATACCTAATGAAAATACCCTCATCACTCTTAGTATCAAACTTGCTAAGTTGATCACGGTCATTTAGTATAAAGCACTTGCTTCCAAAAATGTGGAAGTAGCTCACATTGGGTTTCCTACCCTTCCATAACTCATAGGATGTTTGTTTAGTCCTGGGCCTAAGAAACACTCTATTTCCTATGTAACAAGCCGTATTGATGGCTTCGGCCCAAAGGTTCCTAGGGACTTTGTTGCTAAGCAACATCACTCGGGTCATCTCTTGAAGGACTCTATTCTTCCTCTCAACACCATTTTGTTGGGGAGCCCTAAGGGCCAAAAATACATAGGAAATGCCTAGGCTATTGCAAAAGTTTTCGAAGCTAGCATTATCAAATTCTTTCCCATGATCACTCCTAATTTTCTTAATGCTTTTAATGTGAGAAGTTTTCTCATTTTGAATTTTGACATAAAGCATTTTGAATTTCTCAAAGGCTTCAGACTTTTCCCTAAGGAAGTAAGTCCATGTGAACCTAGAGAAGTCATCAACAACTACAAGAATGTATCTTCTACCACCTAAGCTTTTGGTTTGGATGGGACCCATAAGGTCCATATGGAGAAGCTCCAATGGCTCATTGGTGGAAAGGTGTTTTCCTTTCTTATGCACACTCTTGGTTTGCTTCCCTTGTTGACAAGGTCCACAAATACACTCAACCTTTTTCCCAAGTTTGGGAAGACCTCTAACTACATTCATCATATCAAGGACTCTCAAGTCCCTATAGTTCATGTGGCCAAATCTTTGGTGCCACACCTCAACTTGCTCACTAGTGGATAAGTTACAAGAGATAAGATTAGACTCAAGATAATAGCAATTGTCACTTGATCTCTTTCATTAAAATTTGCCCATTTTCTTTAAGAATAGAGCAATCAACCTTGCCAAACATAACCAAGAGCCCTTCATCACTCAAATGTGATATGCTAATGAGATTGGCTTGCAAGCCATCCACATAAAAAACATTGGACAAGGAGGGTAAACCAGGAATGGATATTTTACCTTTCCCTATGACCTTTTTCTTAGATACATCACCAAAGGTGACGAACCCACCATCCTCCATCACAAGAGTTTTAAAGAAACTCTTGTTTCTAGTCATGTGCCTAGAATACCCACTATCAAGGTACCAAGTGTTGGAGGAATTTGCTTTCAAGGCAACTTGGGCCACATAGCAATAGTATTCATCATTTCTATTCATCTTAGGTGAAACATGGTGATTCCCATTGGTCCATTAACTCTAATTTTCCTAGGTGCATGCATCGTGGCTTTTCTAAGCATATTTTTCTCAATCATGCTTCCTCTTCTACACAACTTTATATATTTAAAGCAATTTGGATTAATATGGCCTTCAATTCCAAAAAAATGGCAAGTAGGAGTAAAGTAAGAGTTCATACCATAGTTTTGAGCAAGCATTTGTGATCTCCTCCTATTTTGAGTTGCTCTTGGATGTTGAGGCAACTCTCTCCTTTGTGTTTGAGCCATGTTGGCATGTCTTTTATGTTGAGCATGAAAGGCCCCATGTTGAGCTTGTGGGATCCTTGGTTGCGGAGGTTTAGGTTGTGGATCAGCTCTTGGTTGTGGTTGTCTTGGTTGTGGTAGAGCTCTAGTTTGAGCTTGCTTTGAGGATTCACCAACTTCCACCCATTTGGTTTATTATCGTGGGGTTTGAGCATTTTCAACCTCTTTGCTTTTGACAAAGGCTGTCTTCTTCAAGGATGTAGTCTCCGTTTCTTCAACATATCTTAACCCTTTCTTATCACTGGGACTCTTCCTACAAGATAGCATCTTGTCAAGCTTCTCGATTCCGGAAGTCATCTTAGCAATCAACCTTCTTGCTTCCATAAGCTATTTCCTTAAGCTCTCTTCATTCTTCTTGGCTAACACTAACTCCATCTTCAATCCTTCTTCCATCTCTTTTGCTTTACTCATTTCCATACTTAAATGAGCAACCTTGGAAGTCAATTCAAGCTTTTCCCCTTTTAGCTTTTGTATCTCCTTCTTCTTTTTCAATCTAGAGTTCTCAAAGAACCTTATGAAGTCATCATAGTCCATCTCTTCATCGATCTCAAAATTGGAGTTTGAGGAGTTGCTCTTACCATTTGAGTCATTCTCTTCTATGTCACTCACACTTTCATTACTCTTATGAGAAGATGAGAGGGCAATGAAGTTGTCAACTTGGTCTTCATCATCATCCGAAGACTTATCATCCTCTTCTAGGTCATCACTATCACTCTAAGTGACCGCCATGGCCTTTCCTCTCTTTTTCTTCAAATTTGCACATTCCGGAGCAATATGTCCAAAGCCACTACAGTCATAGCATTAAACACCTTTCTTGTGGTCTTTCTCTTGAGTTTGCTCCACTTTCTTGATATGAGTCTTCTTCTTCACAAACTTTCCCTTGGAGCCAAAACCCTTCTTCTCAAATCTCACAAATTGCTTGAACTTCTTAGCCATTAAAGCAATTTCTTCATCCGAGTCCTCTTCTTCCTTGTCCAATTTGGTGCTTTTCAAAGCCAAGCTCCTTTGCTTCTTTGGAGGTGTAGTAGTAGGACCCTTTCTTGATTCATAGGCCAAGATCCTTCCTATCACTTCACTTGGCTTCATTTTTGAGTAGTCACTATTTTCCTCCAAGGCTGTCACTTTGGATTCGAATCTCTTGGGAAGCGATCTCATTATCTTTTGCTTGATCCTTATATCCAAGTACTGATCACCAAGTTGGTGACTTTGATTCACAATATCCATAAGCTTCACTTGGAAGTTATTGAAGCACTCATCCTCTTCCATCTTTATGGTCTCAAATTGTGTTTGGAGGACTTGAAGCTTAGAGTCCTTGACCACTTCGGTTCTTTCATGAGCCATTTGTAATATGTCCCAAGCTTCCTTTGCTATCCTTGTAGTTTGAATGACTTTGTATTGGTTGTCATCCATGGCACATAGGATTGCATGCATGGCTTTGTTGTTCCATTTTGAAGCCTCAAACTCTTGGGGACTCCATTGTGCCTTTGGTTTGGGAACTTCATCTCCACCTCTCGTAGGAGTCATCATAGGTTACACGTACCCATCTTCAATAGCCATCCATGCACGATCATGAATTTGACACACATATGCTTCCATTTTGCCCTTCCATGATGCATAATTCACTCCGGTGAGCAAGGGAGGTCTTGTATTAGAAGCACCCTCCCCACCAATCCCATTTCCACTCATTGTGTTTGGGTGAGAATTATATGAAAGAAACCAAACAAGCAAGGCACACAAGACACAAAGAAAATGCAAACAAATGTAATAGACTCTAACAAGAGCAAGGATCTCCTAAGTATGTTAAGGAATCTGCTCTGATACTAATTGAAAATAAATATAAAACGTGTCCTAATAATTTAGAGGGGGGTGAATAGATTTTAATCCGGTTATTACCAAATTATCGCAATTAATCAATATTACTAATAAACCCCCAATCTAGTCACAACCTAAACTCAAGTGTAATAAAGCGGAATGAACGACACTTGATATTTACGTGGAAACCCTCACGGGAAAAACCACGGGCTGTTATGTGCGCCACACATGAACCTCAATCCACTAATTGTAATGCGATTACAACCTAGGTTGACCACATCAAACTCTACACGGTTACTAATCTACACTACTATCCACAGGCATTCAAAAGTGAACCTAGTCCTTTGCTTCCAAACTACCAAAAGGTAAATACAAGACTTGACTCTCTAAGAGAAGAGATTAACAACCTAGAGTGAATATATGCAATATTCAAGATGCAAAAATGCAAGGTTAAACATTTAAGCTTATCTAGGCATGGATGAACATGTTAAGCATTCCTAGATATCATTTGGCTATATGACATGTATACAACCTAGCTATATGTGCAAATCAAACCTTATATGCAATAGCTATCACAAATAACTCACAAACACAATAGAAAGCTATCTTGAAACTAGTCAAGTAATAAAGATGCAATCTTGAACCTAGTCAAGTAATAAAAAAAAACCATCTTGTAAAGCAAGAACGTACAAGAAGATGCAAATGATGTTCTAGCTACAAGTCATGTGAGTAAAGAAGAGAGACCAAGAGACACTGTACCTAACCCATGCAAGATGATGTATGATTCATGAAGAATGAAGGGTATTGGGGTTTTGGAAGATCAAAGATCAACTCTTGGTGGTTTGTGTTTGAAGACACTCTATAGCTCTTGAAAGATGAGATTTTTTGCTCTCTAAAACGAGCCAAAGCAAACAAGGGATATATAAAGGCAGCTAAAATGAAATGACATCATTTTGGAAAAGTGGCTAGAAAAATACAGATCTACGCCCTTAAATATGCGGCCGGTGACCGCAAAACAAGGGCGCCGAATACCAACAGACGTGCTGATGAAGGTGGTTCTGCGGCCTATTTCTGTGGCCTTGGCCGCCGAAAAAAGGCGCCGAATTTAGGTGACACCTCTGGTCCCTTTTCGGCGGCCTGTTCTGCGGCCCCTAATCGCCGAAACCAAGGGCGCCGAATTTAGGTGACATCTCTGGTCCCTTTTCGGCGGCCTTTTCTGTAGCCCCTAATTGCTGAAGCCAAGGGCGTAGAAAATCTGCGGCCTGTTATGCGGCCTGTGCTCACCGAATAAGGGCGCAAAAAACCCCTTGGCAATGCATCCAAAATCTAAGCATGTTATGATAAAACAAGCAAGATGCAATCAACAACAAGCATGAAATGTGAGTGTGTGCAACTACATCTCTTCAAATAGAGTCAAGATCAAGTAGATTACCTTCCTTGAAGCTCTTGATGCCCACAATGAGTTCTTTTGACATTTGATGAGGATTTCTTCAATCCTAAGCTATCCTTACATAATTGAACCCTATTGTGGTTTTGTCAACGAAATTAAACCAATCAAAAAGAGGCACTTACAATCCCCCCATTTGGCTATTTCGTCACAAAACCAACACTCACATAGCAACCTCACCAAAACAAAAAAATGGTTGGTCAACAAAATTTTTCTACATTACAAAAGAAGCTTCTAGTTTAAGTCTTGAACATCTTCAAGTCACAAAATCAACAAGAAGGATACCTTCCAAGAGCAAGTGTGTGAGAGGTGCTTATAGCAAGAGTAATTGCAATTGCCAAAGTAAATCAATACATAAAAAATGTAATCATGCAATGTAACTCCCCCTAGATGCAATATCTCCCAACATGAGTTACTCTCTCTCAACTCCCCCTAAATGCAATGCCAAGAATGACACAAATTCTCCCCAACCTTACTCCCCCTTTTTGTCATGAGATAGGCAAAGTGAGTCTCCCTTAATAGGTAAGCATTAGCAAGGAGAGCTTGTAGCACAAGCACATATGCATAATAATATAAGCAAATTTATGCAACTCAAAAAGAGGACTAGGTTTTGTCAACGAAATTAAGCCAATCAAAAAGAGGCACTTACATATCTTGTTGTGTGTTTATGTGTCTAGTAATTCATTTTCCAATTTTGTTCGGAAAGGTCCGCGCATGCATGAATGTGTGCTTTGTTCAGCTCGAAGATCGCCTTAAGAGAATGCCCTTGGCTTCTCCTTTGGTTAAACTATCATTGGTGAAATGGCGGTTTGATCAGCGACCATGATCGTCTAATGGAACCTCCGTTTTATTCCAGTATGTTCTGGAACGGTTCTACGGTTTCGATCGGTAGCCTGATCGCCATTCGAAATTGTCATTGAGACCTGATTGAAATAAATATCTGTGTCTCAATTCGTTGTGATCGGTGGTTTCGAAACCGTCAAACAAAAATCGCAGTTCTACACCTGATAGATATTTTGAGTCAGTTTTGATTCTGCAGTCATGATCGGCAGTTTTGAAATTGCCGAATGAGACAGCTGATGATCCCCTGTTCTCTCGGGATCAATTCGGCGGTTTGATCGGTAGTTTTGAAACAACCGAATGAAATCGCCGATCGGTGATTTCAAGAGCAAACTTGACTTTTCACATGCCCTGTTCTTGATGTCTATAAATATACCACTTTCTCATTTTCTGAAGTTAGTTCTTTTCACTCTTAGAACCCCAGAGATTAAAAGAGAGAATTTGAGAACAAATCAAATCAAGAAATCACCTTTAAACACTCAAAACCATTTTCAATGCATCAAAATATCATCTAGCATTATCTAGCTTAGTTAGGATGTTTGCTTGCATGGGTTTTGGTCATCACACATCCCTTGGTATGTTCTTCACTAATTTCATCTAATTTTAGTGTTTTTCATATTAAGACATCTCTTGATTTACTTGCAGGTTCTTAGATTAAATTCTAATATTCAAGATAGAGATTGTTGTGTTGACATGATTGAGTGTTGTATTGTGATAGCTATCTAGGTTTGCTTAATCTATGATTAGCTAAGCTTTATGACATGTCATTTAGCTATTGATATCTAGGATTGTATTAATTGTTATTTCATCATCCTAGATAAGCATCTAAGGTTACCTATCTTTATTTGCACTTTGGATATCATCATATATTCACATAGGTTTTATTATCTCTTTATTTAGAAGTGAGTCCCGTGTTGCTTCTAAGATTAGGTAGCTTAAATCACAAGCAATTAAACTAGGTTCACTTATACCGGGATTAGGTTGTAATCATTTATCATTAGTGGATTCGAGGTTCGAGTGTGGCGCACTTACTAGCCTGTGGTTTTTCCCGTGAGGGTTTCTACGTAAAAATCTTGTGTCATTTACGATTCCACAGTTTATGCACTTGATATATTATTGTGACTAGTTATTGGTATTTTCGTCTAGTTGCCTAATAACGAAAATTGGGTAAAATTGGATAAAATCTATTCACCCCTCTAGATTAACATTGAACACATCTTTAATTTGTTTCAATTGGTATTAGAGCGGGTTCCTAGAAATACTTAGGTAATCATTTGCTCATTTTGGTGTGTTTTTCATTTTGTATGTTTTTTGATCATTCATACATTTGCATTCATTTAATTCATTCATAAACATTATGAGTGGAAACGGTGGAAATGGTGGTGGCAACGAGGGTGCTTCTAGCACGAGACCTCCCCTACTCACCAGGTTGAATTATACCTCTTGGAAAGGCAAGATGGAGTCATATATTTTCCAAATCCATGATAAGGCATGGATGGCAGTTGAAGATGGCTACACATCACCGATGAAGACTCCTATAGGTAGAGGAGAGGATGTTCTCAAGCTTAAGGCACAATGGAACACGTAAGAGTTTGAGGCATCGAAATGGAATAGGAAGGTGATGCATGCCATCCTATGTGCAATTAATGAGAATCAATAAAAATTGATTCAAAACACTAGGATCGCAAAAGAGGCATGAGACATCCTAGAAGTTGCACATGAAGGTACCGAAGTCGTCAAGGACTTTAAGCTTCAAGTCCTCTAAACACAATTTGAGATGCTTAGGATGAAGTAAGACGAACACTTTAATGACTTCGAGATCAAGTTAATGGATATTGTCAATCAAATCCATCAACTTGGTGACCCATATTCAGATAGGAGAATCAAGCAGAAAATTATGAGATCTCTTTCGAATAGGTTTGAATCATAGGTTACGGCTTTAGAAGAAAATATTGGATATAAGGACATGAAGCTGAGTGAGGTGATAGAGAGACTTCTCGCCTATGAGTCTAGGAAAGCTCCTACCTCCACACCTCCTAAAAAGCAAAAGGGAATTGCTTTGAAAGTCTCCAAAGTTGAGAAAAAGGAAAATATTGACTCGGACGAAGACCTTGCCTATTTTGTGAAAATGTTCAATAAGGTTATGCAGTTCGGGAAGAAGGACTTTAGATCAAAAGGCCAAAACTTGAAGAAAAAAGGGTCCCTTCAAGAAGTTTGAGCCTAGGTAAGAGAAGACCGAAAGGAAAGGGGTCCGATGCTATGAGTGTGGTGGGATAGGTCACTTTGCCCCCGAATGTGCTAATCATAATAACAAGAAGAAGGGAAAAATGATGGCCGCCACTTGGAGTAGAAGTAGTGATTATTCAAATGAAGAGGATGAATCTTCGGATGATGAAGAACTTATGGCCAACTTCCTAGTCTTTGCCTCCTCCCACAAGAGCAAGAGTGCTAGTGAAGAATAGGAAGAGAGTCAAAAGGAAAATAACTCAAGTGAAGATGACTTCTCATCTCACTCTATAAATGTATATTTGGAGAAAAAGGTTCTTTTTGAATACCTCGCTGAGTTTAAAAGCTTAGAGATGAAGACCAAGAGAAAGATTCAATGATTGAGAGAAGAGAATCTAGAGCTTTCATCTCATATTGACCACTTAAGTGATCAAGTGGAAAGAGTAAAGAAAATTGAAGATAAGCTAAGAGAGGAGTTAGACTTATCTAAGAGGAATAAGAAGGTTTGAAGAGGGAGCTTAAAGAATCTAAATAATCAATGACTAGGATGACTACTAGCACCAAAAAACTTGACCACATCCTAGGTGTTGGAAAAAGTCCTTGTGACAAGAGAGGTATTGGGTTTGAAGATGGCAAGAAGACAACCATTCCCAACAAGACCGTGTTTGTAACGTCTTTGAGCAACAAAGAAGCCTCACCGATGCAAACTCATAGGAAGAAGATTGATCTAGGACAATGCTTATATTGTGCACAAGTGAAGGTGGCTCCAAGAAGACAACCACAAGCTCAACCCTCAAGAGCTCCTCAAGTTAACTTTCCTCAACAAATGGCTCACGGCAAAGGAAAGAGACCAATCATGCAACCTCAAGCAAAGAAGCAAGCTAGATTGGTTCAACAACGAAGATACATTGAACCAATTCAACCACAACAACATGGGAAGGCTCCAATACAAGCACAAGTTTATGGTATGATCCCTAACTTTATCCCTACATGTCATTTTTGTGGTTTTGATAGTCACATTAGACCAAATTGCTTTCACTATATCAAAATGTGTAGAATAAAAAGCATGATTGAGAAGAAAAAGAAAAGAGCCATGATGCATGTACCTAGGGATGATAAAATTAATATGCATGATCCTAGGACATCTAAAGCCCATGTACCAAAGACCACTAGGAAAGAAAATGTTTCACCTAGGTGGATTAGAAAGAATGAAAATGTTTGCCATGTCACACAAATTGCACTGAAGGCAAATTCTTCTAATTTTTGGTATCTAGATAGTGGGTGCTCTAGGTACATGACAGGAAACAAGAGTTTCTTTGAGACTATTGTCATGGAAGAAGGAGGATGTGTCACCTTTGGTGATGGATCCAAAAAGAAAGTTGTAGGGAAAGGAACCATTTCCATTCCCGGATTACCTTCCTTGTCCAATGCTTTGTATGTTGATGGCTTAAAAGCCAATTTGATAAGCATTTCACATCTAAGTGATGAAGGACTTTCTGTCTTATTTAGCAAAAATGATTGCTCAATCCTATTGCCTAATGGACAAACCTTGTTGAAAGGTATGAGATCTAGCGATAATTGCTATTGTCTTGAAGCTAGAATAGTCATAAACAATGTGTCAAAGAATGAGCAAGTTGAGTTGTGGCATGAAAGGCTTGACCACATAAACTTTCAGGATTTATTAATCTTAGACAAGTTCAATGTTGTGCGTGGCCTTTCCAAGCTTGGGAAGAAAGCCAATGGTGTTTATGGACCTTGCCAACATAGGAAACAAACCAAAAACATGCACAAAAAGGGCAAGTATCTCTCCATCAAAGAGCCCCTAGAGCTTTTCCACATGGATCATATGGGTCCTATGCAAATCGAGAGTTTAGGTGGAAAGAGATACATTTTTGTTTGTGTAGATGATTTCTCTAGGTTCACATGGACATATTTCCTTAGAGAAAAATCCAAAACTTTTGACAAGTTTAAAATGCTTTGTGATAAACTTCAAAATGAAATGAACTCAAACATTAAAAGCATAAAATGGATTAGAAGTGACCATGGGAGGGAGTTTGAGAATGTTTCCTTTGGAACCTATTATGATAGTGTAAGCATTTCCCATGAGTTTCTGGCTCCTAAGACACCTTAACAAAATGGAGTTGTTAAGAGGAAGAATATGGTCCTTCAAGAGATGGCCCATGTCATGTTGCTTAGCAACAATGTGCCTAAGAACTTATGGGCCGAAGCCATCAATATGGCTTGTTATTTAGGGAATAGAGTTTTCCTAAGGTCCAGCAGTAGGCAAACCTCCTATGAGTTATGAAGAGGTAGAAAGCCAAATGTGAGCTACTTCTACACCTTTGGAAGCACATGCTACATATTAAATGACCGTGATCACCTTGGCATGTTTGCTGCTAAGAGTAATAAAGGTATATTTATTGACTATGCCTTGAATAGTAGAGCTTATAGAGTTTTCGACTTGAAGACTCAAGGCATCATGGAATCATCCAATGTTGTCATTGATGATGAAAGACTCAAGTCTAATGACCATGAGGAGGAGGTTGTTATAGATAATGACTCTCCCTTGGAGAATGTTGAGGAGACTCCTAATGTAGAGGACACATAACCAATTGATATAGTTTCTCTCTTGAACTCCAATGAACCCGCTCCATGGGTTAGAAACTTCATGATAAAGAAGACATCATTGGAGAAATTAATGAGGGTATTAGAACTAGGGGTCAAATAGCTAATCTCATTAGCTACACATGCCACCTCTTAAATAGAACCCAAAAAAGTTGATGAGGCCTTTAATGATGAATTTTGGGTTCTTGCCATGCAAGAAGAGCTAAACTAATTCGAAAGGAATGAGGTTTGGACTTTAGTTCCTAGGCTTAAAAACACTAATGTGATAGGCACCAAGTAGATCTATAGGAACAAATCCGATGAGGATGGCAACATTGTGTGTAACAAGGATAGACTTGTTGCATAAGGGTACTCTCAAATTGAGGGTATTGACTTTGAGAAGACATTTGCTCCCGTTGCCCGTTTAGAGTCTATTAGGCTTCTCTTATCCAGTTCTTGTGTGCACAAGTTCAAATTGCACCAAATGGACGTCAAAAGTGCCATCCTCAATGGTTTCTTGCAAGAGGAAGTGTTTGTTGAACAACCCAAGGGGTTTACGGATGCTCATTTGGGGAACTCAAGCAAAGAGAGCAATTGCATATGTGTTTCATGCAAAATTTGAAAATTTTTATGCTTCTTTATTAATTGCTTGAGTATCTTGGTTGCACATATGTATATATGATTTTATCTCAATAAGTGTGAACCATGCTTTGGATGCAATCCATGTCATATTTATGTTCAAACATGCATTTTTTGGACTAGGAGATTCACTTAGGAAGTACTTGTTGAATGACCAATAATGATCTCCATGACATGATGATTCTTAATGACATGCTTAAATTATGAAAAGCATGAAATCCAAATGACATGCTCAAATGAAAAAGCATTAATTGATGATTGCAATTCTTAAATGCAAAACAATGTGTGAAAAGCTTATGAGACTCAAAATGAATATAAGGTCTTGTATCCGTTCTAAGGATTCTAAAATCCAAATCTCTCTCTTTCTTCATTTGTTGAACAAGTCTACTATCATACATATATCTTATCCGTAAAAATCAAATAGGGTGCAAAGTTGCTCATGACATGTTTCGCTTATTAAGTTGGATATAGTGCTCTAAAATTGAAATCAATAAAATCTCTATATCTTTGCTTTAATTCATGACAAATGACGAAATTGGTTTGAATTCCTATCGGAAACCTTTATCATTTTGACGTGCACGGGAACGTGACGGTTCTAAAAACCGTCAGAAATGATATGGCGTGCGAGTTTTTACCCTTCGCAAGTATACGAATCATGTGACGCGTATAGCGGTTATGAGTACGGGTATTGTTCCCATGAGGGAGGTGTGGTACCTTAAATCGGTTCTAGTCTTAGATACGATATACAATATATATTTACACTAAATACACTAATTACATGCAAGAAAGTAAATGGCAATTGTCCTAACCTAACAACTAAACTAAGATTACACTAAGAGGGCATAAATTAAATATAACTAAGTTAACACTAAATTACAACTAAGGGTTGTCAATCCCTTAGGCAATTAACTAACCTAATCAACTAAGTTGCCAAATACAATTAATTAAATTAACAAGCTTACAAAACTAATTTAACACTAACTAAACTAACTAAACTCATGCATGGTCATGCATGAGTGAGGATTGTGTGAAGTGGTTTGGGAAATGAATTGCGAGGAAGTGGTGTTCATGTAACTAATCCAATTCCTAGTTGATAGTAAATAAGCTTACAAGATTAGTCTTAACTAATCTAACCTAGGATAAAGACATATACATAAATGGACATTCATGCATGATATTGAGTTCTCAATTAGTCTATATCCATTACATAGCAATTAATTGGTTAATCAATTAACATGCATACAATAAGCTCAAGCAAATAACATATCAACCAAATAATGGATTTTATTACAATCTTACCAAAATCCACATATAAACATGTTCCACATACAACAACATAAGCAATTACAAGAGAGAAAGGAGACATCCCATTCTTGCTGAAGTCTCCAAGCTAGCTCACTTCTCATTGTACTTGGTGGTTTCCAATTGATCTCTAAGCTATTGTAGGTGTAATTTAAGTTTAAGTTGGATATTAGGGATTGTGTTTTTGAAGGCAAAAGAGAAGTATTTATACATGGAATGATTTGGGCAAGGTTTGGACAATAAAAGACCATAAAATCCGTCTGAAATGTGATGCTCGCAGGTTCCAAACCCCAGGCTCGTGGGTTCTTGCTCTCTGGACGAACTCGCGGTTAAAAATGGAAGTTGGCCACGAGTTTGACACCTTCTGGTCCACGGGAACTTTCTCTCGGTATGAACTCGCGGTGTTCTCGCGGTTTTGGACGTGTTTGGGCGAGAAGAAAGCTGCTGAAATGTGAGCTTGCAAACTTGGTGGCTATGGAGTTTGGAGGATTTGGTAGAGAGGGAAAACTCTTGCATGCGAGGCTAAATGGGTCTATCGTGACAGGGAGGAAGAGGGCCGTTGATCTGGGCAGAGAACCTTGGAAAAACCATCGAAAAATGGTCTTAAATGACCGTGTCAAGAGTTGGGTTGAACTAGGTTCGAGTCGGGACATAAGCATGTTAGGTCTGTTCAACTAGCTGAGGAAGACGACATGATGTCATCTTCGTGTCATCCTGACGCGTGCCTAAGCCAAACGACGACGTTCTGCCCTAGTGACCGCCTGCCTTAGCTGGAAAATATCAGAATGCACCCCTGATCTTTTCTTTATTCATAGAATCTTCAATCAAGTCCCGAATAATTGCACTTTAGCCCCTATTTCTCCAAAATTACCACAATGCCCTTGAATTCCTCTGTTTACATGAAACACTTATTTAAACCATTAAATACTTGGTTTTAATCGAGAAACAAGCATAAATTAATAGGAATTAGGGGTATAAAATAGGTACTTTTATACCCCGATCACATTTGCTTTGCCAAATTCTATTGATTTTTGGACTTGAATGCAATATGTCTTGCATGCAAAGCATTTTTATTCACACATTGTCTATGAAAATAAATCTCCTTTTATCGTTCCATTTAATTGAGTTGCATAAAGTGTCTTATATGATTATGTAAATGACATGTATGCTTCGATCTGTCTTTGCTACAAGTGACCCGTTTAGGGAATACTACTGTGCCTATCTCATGACAAAAAAAGGGAGTAGAATGTGGTAAGGGAAGTATGCTTATTGTACTAATTGTAGTAGCAATGGGGAAAATACACATTGAGGGGGAGTAACCTTTTGAGGGGGAGCATTGCATTACACATATATTGCATGATGTTGTACTTAAAATTCTTAAATGCAAATGCTTGTTTATGTTCTCACTTGATTAATCTCACATTTACTTGTATTGGAAAGTATAGAAACTTTGTTTTGCAGGTTTGATTGTTCTACAAGAGATTGAAGTCTTGAAGATTTTATTTTTAGATATCTCTCTGTAATGTAGAAAATCATTGTAGACCTGTAGTTTCTTTATTTTGTTGTGAGGAATCAATGTGAGTGGTGGTTTTGTCATGAAATAGCCAAAATGGGAGATTGTAAAGTTCCAATTTATTGATTGGCTTATTTCATGGATAAACCACAATTGGGGTTTGAATTGTAAGGGTAGTTTAGGTGATTAAGGATCAAGCTTAAAGGCCTTTTTCAAGACCTCAAGGTGACAAACACTCCAAAGGTGTATCTCTAGTGCTTATTTTTCAATGAAGAGATCTAGTTGCACACATACACACACTTAGCATTCTTGCCTTTGTATGCAGACTCTTCACATGTCACATTTTCACACTTGCACATGGTTATTATATCTTGTTATGTGTTTATATGTCTAGTAATTCGTTTCCCAATTTTGTTCGAAAACTTCCACACATGCACGAATATGTACTTGGTCTAGCACTAAGATCGCCTTCGGAGAATGCTTTTGGCTTCTCCTTTGGTTTCACCATCAATGGTGAAACGGTAGTTTGATTGGCGGGCATGACTGCCATTTTATTCCAGTATGTTTTGGGACGGTTCTGCTGTTACGATCGATGACCTGATCGCCGTTCGAAACTGCCGTTTGAGACCTGATTGAAATAAATATCTCTGTCTCAATTCGTTGTGATCGGTGGTTTCGAAACCGTCGTTCTGCACCTGATAGATATTTAGAGTTGGTTTTGATTCTCCAGTCATGATCAGCGATTTTGAAACTGCCGAATGAGACTGCCGATGATCCCCTGTTCTCTCTGGAGCAATTCAACGGTTTTGAAACCTCCGATTGGTGATTTCAAGGGAAAACTTGACTTTTAACATGCCCTGTTCTTGATGTCTATAAATATACCACTTTCTCATTTTGTGAAGTTAGTTCTTTTAACTCTTAGAACCCTAGAGATTAAAAGAGAGAATTTAAGAACAAATCAAATCAAGAACTCACCTTTAAATACTCAAAACCATTTTCATATGCATTAAAATATCATCTAGCATTATCTAGCTTAGTTAGGATGCTTGCTTGCATGGGTTTTGGTCATCACATATCTCTTAGTATGTTCTTCACTAATTTCATCTATTTTTAGTGTTTTTCATATTAAGACATCTCTTGATTTACTTGCATGTTCTTAGATTAAATTCTAATATTCAAGATAGAGATTGTTGTGTTGACATGTTTGAGTGTTGTATTGTGATAGCTATCCAGGTTTGCTTCATCTATGATTAGCTAAGCTTTATGACATGTCATTTAGCTATTGATATCTAGGATTGTATTAACTGTTATTTCATCATCCTAGATAAACATCTAAGGTTACCTAGCTTTGTTTGCATTTTGGATATCATCATATATTCACTTAGGTTTTATTATCTCTTCATTGAGAAGTGAGTATTGTATTGCTTCTAGGATTAGGTAGCTTAAATAATAAGCAATTGAACTAGGTTCACTTATACCAAGATTAGGTTGTAATCATTTATCATTAGTGGATTTGAGGTTTAAGTGTGGCGCACTTACTAGCCCGTGGTTTTTCCCGTGACGGTTTCCATGTAAATATCTTGTGTCATTTATGATTCCACACTTTATACACTTGATATATTATTGTGACTAGTTAGGGGTATTATCGTCTATTTGATTAATAACGAAAATTGGGTAAAATCGGATAAAATCTATTCACCCCCTAGATTAATATTGAACACACCGTTAATTTGTTTCACAACCTAAGTGAATATGCATAGATATCTAAATATGCAAATAATTCTAGGTTACACTAAATGCTTATCTATTATTATTAAATGTCAATGAAATCAATCCTAAATATTAATTGTTATATGTCATGGCTTAAAACATAGCTATGTGAGATATGTCAATCCTAGATATAGTTATCAAAATACAACAGTCAAATATTCAACACATAATCTCAATCTTGTATGTAGAAGTTACTTTAAGAACATACAAGTAATAAATAAGATAAATTGCTAAGTAAGATCACTAATTATGTAAGATAATAGTGACCAACTTACCTAATATGTGTGTTGAAGAAGACACATACACTAGCACATACTAAATGATCCTAGATGATGCTTAAATGATGATTGATGCACATGGAAATGAGTTTAGAGAATTAAAGAAGCAATCTTAATGCTTTTTCTCTTAACAATCTCTTTCTCTTTTAGGGTTCTTGATGATTAAAGAGTGTAGTGAAAGAGAGTGACATAATGGTGTATTTATAAAGACCAATGAAAAGCATGAAACTTACTGATTCAACTGCCGAATTGATCTCGAGATTGCAGGGGAGCAACTGCGGTTTCATTCGGCGGTTTCATGACCGCCACCAAACCGCCGATCTGGAGACCAAGATATTTATTTTAATCAAGTCTTGAACGGCGGTTTCAATTGGTGGTTTCGTGGCCGTTAATGTGAACTGCCGAATTGAGACCGAGAGATGAAATCAGTCAGGTTTAAACGGTGGTTTAGAATTGCAATTGGCAACTACTGATCATAACCGTAGAATCAATCTAGAGACTTCTGGAATCAAACGACGGTTTCATTCGGCGGTCATAGCCGCCGATCAAACTGCGTTTCACTAATAGTTGTGAAACCATAGGAGAAGCCAAGGGCATTCTTCGAAGGGGATCTTCGCGCTAAGCCAAGCACACCATCATGCATGTGCGGACATTTCCAAATTGTGTTCATGAAACGAATTACTAGACACACAAACACACAACAAAATGCAATTGTGAAAAGTGACATGTGAAGAGAATGCACACAATATCAATGCATACATATGCAATCAAGACAAGTGTGTGTGCAAAACTAAATCTCTTCAAAGAAAACTAAGCACAAGAGATATACCTTTGGAGTGCTTATCACCTTGAGGTCTTGAGAGGGCCTTGAGCTTGATCATCAATAACCTAAGCTACCCTTACAATTCAAAACCCCAATTGTGGTTTGTCACTGAAATAAGCCAATCAAAATTTGAGGAACTTACAATAACTTCAAGTACCAAGAAGCTTGACCACATGTTGGGAGTTGGAAAAAGCCCTAGTGACAAGAGAGGTCTTGGGTATCATGATGAAATGAAAGTGTCATCCTTAAGCAAGACTTTGTTTTTCAAGAGTACAAATATCAATGGACCTCCACCCTTACAACACCCTAGGATGAAAATTGATCTAGGAGAGTGTTCAAGGAGTGCCCAAGTAAATATGGCACCAAAAGGTCAAGCTCAAGCTCAACCCACAAGAGTTCCTTAAGCCAACTTTCCTCAACAAATGACTCACAAAGGAAAAAGGCCAATCATGCAAGCTAAACCTAGGAAGCAAGCAAGATCGGTTCAACAACGAAGAAGCAATGAACCAATTCAACCACAACGACATGGGAAGGCTCCAATGCACGCACAAGGTTATGGTATGATTCCTAATTTTATTCCTGCATGTCATTTTTGTGGTATTGATGGTCATTGATATCTAACATCGTGTTATAAAAACCTAACTTGCAAGTGCACGAATCGTGAGATAAGTACAACAGGAAGTAGGTATCGTTTCAACGAGGAAAAGTGATTTACTGATTATGAACTAATTCTAATTAAAGCTAAACAATTAAAAGTAACCAAGAGATTTTGATATTGATTGATTGATTTATTTAGAACCGAATTATCTAAGAAAGCGGTTAACAAAAAGATACGAATGCGATCAAGAGGTAATAAAACTAGGTAACCGATGCTCCCCATATGCAATACTCAATGTTCATCAACTAATTTGATTAAATATATTCAATCCAGTTTCAAAGTTCATTCTTATCTTAAATATGGTATTACCTTAATTACTAGGATTTAACCAAGTGTTCTTAATCACAACTCACCCTCGTAGAAGGTGTGAACTATAATCAAGAACCCATTACGCATAAGAATTATTGAACCAAAATTGTCTCGCATTAATTACTATGTCGAGAAAAACCATACTCATTCAATTGAAAAGTAATTAAGATTACCTATTTAGGTAGTGCAACCTCAATTTATAAATTATCAAAACCCTAGATAAGTATCAATTAACGTAGGTAGATCAATATGAGTCACGAATCTAGTTATATAATGAATTGAACAAATCTAAATCCGAATTGATTAATAAATATATGGAGTTTGAATCATAACATGAGCATTACATAGGTTCACATCGATCCCTTAGTATGGAGTTAGTTACACATCATGAAAATAAAATGACAAGAGAAGCAATTAATAAAACCCATGGAAGCCTTCAATGAATTCTTCCATGAAACAAATATATGGCGTGTTCAATATTAATCTAGAGGGGAAGGGGGGGGGGGGGGGGGGGGGGTGAATAGATTTTAACTAAAATTTTCCCAATTTTCGTTATAAGACAATATTCCGAAAATACCCCTAACTAGTCAATTTATATCTCAAGTGTAAAATGTGCGGAATTATAAATGACACAAGATATTTACGTGGAAATCCTCTTGGGAAAAACCACGGGCTGGTGCGCCACACTCGAATCTCGAAATCACTAATTGAAATGGAGTTTACAACCTATGTAGACCTTGTCTAACATTACGGTCAATAACCCCCCACTTCTACCCCGCGAGCCTTTAAAAGCGATCCTAGTCCAATTTGCTTGTGGCCTAAGCAATCTTAGCCACAAGACTTACTTCTCAATGAAGAGATAATACAACCTAAGTGAATATATGATAATATTTAAAATAAAAAATAAAGCTAGGTAACCTTAGATGCTTATCTAAGATGATGATATAATTAATTAATACAATCCTAGGTATCAATTAGCTAAATGACATGTCATAAAGCTTAGCTAATCATAGATTAAGCAAACCTAGATAGCTATCACAATACAACACTCAATCATATCAACACATCAATCTCTATCTTGAATTTTAGAATTTAATTTAAAAGCAAGCAAGTAATCTAAGAGATGCCTTGATAAATAAAACACTAATTATGTATGATAATAGTGAAGAACATACCATGGGATGTGTGTTGAGCAAGACCCATGCAAGTAAGCATCCTAACTATGCTAGAAAATGCTTAGATGATATTTAATGCATATGTAGATGGGTTTGAGTGATTAAATGAGCAATCTTGATTGCTTTTTCTCTCAAAAGTCTCTCTTTTAAACTTAGGGTTCTTGATAATCAAAGAGTCACACCTAGACTATGAGAAAGTGGTGTATTTATAGAGGGCCATAAAAGTTAGAGTGAAAAGACAAAATTGCCCCAATCTGACGGGGAATTATGCGCCCTGTTATACGGCACGGACCGCATAATTGAGGGCACAGAAATAGACCTCATGCTTTGGTCACTTTTATGCGCCCTTGTTATACGGTCCTTAATCGCATAACCCAAAGGCGTAGAAGTGTCAGGTATTTTGACACTTTATTTATGCGCCCTGTTATGCAGTCACTGGCCGTATAACTAGGGCGCATTTTTGACCTGGTCAAAAATGCAATCCTTTTTTCCCGAATCCTCTTGGAAGATAACTTCCATAAAACAAGCTCAATGAGAAGAACATAGAGGATTTAAATAGAAAACCACACACACAAAATACAACAAGGAAGTGCAAGTGTGGAAATGAAGAGAATGCACAATAGCAAAGAACGTGTATGCAATCATGGTAAGAGAGTGTGTGCAACTAAATCTCTTCAAAGAAAACTAAGCACTAGAGATATACCTTTGAAGTGCTTATCACTCTTAAGGTCTTGATAGGGCCTTTGAACTTGATCACCTATCACCTTGGCTACCCTTACATCAACTCCAATATGTGGTTTGTCCACGAAATAAGCCAATCAACAATTGGGAACCTTACAATCTTCCCTTTTGGCTATTTCGTGACCACCACTCACATTGATTCCTCACAACATAAAAGAAACTACGGGTATACAATGATATTCTATATTACAAAAAGATATCTAAAACTAAAATCTTCAAGACTTCAATCTCTTGTAGAACATCAAACCTACAAAACAAAGTTTCTAAACAATCTAATACAAGAAAACGTGAGATTAATCATGTGAGAACCAAAAAACAAGCATTTGAATTTAAGAATTTAAGCACAATCATCATGTAATGTATGTGTAATGCAATGCTCCCCTTCAAAGGGTTACTTCCCTTCAATGTGTATTCTTCTCAACATGTAAATTTGCTACTCCAATTAGCAACTCCCCTTACCACATTTTACTCCCCCTTTTTGTCATGATATAGGCAAAGGAGTAGTCACCAACGGGTCACTTATAGAAAGAGAGATGGTAGCATACAAGTCATTTGTATAATCATATAAGGCACTTTATGCAACTCAATTAACTAGAGAGATACAAGGAGATTTATTTGTATAGAAAATGTGTGATTTGAAATGCTTTGCATGCAAGACATATTACATTCAAGTTCAAAAATCAATGATATTTGGCAAAGCAAATGACAAAGGTTTCCTATAAAAATTCAAACCAATTTCACCATTTGTCATGAATTAAAGCAAGGATATAGAGAATTTATTGATTTCAAATTTAGAGAACTATATCCAACTTTATAAGCAAAACATATCATGAGCAACTTTGCATCCTATTTGATTTTTCCGGATAAGATATCTGTATGATAGTAGACATGTTTAACCAATAAAGAAAGAGAGACATTTGAATTTTAAAATCCTTAGAAAGGATCCAACATCCTTTGTTCATTTTGAGTCTCATAAGCTTTTCACACAATGTTTTGCATTTAAGAATTTGCAATCATCAATTCATGCTTTTCACACTTTTAAGCATGTTATTAAGAATCATCATGTCATGGAGATCATTATAGGTCATTCAATTAGTACTTCCTAAGATAATCTCCTAGTCCAAAAATGCATGTTTGAACAAAAATAAGACATGGATGCATTTAAAGCATGGTTCACACTTATTGAGATAAAAACATATATACATATGTGCAACCAAGATACTCAAGCAATTAATAAAGAAGCATAAAATTTTTCAAAATTTTGCATTCAACAAATATGCAATTGCTTTCTTTGCTTGAGTTCCCCAAATGGGGTCAATCACCAAAACACATCACTCCATAAGACATATCCCAATAGATTTACTAAGGGTTTTAAACCTTGTTGCATCTAAGGGTTTTGTAAATAAGTCCGCTAGTTGATCATTTGTGCCTACATGTTCAAGCACTATGCATTTATTTTCAACAAGATCTCTAATGAAGTGATGATGGATGTCAATATGCTTAGTCTTAGAGTGTTGTACTGGATTCTTGGAAATATTAATAGCACTCATATTATCACAAAAGAGAGTGAGAGTACCTTGGTTGAATCCGTAGTCGACTAGCATTTGCTTCTTCCATAGGAGTTATGTGCATCCACTCCCCGCGGCTATGTACTCGGCCTCGGTCGTAGACAAGGAAATAGAGTTTTGCTTCTTGCAAAACCAAGACACCAACTTGTTGCCTAGAAAGAAGCAATTGCCCGATGTGCTCTTCCTATCATCGCAATTTCCTGCCTAATCTGCATCACTAAAGCCTATTAAACTAGCATTAGTGTCAAAAGATTTCCAAATCCCATAGTTGGATGTCCCATTCACATAAAGAATGATTCTCTTAATGGAAGAGAGATGGGACTCCTTAGGATCCGCTTGGTACCTAGCACACACACCCACAATAAAAGAGATATCAGGCCTACTTGCGGTCAAATAAAGCAAGCTACCAATCATGCCCCAATATAAAGTTTGTTCCACACTTTTTCCACTAGCATCCTTGCTTAGCTTTAAAGTGGCACTCATGGGTGTATCACAATGTTTGGCTTTTTCAAGACCAAACTTCTTCACTAGGTTTTTGGCATATTTGGCTTGGTTTATAAAAATCCCATCATTTAATTACCTAATTTGCAAACGTAGGAAGTAACTTAGCTCACCAATAAGACTTATCTCAAATTCATGAGACATAACATCAATAAATTGTTAGACCTTGGTATTGTTGGTGGAGCCAAACACTATATCATCAACATATATTTGAGCTATAAAGAGCTCATCATTGTCTTTCTTGATGAATAAAGTCTTGTCAACACTACCCCTTGTGTAGTCATTATCAACAAAAAATTGAGTGAGGCGCTCATACCAAGCCCTTGGTGCTTGTTTCAAACCATAAAGAGATTTCTTGAGGTGATAGACATGGTTGGGGTGGTGGGCATCCACGTACTCCTTGGGTTGTTCAACAAACACCTTCTCTTGTAAGAAGCTATTGCGGAAGGCACTCTTGATATCCATTTGGTGCAATTTGAACTTGTGCACACAAGAAATGGACAAGAGAAGCCTAATAGACTCTAAGCGGGCAATGGGAGCAAAAGTCTCCCCAAAGTCAATACCCTCAATTTAAGAGTACCCTCTTGCTATAAGTTTAGCCTTGTTACGTACTATGTTGCCATCCTCATCGAATTTGTTCCTATAGATCCACTTGGTGCCTATCACATTAGTGTTCTTAGACCTAGGAACTAGAGTCCAAACCTCATTCCTTTCGAATTGGTTTAGCTCTTCTTGCATGACAAGAACCCAAGATTTATCATTCAAGGTCTCATCAACCTTTTTGGGTTCTATTTGAGAGGTCTAGAATGTGTAGCTAATGAGATTATCTATTTGACGCCTAGTCCTTACACCCTCATTCACATATCCAATAATGTCATATTTATCATAGAGCTTTCTAACCCATGGAGTGGGTTCATTAGAGTCCAAGAGAGGAACTCTATCTAGAGGTTGAGTGGCATCTTCATTTAGGTTAGACGTCCCAACATTAGGATTCTCTACAACCTTCTCCAAAGGAGAGTAATCACCTAAAATAACCTTCTCCTCATGGTCATTAGACTTGAGCCTTTTATCATCAATGACAACATTGGATGATTCTATGACGCTTCGAGTCTTCAAGTTGAAAACTCTATAGGCTCTACTATTCAAGGCATAGCCAATAAAATACCCTCATCACTCTTAGCATCAAACTTACCAAGTTGATCACGGTCATTCAAGATGTAGCATTTGCTTCCAAAGGTGTGGAAGTAGCTAACATTCGGCTTTCTATCTCTCCATAACTCATAGGAGGTTTGCCTAGTGCTGGGCCTTGAGAAAACTCTTTTCCCTATTTATAAAGGGCCATAAAAATTAGAGTGAAAATAAAAAATTGCCCCAATCCGACGTGGAATTATACGCCCTGTTATACGGCCACGGACTACATAATTTAGGGCACTAAAATAGACAGAATGTTCTGGTCCCTTTTATGCGCCCTTGTTATGCGGCCCCTAACCATATAACCCAATGGCGCAGAAGTGTCAGGTATTTTGACACTTTATTTATGCGCCCTATTATGCCGACACTGGCCGCATAACTAGGGCTCATTTTTGACCTGGTCAAAAATGCAACCCCTTTTTCCCGAATCCTCTTGGAAGACAACTTCTATAAAACAAGCTCAATGAGAAGAGCATAGAGGATTTAAATAGACAACCACACACGCAAAATACAACAAGGAAATGCAAGTGTGGAAGTGAAGAGAATGCACAATAGCAAAGAACATGTATGCAATCATGGCAAGTGAGTGTGTGTAACTAAATCTCTTCAAAGAAAACTAAGTGTTACTGGAAAATTATCACTAGGGTGAATCTCCAAATAACAACTCTAAGGACCAAGATAGAGATAGATCCTGGTCGGAGGGGTAACACATAGTTCGATACCAACAAGGCTCCTATCAAACAAAACAAGAGCATACACAAGAAAAGATTAATAGGCACAATTTTATTAATAAGAACATGTGTACAATCAATGAACTTGGAACTATGATGATATATGGTGATATTTAGGGTTTAAGTAGGCGATGGAGATGGCATGCTCGTGCCTGTCGATAAGTAGAACCGAATGTGAGTGTATGGTTTTTTAGGAGGCCAATTTTCTGATCCTCTTTCTGGTGAATATAGTGTTGTATATATAGGTCCCGTTGCTTGCCATGCACTCCTATAATTTCGGTCTAGGATTTTGGCGATCACAGGATTTTCTTTCCTTCTAGGAGACAAACTTGTAGGAGCATTAAACCGAATCAAGTGATTCCTTCTGGAGATGATTCTAGTAAAAGTGGACTCTTTATTCGAATGAAATTCTTAAGTGGCGGGAAGGAGTCTACCTTTTTATCGGGACTTGAACGAAATCCTTTCAACCCCCTTGCTTTGAAGCTTCAAGACTTGTCTGTCTAGACATATTGATTTATAATTCTGTGAGTGTTTCTTATGGTTATCTGGCGAGGGGATCCCAAGAGGTATCTGGGTTCTCGTATACCCTGCCTTTTGCTAGTTTTATGCTTTCCTTGTTAGGTGCTTGGTCGACAGGGTATCCTGATATCAGTTGTTCTTGCAGCGGGGTACCTGACTGGATGTAGAATCTGGATGCTTGTTTGATGCGGCAGCGGGGTACCCTATTGATGTAGGAGCAGGGTATCCGGTTGTTATAGTAGCAGGATACCTGTCTGATGTAGTAGCGGGATACCCCACTAGGCTCCATGGCAGTATTTTGAGTTGAACTCCGCGTTGGGGTACTTAAGGGTTATCGGGATTGCTGGTCTTTCTGGTCTAGCTGGCTTTATCTGAGGGAGGAGGTAGGTATCCTGATTTGATCCAGCATTCCTCTTTTTAGGAGTAGCTAGATGGTTTCTTGACATGTGTCTCTTCCTCATATCTGGGTGGAAAATTCTTGTTTGGTCCTTCGCCAATTTTGGCGATTCACAGAAGTCCCCCTGACTTGAACACCGATGTCTTGTCGGGGTTGGAGTTAGGATTCCATTTTTACTTGAAGGATTTTCAACCTCATCCGTCTACCTATTTACTGTCTGGTCGGTACTATTGCTGGGAAGGAAATCCCCTTTGATACGTTGATAATCATTGTATTAGTCACCTGTCAGACTGTGATTGGCTTACAGATTTCAAAAACGAGACGTTTTGGCACGATTAATGTGAAACCGCCACTTGCACGTCTTTTAAGCACGTTTTCGGTCATCAACTCCTCATCAATTCTGGTTTCCTTGTATGTAACAGCCTGTCTCTATCTATAAATAAACCAGAATTCTTGGTTTTTTTCTTCATCACTTTCAAAATTCAAAAGTAGAAAAAAAAAGAGCCTTAGCCTTTCCTTTCTCTCCTCTTTTTACCAGCGATCTTTCAAGCTTTCTTTTTCCTTTTTCAATGGCATCTCCTTCAAAACTTCCTGTTGCTACTCAAGAACAGAACCTCGACATACTTCTCCCTAACCCCGCCTTCTTACAACCCACTCTAGCTTCTCTAACCCCCTTTGACATTCTTGATGCCTTATTTAACATGGAAAAGGCCGATTTAGAGGAGGATTCCCTATCGTCGAGAGGGAAGAAACAGGGTCGAGATGGTGGCGACGCGGCTAGTGATACCGCGTGGACCCAGTGCCGTCGTTCTACCAAAAATCCTTAAATCTGGTTGGGTTTTAATAACAGACATGAAGACTCGATCCAGATTGCTGATGAAGAGGGTGTTGCAGATATCGGTGGCAATATGGGGAGTAGCGAGCTTGAAGTAACCCTAGCCGGGGTCCAAACCGGGGTCCAAACCGGATCCTTCGCATCCTTCCACGATGGCAGAATCATTCCTGATTCGGTGTGCACTATGGAAACCCTAGCTAAGCTATAGAAGGAATATCAAATCCTAGATGACATCAGTCTTTCCCTTCCTCATCGGGGGTATGATGTCTATACCCCACCCTGGGATGTCTTCCTCATCCACAAAGCGGCTTTTGAATGTGGAGTCTGGCTTCTCCTTCATCCTACCCTAGGCCGGGCTTTGGTCTCTCTAGAATTAGCAAACCTTCAGATCTCGCCGGGCTTTTAGAAGCATTTGACGGGCTTTTTGGTGCTCTAGAGGGAGCAATTTGAGAAAGATAACATAGATAGGGAGCTGGGCCTAGACGAGCTCCGTCATTTATTCCATATAGCGAACTTAGTACCCCGGGGTAAGTTCTATTTGAGGGTTTCTAATGAAATGAAGTTCATCGTTCCTGGTGCGAATGTGAAATATGTTGCACCCTGGAAGGAAAAGTGGCTCGTTGTTGAAGGAGAATGGGGATTACGGCCTACATTGGAGGATTTGAGTACCTAGTCCCAACCCAATTCACAGCGAAAGACAAGTGGGTAAAAGGGGTACTCCCACCAGAATCCCGTGATATCCTGGGAAGGATTATGAAGTGGGGGTACACCAACAAGCAATACCCTACTCTGGACCCCTTTGAAGGAGACCGACTGGAGAAGTACTTGAGGATCTCCTTCGCGCTTCCAGGTATTAAAACTTCATCTATCCTCTTTATTTATGTATACGCATCTCCTACTCTCATTTTTCTTACTATGTTATCTTCCTCTTAGCAGTCTCTGCTACCCCACTGGTGACTGGTTCTCCCACCTCCTCTGAGACAAGGGGTTTGGCTTTGCCTTCTTCTACTTCCCCTGTTCCGTCTCTTTCTCCTTCTCCTTCTCCTTTTCCTTCTCTCTTCAACATTGCCAAGGTTACAACCGGGTCTACTCAACCTGTTGCAGATTCTATCCCCCCTTTTGTTCCCGTTAAGTCTCCTGCCAAGATCCTTACACCTCCTCCAGCTTCTGCGGGATTGCTTGCCAGGACTCCTGCTCGTCTCTCTACTCGTACCCCGGCATGCCCATCAATAAAGGCAATGTTGGCTCGAGCAGCCAAGGCCTGGGGCTCTTTAAAACAATCACAAAGGAAGACCAGTAAAGTCGTTGCTCCTCATGCTCTAAGCACTCCTCCAATTCCTCCTCCAACGGTAATGCCTTCCAAGGAGCAGCTTGAAATTACATAGAGAGAAGTTGCTCCTATTTCTTACCCCGCCGCTGATCTTCCTTCGGGATCGAGGTCAAGGGGTGCCACCTATGACGAGGTGGTATCCCGATTCATAGCATCCTGCCCCGGAGGAAGCTTAATGAGCATGGCGAAGCTTCTTGATGAAATTTTAGCGGCCAAGGGGGCTTCTGTCTTGGCTGAGGTAACTTTCTATCCTTCCTCTTGCTGTTCTTCTCTCTTTTCTGCAGATGCTGACTCTTTATCTTCTTGTAGGGTTTTAAATTTACCTTGGCCATGGAGAAACAGCTGCTAACTCTGAAGGAAGCCTACATAGGGCTTCAGGCCAGGTTGGAGGATACCTAGCAGGAACTGGCTCAAGCCCAGCAGAGTGTGGCCCCTTTGGTCCAGGCTGCTGCAGCATCTGAAGAGGGTAGGCAGGCTGCCATGGTGGAGGCCTAGCACTATCTATGTTGCCTAGACACTGAGACAGTACGGTCACTACGCCGGCTTGAGGAGAGGGAATGCTTGAAGAGGGAGAAACCGTTGTTGCAAGATGAGAACCATCTTTTAATGGAGATGGTGTAGAACTTGGAGGCCTAGGAGGGTCCTTCCTTTGAGGATAGGTACTTCACGGCTTGTTACGAGGTGGCCACAACTCTACCTTCTCCATTCGATCTCCAGGCGGCCTTGAACTGACGTCGAGAACAAATTATGGTGAAGGCTGCTCAGCTTACAGGTAAGGATTAGGCTTAGAAGGATCTTTCACAAGATGATGCACATCCTGATCAAGGGTCTAACCTTTCTGTTGGGGCTCAAATTGACCCTCTTTCTACTCAAGAAAAACAAACACAGGACCCCGTGCCTTTTTCAGAGGTTATTCTAGTGGAGGAGGAAGAGAATGATCCAGCTGGAACCGGGGTCTCAGAAGTTGAGGCAACCGAGGATGGTATCGTAGCTGAGGAAGAGGAGGATGCTTTAGCCAGATCCAATGTTCCAGCAGTCAAGAAGACCCTGACTGGTACTGCAGATAATGTGACAAGGGCAGAAGCAGCTGGTTGAGGACCAACCCTGGAGGAGGAAGAGAACACTTGATTTAGCATTCATGTATTTTTTTTTTGGTAGCCTCGAAAAAAAAAATAAAAGGGAGTTAGGCACCCTGCTAGTTCAATGAAAATTCTTCATTTGTTGATACAAATAGTATCTTGCTTGCTCTTCTAATTTGGAAGAATTAACTTAGAAAAAATCTTGACTTAGAGGAAATCTTGCCGCTTGCACACTTGTGAACAAATAAAACTAAATTTGTAAACCTATTCCTTGATCGGGATACTTGATAACCATATAAAAATCTTGTTCCTTGTCACTGTAAACACCAGTGGGATCTAGCAAGTGATCACTTCCCTTTCTTTAATCGGCTTTTAATGAACATGTAGTAGTTTGAGGTTCTGGATACCCCAAATGATAAGTAAGCCTGCTTTAGCTACAAGTGTTCTTTGAAGAAGCAAGACATCAGGTACCTTGGTAAGGTATCTTGTTTCTTCTGATATTCTGTCCTGATAGGCAGTTTAGATTGCTTTGGCATCAGGCTTCTTAGAGGTGGATTTACCTTGACCAAGGTAGCTGGAGTGCCCTAAGGTCATTTCTTCTTAGAGAGATGGATAGGTAAGGCACCAGGTACCCTAATGAGGTATCCCGATCCTTATGATGGTTTGTCCTGGTAGGCAACTTAGGCCACTTTAGCACCAGGCTTCCTGGCGGAGGGTATACCCTAGCCAAGGCAGTAGGATCGCCCTAAGGTTATTTCCTAGTCTTGAAGAGATGGAGAAGTAAGGCACCAGGTACCTTGATGAGGTATCCCAATCCTTCTGATGGTCTGTCCTGGTAGGAAACTTAGGCCACTTTAGCACCATCTTTCTTGGAGGAGGGGGGGGGGTATACCTCGGCTAAGGTAGCAAGAGCGCCCTAAGGCTATTTTTGGTCTTGAGAATGCGGGGGGCAACTAAAGCTGTGAGCTCGGATCCTTAGCCTAGTGTATCAGATCCTTATTCGAGGAGGGTATACCCCGACACAAGCAGCAGGAGCGCCCTGAGGCTATTTCCTGGTCTTAAAGATACGGCGGGCAATTAAGGCCACGAGTCCGGGTCCTTAATCTGATAATACAAAATCTTTTTGGAGGCGGGTATACCCCGACCAAGGCAGCAGGAGCGCCGTAAGGCTATTTCCTGGTCTTGAGGCGATTCAGTAATGGCGAAAATGATCTGTCTTGGTAGGCAACTTAGGCCACTTTAGCACCAGGCTTCTTGGAGGAGGGTATACCCTGACCAAGGCAATAGGATGAGTTATAGAAGAATCATGTAGGGGAGCTCATAGAGTGAACATTGGAGAAACATGTAGGAAAGATAATTGATTTTATTGAATTTCTCAAGTAGTACAATATAAAATCGGGGTATGTATTCCAACAAATATAAATTGAATTTCTAAGGGTAGAACTTTCTGAGGTGATCAACATTCCATGTGTGATCTACCGGGTATCCCTCCATGTCTTTCACCTTGTAGGCGCCACCTCGGAGCATTGCTTTAATCAGGTAGGGGCCTTTCCAGTTAGGGGTCTGTACCCCGTCGGACCTTTTTCGTGTGTTCTAGGTTACCTTCCTCAGAACCAAGTTTCCTTCTTTGAAATTACAGATCCTTACTCTCTTGTTGAAGTGTCGGACTATCTTACTCTGGTACACTGCTACTTTTTCGGTGATCCTGCCTTGTTTCTCCTCGAGCAGATCCAGATTGGCTCTCAACTTAGCCTCATTATCTTCCGAGTCGTAATTTTGAACCCGGAAAGATATAAGCTTGTGCTCGATGGGTAAGACTGCTTCAGATCCGAAAACCAATGAGTAAGGGTTCTCCCCTGTTGTAGTCCTCTTGGTTGTCCTGTATGCCCATATCACATTGGGTAATTCTTCAACCCATAATCCTTTCTTCTGATGGAGCTTTTTCTTCAAGAGCTTCTTCTTCAGGAGCTTCTTAATGGTTTTGTTCTTAATGGTTTTGTTGGTAGCCTCTACTAACCCATTAGTTTGAGGATGAGCTACTGATGCAAATCAGAGATCAATGTTTCGGACTTCATATAATTCTTTGAAGTTGGCGTTATCAAATTACTTTCGCATATCAGTAATGATGGCTATCGGGGGTACCAAAACGGTAGAAAATATTCTCTTTGACAAAGCTGGTGGTCTTTTCTTCAGTTATTCGGACAAGTGCCTTAGCTTCCACCCACCGGGTGAAGTAGTCTATTGCTACTACTGCATGTTTGGCCTGGCCGGGTGCTATAAGAAGTGGGCCAAGTAGATCTAGTTCCCAGATAGCAAAAGGATAAGGTGTACTGATTGAGGAGAGCCTTTTCGGAGGGAGGTAATGGAGGTTTGTGTCTTCTGGAAAACCTTGCATGATTGCGCAAACTGTTTTGCATCCTAATATATAGTTAGCCAGAAGTAGCCCATTCTAAGTATCTGGTAGGCTAGTGTCTCGTCTGATGCATGATTACCACAGTCCCCTGAATGTACCTCGTCAAGTGCCCAGCTAGCATCATCCGGGTGAAGGCATCTGAGTAAGGGGAGGGACTTCCCTTTGCGATAAAGGTATCCGTTTACAAGGTAGTACCAGGTAGCAATTCTCTTCAGCTTGTGCGCTTGATCCTGGTCTGCAAGGAGAATGTCATTTTGGAGGTAGTCCGCTATTGGATCCATCCAAAAAGGGAGTCGGTTGACTGGGAGGATCTCCACCTCCTTGGTTATGCTAGAGCGGGGTATCAATTGGAGGGGTACCCCTCTTGGTAAGGTATGCCCCTTACTTGCTGTGATCTTGGCCAGAACATCTGCCCGGTGATTTTTCTCTTGGGGTACCTGTTCCATCCTTACGCCTTTGAATCCCATCATTACTTCTTAGACTTTAGCCATATAAGTTATCATATTGTCACCTTTTGCCTGGTACAACCCCAACACCTGGTTGACCACCAATTAGGAATCACTATTGACTAGGGGGAAATCAGGCCCCAAGGCTTCTGCTACTCCCATTCCTGTTAGTAAGGCTTTATATTCTGTTTAGTTATTAGTAGCTTTGAACTCAAACCTAAAGCAATGACTGCATTCAACCTCCTTTGGGTCTATTAAGACGATTCCTGCTCCACATCCTGATTGACTTGATGCCCCATCTGTGAATAGAACCCAGGTTTTGTTATTTTCAGGCCTGTCTAGATCGGTATGATCTGTACTGGGGTCGGGCTTGGTGACTGGATCCAGATTTACACTGAACTCCATTATGAAGTGGGATAGGGCCTGTGCTTTGAATGTGGTTCTTGCCTTGTACTTGATGTCAAATTGGGTGAGCTCTAGGGCCGATAGAACCAACCTGTCTGATATATCCAGCCTCTAGAGGAATTGTCGTAAGGGCTGATCGGTGACTACCACGATAGTGTGTGCCTGAAAATAAGGCCGAAACTTTCTGGCTGCAGTTACCAAGGCATATGCGAGCTTCTCCAGGAGGGTGTAGTTTTTTTCAGACTTGGTAAAGGCACAACTTACATAGTACACTGGTCTCTGTACTCCGTCACTGCATTCTTTCACTAAGGCCCCACTAGTGGCAGCTTTTGAGACCGCTAGGTAGAGTTGGAGTTATTCTCCTGCAAGGGGCTTGACAAGTAGCGGGGGACTAGCCAAGTATTCTTTCAAGGCTTGGAAAGCCTGTTCGCTTTGCTCTTCCCACTTCAGTTTCTTTTCCCTGCTTGATAATCTTGAAGAACGGGAGGCACTTATCTATGGAGCGGGATATGAATCGGTTCAATGCTGCTATCTAGCCTGTCAATCCTTGTGCCTTCTTGAGGGTTGTGGGGGACTTGAGATCTAGGATGGCCTTGATCTTCTCGGGATTGGCCTCGATTCCACTTTCATGTACCATGAACCCCATAAACTTTCCTGCCGCCACCCCGAAAGCATACTTCGCGGGGTTTAATCTCATCTGATTCTTTCTTATTACTTGGAAAGTTTGGTGCAAATCTCATGGGTTTTGTCCGGTCTCTAGAGATTTTTGTAATCATATCATCTATGTACACCTCCATGGATTTTCTTATCTGTTGCTTGAACAATTTGTTCACCATACGCTGGTATGTAGTACCTGCATTTTTAAGTCCGAATGGCATTACCTGATAGCAGTAGAGGCCTTGTCCGGTGATAAAGTTAGTCTTGTCTTCATCTGAGGGATGCATCATGATCTGATTGTATCTTGAGAAGGCATCCATGAAGCTTAGGAGCTTGTTTCCCGCGGTAGAATCGATGAGCTGGTTGATCTTGGGCAGTGGGAAACTAACTTTAGGGCAAGCCCAATTGAGGTCGGTGTAGTCCACACACATTCGCCATTTTCCGTTAGATTTGGTTACCATGACCATATTGGTGATCCATTCGGGGTACCGGGATTCCCTTATGAATCCAGCTTTTAGGAGCTTATCAACTTCTTCTTGGACTGCGGCATTCCGTTTAGCGTTGAAATGTCTTCGTTTCTGTTTTACTGGCTTGAAGGTTGCATCTACTGCCAACCTATGGGTAGCCAAGCTAAGAGGAATGCCAAGCATTTCCTCATGGCTCCAAGCAAAAACATCGTTGTATTCTCTGGGGAGCTTTATGAAATCTCCCTTGACTTCAGGATCTAATCCCCCCCCAACTTTCACCATCTTAGTGAGATCTTCTCCCTTGACAGGTATTTCCTCTAACTGATCTGCGGGATGGCCACTGGTCCAACCCCGCTCTTCACCCTCCTGCTCTTTCATGATTATACCTGGCACCTCTCATTCTTCCATGACATAATGACCCTATTCCGGCGTACCCAGGTTCATTTCACTGGCCACATGTGCTCACTTTTTAGCAAGCGTAACAGGATTGGTAGATACCGCATAATAATTGCGGGCTGCCTATTGATCCCCTTTGACTTCTCCCACTTCTGCTCCCACTGGAAACTTTAGGACATTATGGTAGATTGATAGTACCCCCCTAATCCCTAAGAGGAAGGGCCTACCCAGAATGACATTGTAGGCAGATGAGGTATCTACCACTATGAACTTCGTCATCACGTTCTGCTGAAGTGGAGCTTCTCCGACTATCACTGGCATGATTTTAGATCCCATTGGCATTATAGAGTCCCTTGTGAACCCATACAAAAGCAAGGTGCAGCTGTTGTAACAAGAGTTCTTCAAGTTAAGTTGTCCATGGGCTCCCTTGAATAGGATGTCAACACTGCTTTCTAGTATTACATGTGCTCACTTTCTAGCAAGTGCAGCGGGATTGGTAGATACCACATAATAATTACGGGCTGCCTGTTTATCCCCTTTGACTTCCCCCACTTCTGTTCCCACTGGAAACTTTAGGACATTAAGGTTGATGGATAGTACCCCCTAATCCCTGAGAGGAAGGGCCTACCTAGAATGGCATTGTAGGCAGATGAGGTATCTACCACGATGAACTTCGTTATCACGTTCTGCTGAAGTGGAGCTTCTCCGACTATCACTAGCAGGATTTTAGATCCTATTGGCATTATAGAGTCCTTTGTGAACCCATACAAAAGTGAGGTGCAGCTGTTGTAACAGGAGTTCTTCAAGTTAAGTTGTCCATGGGCTCCCTTGAATAGGATGTCAACACTGCTTTCTAGTATCAATCAAGACACGGTGAACCCGGCAGTTGGCATTCTGTACCGAGATTACCATAGGATCGTCATGTGGTTGGACTATATTGTAGACATCTTCCTCAGTAAAGATAATCTTGGTAGAGCGGGATAAATCTCGGGATCCATTGCTGACTTTGAGTATCTTATGACTTGTGTTGAGCCTAGGGATTTTCGTTGCGTGATTCTTTCTCGAATTATTGGAGGTTCCGGCCAAGGTGGGGCCTTCACTAATGGTGTGAATCACCTGAATCTGCTGCATCAGATCCTTCTCATCATCCCTCTTCCTTTCTGCCGCCTCCCGCATCCCGCTTTGTACCTATTTCCCTTTCTTGATGCTATCTCGTACCTGTTTCCCTTCCTTGATGCTATCTTGTACCTGCTGTAAAAATTCTGTCAACAAGCCTCCCCTTACTAATCCTTCGATCTGGTTATGGAGGCTATAGCATTCAGAAGTGTTGTGTCCAACATCCTCGTGGAAATCGCAATACTAATACTGGTTCCTTCTATCAACTGGGACTTTCATGGGACCCGGCTTCCTGAGTAGGACTTTAACCCGGATGGCGAGGTAAATGGTTTCTCGGGAAGCATTGAGGGGATTGTAGTGATTATATCCATCTTCCTCCCTTGCTACCTATGCTATTTCTTTTAGAGGGGCCGTCCTAGGAGTGATCTCCTGAGGAGGGATCTTCTAATGGGTACCTTTCCTGGTACGAGGGAATATGAGGCGGCCTGTAGGTTGACCTGTTTGGGGGCCGATTTTAGAATCTCTTGACTGGCATGGGCTTTGGAGCCTCCTTCTTAGGACTCGGGGTCAACCGGGCTTCATCATGCTCATCCTTGATCCGGAGCTATTCTTTTATGTCTACTTGTTCTAAAGCTCGATTTTAGGCTTTCTGATAAGTTTTTGGAGGATGGTTAGCAAAAGAGCGAAATAATCTGCCCGCCTGCAGGTTTCTTCGAAAATTAACCAAGGTCTGTTTCTCGTCAAAAACTCCCATATGGAGAAATTCCACACCATATGGATAACTTCCTTGTGGAATTTCTCCACATTAGACCTCAAGGTTTCACCTCGCTCATGGATCACATACTGAAGAGAGATAGGGTCCTTGGGATGAAGCTTGATCCCTTGAAGTTACTTGCAGAAAGCTGCGGTAAGTTTAGAAAAAGAGTCAACACTACCTGGTGGCATTTTCCTGAACCATGTATTGGCATAGTCGGTTAGGGTCGAAGGGAACATCCTGCACATGGCTGACCGGGTTGCATTTTGGACTTCCATCTGGTGGATAAAGCTCTTTAGATAGCTGACGGGATCCTCTGTTCCAGAATACTTCTCGGAGTGCATCCTGAATTCGGGGGGTAACCCGCCTCTCTGACTCTTTTAGAAAAAGGTGCATTCATCTCACCCAAGGGGTTCTTTTGGATTCCCTAGTGCTTTCCCTTCTTCAATTCCTCCAGCTCCTTTGCCATTTTGGCCATCTAATCTTCCAAGTGCTAAGATTTCTTATTTTCGGATCGGGTCATTGAGCCTTCTTCATCCGAGGTCTCTGAATCAATAACCACTTCCTTCCGCTTAGCTTTCTGGTGCCTACCTCCTGGGCTTTTTCAGGATCTAGCGTTTCCTTCTGAATCGGGCTGTGGATCTTTCTTCTCTCCCTTTGGCCTTCTTGAGTGTTGGACTCTTCTAGGTGGAATCTCAATCGCGGATTTCACCACTCGGGGTCTGAGATTAATCTGATGGATCGGGGTTGGTGGAGATGGACTTAGTTGGTCAAACACTGGTACCCAGGTACTTGGGCCAATGTCTCCTGCGATCTTGGCTGCTTCAAAGGGGATTCCTTGAGCTATCATTCTTAGTCAGATGACTTCTACGTAGGCTGTAGCCTGTTGCTCTAAGATATCTCGACTGATCTCCTGCCCAGACAGATCTTGAGGCAAGCGGCCTGCAGTTGTAACTAGAGGAGGTATTGGAGTCGAGTTATCATTGCTGGATCCTCTACCCCATCTCTGAGCTCTCTCGGTGGAAGTGAGGGACAAGGGACAAGGGTCATTCTGAAAGAGGATTAGAGTCTCATTCTGAAAGACCTCTGGGTAGAATTGTGCTGTTTTTTTTTTTTTAAATAATGGGTTGAAATAATTTTTCCCATAGACGGCGCCAAAAGTGTTACTGGAAAATTATCACTAGTGTGAATCTCCAAATAACAACTTTAATGACCAAAATCAAGATAGATCCTGGTCGGAGGGGTATCACGTAATTCGATACCAATAAGGCTCCTATTAAACCAAACAAGAGCATACACAAGAAAAGATTAATAGGCACGATTTTATTAAGGAGAACATGTGTACAATCAATGAACTTGGAACTATGATGATATATGGAGATATTAAGGGTTTCAGTAGGCGATGGAGATGGTGTGCTTGTGCCTGTCGATAAGTAGAACCGAACGTGAGTGTAGGGTTTTTTAGGAGGCCAATTTTTCGATCCTCTTTCTGGTGAATATATTGTCGTATATATAGGTCCCATTGCTTGCCATGCACTCCTATAATTTCGGTCTAGGGTTTTGGCGATCATATGATTTTCTTTCCTTCTAGGAGACAAAATTGTAGGAGCTTTAATTATCCAAATCAAGTGATTCCTTCTTGAGAGGATTCTAGTAAAAGTGGACTCCAGATTCGAATGGAATTCTTAAGTGGTGGGAAGGAATCTACCTTTCTATCGGGACTTGAACGACAACGTTTCAACCCCTTTGCTTTAGAGCTTCAAGACTTGTCTGTCTAGACATATGGATTTGTAATTCTGTGAGTGTTTCTTATGGTTATCTGGCGAGGGGATCCCAAGAGGTATCTGGGTTCTCGTATACCCCGCCTCTTGCTAGTTTTATGCTTTCCTTGTTAGGTGCTTGGTCGACGGGGTATTATGATATCAGCTGTTCTTGTAGTAGAGTACCTGGCTGGATGTAGAATCTGGATGCCTGTCTGATGCGGCAGCGGGGTACCTACTGATGTAGGAGCGGGGTATCCAGTTGTTATAGTAACATGATACCCGTCTGATGCAGTAGCGGGATACCCCACTGGGCTCCGTGGCAGGATTTTGAGTAGAACTCCGCGTCGGGGTATTTAAGGGTTATCGGGATTGCCGGTCTTGTTGGCTTGATCTGAGGGAAGAGGTAGGTATCCGGATTTGATCTAGCATTCCTCTTTCTAGGAAGAGCTAGATGGTTTCTTGACATGTGTCTCTTCCTTGTATCTGGGTGGAAAATTCTTCTTTGGTCCTTCGCCAATTTTGGCGGTTAACACTAAGCACTAGAGATATACTTTTGAAGTGCTTGTCACTCTTGAGGTCTTGAGAGGGCCTTTGAACTTGATCACCTATCACCTTGGCTACCATTACATCAACCCCAATATGTGGTTTGTCCATGAAATAAGCCAATCAACAATTGGGAACCTTACATTCCAAATTTTGATGTTGAAATCTTTTTCTTCATCTCGAATCTTCTATGCGTAAAGATGAAGGAGAGAATTGTGTGATGTATTGTGTAGTGAAACGGTCTATGGTTTGAAGGGTGAGCCCACCTTTTTAAAACCCTAATTCATCATGTATTTATAGGCTACAATTTCCTGAATGAGAATAATCTCCTTGTTTTGCACGGATTCGTCAAACCGTTGCGAAGGCCGCATCGGTCTCCTCTGGTCTATGGATCTCTGCCTTTACGCTGCCAAAATTAGCAGCGGCATGACAGCAGTTAGCCACTTTGCTGAAAAACCCCTGAGTTCCTCATAAATAGCTCTTTTCTTCAGAAATTCTCCGAACACAACAATTTGATCCAATAACCTGAAAAAGCTCAAACACAAAAATTAAATCCCTAAAATACTCAAGAAACAAGCAATTGATCGGAGGAATGAGGATCAAAAACATATACGATAAATGACCGATCAAATACCCCAAAACCTATCTTTTACTAGTCTTCGAGCAAAACTAAGAAAACAAAACTAAAAACTAAATCCTAACTAAGCCACTTTTGTGGGGAACACGTGTTAGGATTATGCTCAATAGCAAGAATGTAATAATGTATTTGAAAATCTTTTCATATTAATAAAGTGATTTCTGGTTTAACAAATCTTATAACATTTATAGTTTAAATATTATAATTGTCAAAAGTAAATAATCATAAGGTCAAAAGACTATGAGATATAAAGAATAGTTCGTACATCTGGATATGTATGAGGCAGACACAATTCTTTAGTTAGTCTTGAATATTGTTCACAACTTAAGATAAAGGTTGGGCACCTTTACCTTGTTAAAGTTGTAGATTTTTTTGCTAGCATTTGAGTGGGATCAAATGAGGTATGATGAGTCTAAAATCATCAAAGTGTCTTTAAGTAAAAGAATTTAGTGCACTGGGTGCATTGAACTGGATCACAATGAAATACTTTATCTAGAACCGTCAGTAGATAAAAGTTTTTCATTATGAGAACAATTAGAGAGTCTATCTTAATCTTGAGATAAATGATGGACTTATGGTTTCAAGTGTTATCATTTGAGCTATCAATGAGTACGATTATATAGCATAGTCTATCCTCGATAATTTGGTGGTATTCACTTGTTAATCGATAGAGGACTTCATTTATAGATATGGACATTGTGGCTCCATTTATTTAAATGAGAGTATAATATTATCATATGGATGTTTTGAAGTATTGGATATTAAATCTTAACGTTAAGTTTTCGATAGCGACTATTGAAACATGGCTTCTGAACAAGTCAATATATCCAAGTTCAAAATGCGGTCATATGAGTAAATATGGTAACTAGGAGAGCTATAGGCGGTCTATGAGCTTTTTGCGATTATTGATATTATTCAAGAGGATACACTACTCCTATAAGATTGTCTAGGGTTTGAATGAGAAACATTTACTTGTTCTATCTTTATTTAAGAGTACAGTTTTAACTCTTTAGTGGAACGAGCTAAAATTAATAGATCGGACCTAAGTGAATCATTTGTTGATTGTGATTGGGTTATGTCTATTGAAGCTTAAATTTAGATAGCCCACCAAGATCCCCAATCCACACGGACTTGTATGGATCACTTGATATATTCTACCAGACCAATTTATGGGTCCATCTAGAATTGTACTTAATATATTTAGAATATAATTTGCACATTATTTATTTAATGGGCTGTTAAATTATATTAATATATTAATGAAAGGCATGTGGGCTTATTTCTTTTAGTAAGAATGGGTCTAGTTCACATATAGACTTTTTATTAAAGTCTAATGGATTTAATAAAATGGAAAAATAATATAAGGCCCATGTTATATATGTTGGGCGGCAAGGTGAATTAATTTGCCTAATGTATTGTTTTATTTTATTAATTAATTAAATGGGAATTAATTAATTTATTGATTAATTATTTAATTAAGAATCAAAATCTTTTTCTGACTAGGAAATATGTTTCATAGTATTATACTATTGTTGGTAGTATAATAAATATAAAAAGACTTTATTTGATAAGTAGATAAATAAAAAAAAAATTATTTATCTAGTCAAATTAGGAAGTCTTTGATTAAATCACAAATACACTAAATAGTTAGATTAGGGTTTGAGATTCTAGAGAAATCAACCTAGAGTTAGGATTTATGTCTTTTGACCTAAATCCTAACTCTAGAGAAATCAACCTAGAGTTAGGATTTAGGTCAAAAGACATAAATCCTATTAGGAAAAAGATTTCGGCAACCCTAATTTATTTAGAGCATAGAATTCGGCAACCCTATTATTCTTAGGGAAAGAATTCGGTCACCTTATATAGCACAAGTGATCGAATTCGGCCACCCTACTTGCTAGTTTAGAGAGTTATATTATTTTGCTCATGAAAAATAAAATCCAACTCTAAAGATTAGTGTGAGAATTTCGGCCAAGAGAGAAAAAGAATAGAGATTGTTTTATTTCGATAGTGCACTAGTAGCTTATACATCATTAGGCTTTGTGCACAATTTCGATTGAGGTTCACGCGAGTTTCGATCACAAGATTGATAACTCAAAAGTGACCGGAACGTTCTTTATAATCTCTTGTGAGTTTTTGTGACTAATGAAAAAGAAAAAGTTTTTGTTATCCATCCTCAGGTACTCAATTCAAAGAAAGGGAGACCACGCTCCTAGGTGATCTACGTTCGTGATTGGATTGGAAGATCTTGCGGATTACCATCGACGCAAGTCAATCGGATCACGCGACAAAAGGTATTTTTACTTTTGTTTATACATTAATTTAATTAAGGGTTAAAGTTCATCTTTTATATGGGAAAAAATTTGTTATATACCAAACCTATTTTTGCATTCCGCTGCGCGTATAAACAGTTTTTCCCTACAACACGATAGCATTGAGCGTATGCTACAAGCATTTAAACCTCTAGGTGTCCCTAGAGGAGCAGTTTAGTCTCCTGAGGGTTTACAGCTATGACACCCACAAACATATCCCACGAAAACCTGTCATTCTAAATACGACAATATGTGCCCATATTGAGACAATGCAGGCAAAAGCCAATAAGAAAAGACTAATATATAGTCACAAATCTGAAAACATTGCTCAATTTTTAGTGAAAAGCTCAAGCTCGAAACATTCTAGCTTCAAGGACGCATCATCAAACGCCATAGATATAATTCACCTCGACTTTAACTCTCACAAGATGTCTCTCATTAATTCTCATAGAACCTAGGCAAAAACACTTATCAAGCATATGCGGTTGGAAGTTATGCACAAGAAAATTTCAAATTATCATCGCATATAAATATATCATTGAAAGAATGCTTGATGTGAAAGCAAAAGATCTCATGAAAAGAATCAAACATTATGAACAAGATAATTACATGTCATATTTCTAATATCATAGCAAGGATAACCAACAGATCAAAAAGACTTTTATTCAAGTTGTAATGGGGCCAATTGGTGAAGGTTAAGAAAGAACAAAAAATTGGAATTCAAAAACCTAAGATCATACCATAAGAATCTTCCATTACCTTTTCGGCTTCGCACAAGTCTCTTGGTCTCCTTTTCAAGTGGAATTATACCACTTATTGTTTAATTCCTCAAAATTCACCTCACTTCCTTTATCAACTCATTTTGAATAGATACAAACTTTTACAGTCTTCATTGACGTTATTGCACTCTTACATTCTATTCTCTGATTATGTCAACACATCATTCATTGTGGTGGCCATTTTTTTTAAAAATGAATCAGAGATTACAATTAATGCATTACTTTCAGCTTTAAAACTTTTGGATTGAATGCAACTCTTCCTTTCCTCGGCCTTAGCATCACATTATGAACACAGTTACGTGCAGAATTAGAACATCTTCTTCACTATCTCAAAGTATGATCCCAAGTTATAAGGTATGGCTATAACATCGGCTTATTAAGGCCTTTAAAATATCTAAAGCACACATAGTCTATATCACTTCCACTGGTTCATCTTACTCATGATCAAAACATAACATGCGAAATCTTTTATGATGAAAGTTCTATAATGCTTAATGTACAACCTATAGAGATCGAATCTAATGCTAAGAACCTACTGAGTGTTTAAAGAGTAGAAACAACATAGACCTCATAGTATGTAATTTTATGTATGCTTTTTGGTTAAGTGAACTCACAAGGGTAGTCTCCACTATTAATTATGGCAATCTAACTCAGCATCCTATTCATTATCATATCAAGAGTATGCCATAAGTTTTGAAAAATGCAATGCAGTACCCTAAATGGCAAGATGTTAGTGTAAACCAATTGATTTACGCATATCATCTATAAGGCACACATCAAAATATCTCGTCTTGGAAGACGCAGGAACGACAGACTTTAAAACAAAACAAAACAAACATTTGGCTCAAAACAAACTATAGCACCCCCAAACCTAAATCCAACATTGTCCTCAATGTTTGACATATAAGCATATGACAAAAAGGATAAAGACAAGGCAATGCAATAATGACACAAAATAAAGAAAACAAGAATCAATCATAATAAACCGATTCCATAAAGTAAATCTTGAGTATCACAAGTTAAAAACTAAACAAGAAAGAAAATAAAATAGAAATAACTAAAAGAAACATATCATGCAGTAGACTCAGGTCTGTCTATAGTGTCTATAATAGCCATAATCACACTGCTGACTCAGATCAGTCCTAAAAATGTCACCTCTAGGAGGCGCTGTGAAGAAAACTCTATGATGTTGCTGGGTAGCTGTCCCAGGATCAGCAACATCAAAACCTGAAACATTAAGAGAATGAAAGGGGACAGAAGGTTGAGACGGGCGAACTGTGGCCTGTTGGATCTCATTAATCGAAAGCTGCATTGAGTCCAGGCTTGTGATCATCTCAATCCTCAAGCTTGTTACCCTTGTATCTATATAGCCCCTCGCATGTACTCTACCCACTCAAGACTCTACTATGATGACCCGACCCCTATATCTGACTGAGGAACATGCATATAATCTCCACCAACCTGCTGAGCTGGATCTAGTAACTGTTGCTCCACATTATGCTGGATCCGATCGTCTATGTTATCCCTATCCCGACACCTTTTACGCACAGAAAAATCACCAATTGCGGGCAGTCCACATATGCTTGCCTGGGTATTCCATGTTACTAGTGAAAGTGGAGTATCAGGCTCAATTGTAAAATCATTGGTGTCGTCCTCCACTACTAAACCCGCTATAGCACACATGGCAGTAATTAAGCAGGGAAAGATCATATTTGTTTCCACCTGTCGCCCATAACCGCAGATCTCCTTCTTGATAAAGCTGACAACATCATAGTATCTTCCTATCTTAATTGCATACGATATCTAGGACACCTCCTTGAAAATATCTCCCATATATGCGGTCGGCTTAAGTGAAGCCGAAATAAAGAGGTTCCAAAAGAGACAGTCCAGATGCAAATCACCCCTCAGTAATCTATTCCTATTCCACCCAGTTGTTCCCTTTCTGTGAAGCGTGCATCCTATATCGTACTTGCTGGGCCATGCTGTCTCCATACACTCAATTGGTGGCAGGTCATAATACTCGTTGATCCTTTCAATAGAGACCACCATGGGCACTCCTTTAACTATAACCACACTGTGCTCAGAGAACTGTGCGTTCACCATATTGGTGTAGAACTCACAGGCAATGGTAATGTTGTCATTACAGGGCAGACGCACATATCCGATCTATCCTCTGGCCTGAACAACCATAGGGATCATAGTTTCCCCAAATTCTCCCACAACTATCCTCTCTCCAAAATATAATTGTGCTTATTTTTCAACCTATCCTTATACTCTTGATTTTCGATAAATGTTTGCTCAACGAGTCTTTTGTCTCTTCTTCTGCCTTGATCAGAGGGAGCATTGCACATATTTCCTACTCCAATCATCCAACACATCAACATGTAACACATAGCATAACAATTGTAAACAATACTGAACCAAATACCAAATTAATTGCTAGAACTATGTTCTTCAAATTGATAGCACAATATCACTCCAAACTATTGCCCCCACAATATGCAATCACTAAACAACACATGCAATGGAAAAAATAATCCCAAAATCGAAATCCCAAAATTCGGCCTATGAACCCTAATTTAATAAATTGAAGAATTAAATGGGATAAGGGGAATGGGAACATGCAATATTGGCAATAATCAACAAGTAATCAACATAGAATAAGAGTTTAAGATCATACCTTGATGATGACAGAGGACAATTGAAGAATGCAGAAGAGAGAAGAAGAGAAATTTGAAAGAGATGACAACGACACTCGGTCTCGCATGAAACGACCCTTTTATAATTAGGGCAAGATCGCTGCGATAACAGTTGTAAAAGCCACATCGGTAACACAACGGTTTACTCTGATTGGGCTGCCCTCTGAATGGTATGAAACGCACCGTTTTACTTTGGGACCGATGTGGATGTCACAGCAATCGTGGCAGCGCATATGGCAGCAGTTTGATCAGGTGTTTACGCTGTCAAAACCGCTGCTAATTTTGACAGCACATAGACAACGCTTTTAGGGGCAAAGGACACCGCTTTGGTGACCACTCCCATATTTGGCAGCACACATGGCAGCACTTTAATTAGGTATTCACGCTGTGATGACCGCTTCTATTTTTCGCAGCACACATGGCAGCGCTTTGAAGGGCAGATGACACCGCTTTGGTGACTGCTCCTTTCTCAGCAATGCACATGGCAGCGCTTTGAGACCTGACGTTTTTATTTTTTTAATTTTTAATTTTAATTTAATTTAATTTTTTAAAACACCCCAAATCCTGATTTAAAGGAAGGGGAAAACTAAAAATTGACTCAACAGAAATAAAGGAAACAGAAAATACTTGGGTCTTGTAGTTTTGGTGGCAACGATTTCAAAAGGACTGCATTAGCACTTCCGGTCATGAATTCTTGATGATTCTCCACAAATCTTGTTTTGTAGGTATGAAGACTCTTCAAAAATTTGGCATAAGCTGGCATCTTCTGAATCATCTCTAGTAAGGGCAAATTGACATTGACTTTTGAAAGAATGTCATATGTGTCTTTGTATGATTTCTCTAACTTGCTCTTTTGCAGTCTCCGTAAGAATGGAATTGGAGGAATATAGGGTGACTTGTGTAGGGTGGTGAAACTTTGGATTTTTCCACCACTATCTCTTCTTCATAGGGTATGATTTTCTCTTTTGAAGGACCTGAAACAGAAATAGATTTATCAGAAAGTTCAGCAGGTCTATCGTTAGTTAGTATCTTACCATTCCGAAGAATTGTCATAGCTTTTGCTTGCTCAGTGTAACTTGGAAATTTTCCATGTTCCATCCTTTGATGAGCCTCGGCTAATTGCCCAACTTGAGTGTCGGTCTTCCTCAATGAAGTTTAAAGATTCTGAAATTGTACCTCATTACTTTACTGAGTTTGCTTCATTTGTTGCTCCATTCGTTGAAATTGTTGCTGCATGTGCAGCTGCATTTGCTAGAACAAATCTTTCATTAAAGGCTTCTTGGGTTGGGATTCAGAATTTTACTGAGCACCGGTGTTATTCTGCCTCTGATTATTGGAATTGCTTCCCCATTGGTTTCCAGTATTCTGATTGTTGTTTCCCCATTGGTTACTAATGCCTTGATTGTTGTTAGACCACGAAAAATTGGGATGATTTCTCTAACTTGGATTGTAAGTATTGGAATATGGATCATTTCGTGGTATGGGATTATAGTTGTTCATGGCTTGAACTTCTTCTTCTTCTCCAGCTTCAGGACCTCCTTCTTGGTGTTCTCCTATAAATGCCTTTTATTTCAATTGACCTAAATCAGTAACCATAACATCCATCTTCTTCATCATTTGTGCCATTTTAATAGAGCTTTCTGTGTTGGCATCTATAGTATAAAGTCCCTTTTTCCTCTTGGAATTTTTATGATAAGAGTTTTAGGCCATCTTTTCAATGATAGCGTATACCTCCTCAGGTGGTTTGTCATACATGGATACTCCATAGGCATTGTTCACTAAAAGACCTGACACTTCAGTCAAACCGTCATAAAACCATTGACATAACTGATTGGTAAGAAATCTGTGATGAGGACAATCTCTGGTATACTTCTTGAAACGTTCCCATGCCTCATGAAAAGTCCCATTATCTTGTTGAAAGAAACTCGAAATTTTTGCTCGGATCTCACTAGTTTTCTAAGGTGCGTAATATTGATCAGTAAGCTTTTTCCTTACTTCATCCCAGGTTCGCAAGGATGCTGGAGGCAATGTAAACAGCCATGTCTTCGCCTCATCTTTTAATGAATGTGGGATGCATCTCATGTGCAGGTGGTCTTCTGTAATCATATGGTTAGGTAATGATTGTATTGCTACGTAGAACTCTCTGAAGAACAGAAGCACATCTTCATCTTATGTACCGCGGAAAATAGGCAGCTGGTTGTAGTGGCTACTTCTCAGTTCATAATTCCTTACTGTAGGTTCTAGCACAATGCACAAGGGATGGTTGCTCACAACTGGTCTATTATAATCCTTCATAGTTCTGATGGGTTCTGGTTTTGGCTCATAAGCCGGATTTGGAATGGGGTCAAAACCCTGATTGAGTCTCTCTTGATTCTGATTTTCACCGTCTTCCATTGTTGGATTTCTGATGCAATCAATATTATCGTTCAAAGGTAACAATTTGCCCTGCTGAGATCTTTTACCTTGCATCTGCTGTCAATACCTGAAATCAGAATAAGACAAACACAAGTAAACTAAAAATAATAAAAATCTAAAAAGCTAAAAATTATGATTTGACTACCTAAACTAGATTAAACCTATTAACTAAAACTAAATCTAGAAATAACCAATACATTCAACTACTCCCCGACAACGGTGCCAAAAACTTGATATCTAAAATCGTGTTATAAAAACCTAACTCGCAAGTGCACGAATCATGAGACAAGTACAGCGGAAAGTGGGTATCGTTCCCATGAGGAATAGTAATTTAGTGATTATCAACTAATTCTAATTAAAGCTAAACAATTAAAGTAACCAAGAGATTTTGAGATTGATTGATTGATTGATTTAGAACCGAATTATCTAAGAAAGCAGTTAACAAAAAGATGCAAATGCGATCAAGAGGTGAGAAAACTAGGCAATCGATGCTCCCCATATGCAATACTTAATGTTCATCAACTAGTTCATTCTTATCTTAAATATGGTAATACCTTAATTATTAGGATTTAACCAAGTGTTCTTAATCACAACTCACCCTCGTAGAAGGTGTGCGCAATAATCAGGAACCTATTACACATAAGAATTATTGAACCAAAATTGTCTCGCATTAATTACTGTGTGGAGAACAATCATACTCATTCAATTGAAAAGTAATTAAGATTACCTATTTAGGTAGTGCAACCTTAATTTATAAATTATCAAAACCCTAGATAAGTATCAATTAACGTAGGTAGATCAATATGAGTCACGAATCTAGTCATATAATGAATTGAATAAATCTAAATCCAAATTGATTAATAAAGATATGGAGTTTGAATCATAACATGTGCATTACATAGGTTCACATCGATCCCCTAATATGGAGTTAGTTACACTTCATTAAAATAAAGCGACAAGAGAAGCAATTGATAAAACCCATGGAAGCCTTCAATGAATTCTTCTGAATTTTGATGTTGAAATCTTCTTCTTCGTCTTCGAATCTTCTATGCGTAAAGATGGAGGAGAGAATTATGTGATGTATTGTGTAGTGAAACAATCTGTCGTCCGAAGGGTGAGCCCTCCTTTTTAAAACCCTAATTCATCATGTATTTATAGGCTACAATTTCCTAAACGAGAATAAGCTCCTCGTTTTACACGGATTCGTCAAACCGTTCTGATAACCGCTGCGAAGGCCCTATCGATATCGCCAACGGTCTCCTCTGGTCTATGGATTACTGCCTTTACACTGCCAAAATTAGCAGTGGCTTGACAGCTGTTAGCCACTTTGCTGAAAAACCTCTGAGATCCTCAAAACTAGCTCATTTCTTCAGAAATTCTCCAAACACAACAATTTGATCCAATAACCTGAAAAAACTCAAACACACAAATTAAATCCCTAAAAGACTCAAGAAACAAGCAATTGATTCGAGGAATGGCGATAAAAAACATATACGATAAATGATCGATCAGTCATATTAGACCAAATTGCTTTCATTACATTAAAATGCGTAGAGTTAAAAGTATGATAAAAAAGAAAAAAGGAGAGCCAATATGCATGTTCCTAGGAATGATAGAACTAATTTGCATGATCCTTGGACATCTAGAGCCCATGTAACAATGACCGCTAGGAAAGAAAAAGTTTCACCTAGGTGGATTAGAAGAGATGAACACATTTGCCATGTTACACAAATTGCCTTGAAGGCACATTCTTTTAATCTTTGGTATCTAGATAGTGGTTGCTCTAGGCACATGACGGGAAACAAGAGTTTCTTTGAGACTCTTGTCATGGAGGAAGGGGGATGTGTCACCTTTGGTGATGGATCCAAAAAGAGAGTTGTAGGGAAATGAACCATTTCCATTCCTGAATTACCCTTTTTGTCCAATGCTTTATTTGTTGATAGCTTGAAAGCCAATTTAATAAGCATTTCTCATCTAAGTGATAAAGGACTTTCCGTTTTATTTAGGAAAAATGATTGCTCTATCCTATTGCCCAATGGACAAACCTTGTTGAAAGGAATGAGATCTAGCAACAATTGCTATTGTATTGAAGCTAGAATAGTCTCGTGCAATGTGTCCAAGGATAAGTAAATTGAGTTGTGGCATGAAAGACTTGACCACATGAACTATCAGGATTTACGAATCTTAGATAAGTTCAATGTTGTGTGTGGCCTTAACAAGCTTGGGAAGAAAGTCAATGGTGTTTGTGGAACTTGCAAACAAAGAAAACAAACCAAAAGCATGCACAAGAAGGGCAAGTATCTCTCCACTAAGGAGCCCCTAGAGCTTCTCTACATGGATCTTCTAGGTCCCATGCAAACTGAGAGTTTAGGTGGGAAGAGATACAATTCTTTGTGTAGATGATTTCTCTAGGTACACATGGACATATTTCCTTAGAGAAAAATCCGAAACTTTTGACAAGTTTAAAATGCTTTGTTCTAAAATTCAAAATGAAAAAGGTTTAAGCAATAAAAGCATTAAACGGATTAGAAGTGACCATGGGCGGGAGTTTGAGAATGCCTACTTTGAAAGCTATTGCAATAGCTTAGGTATCACCCATGAGTTTTCGGCTCCTAGAACACCTCAACAAAATGGAGTTGTTGAGAGGAAGAATAGGGTCCTTCAAGAGATGGCCCATCACCTCAACAAAATGGAGTTGTTGAGAGGAAGAATAGGGTCGTTTAAGAGATGGCCCGTGTGATGTTGTTTAGCAACAATGTCCATAGGAACCTATGAGCCGAAGCCGTCAATACGGCTTGCTATATAGGAAATAGAGTTTTCCGAAGGCCTGGAACTAGGCAAATCTCCTATGAGCTGTAGAGAGGTAGAAAGCCAAATGTTAACTAATTCTACTCCTTTGGAAGCAAATGCTATATTTTAAATGACCATGATCAACTTGGCAAGTTTGATTATAAGAGTGATGATGGTATCTTTATTGGCTATACCTTGAATAGTAAGGCCAATAGAGTTTTTAACTTGAAGACTCGAAGCGTCATGGAATCATCTAATGTTGTTATTGATGATAATAGTTGATAACTCTCCCTTGGAGAAGGATGTGGAGACTCCTATTGATGGGAAGTCTAACCTAAATGAAGAGGGCATACAACCTCTTGATAGAGTTCCTCTCTTGAACTCTAATGAACCCACTCCATGGGTTAGGAAACTCCATAATAAAAATGACATCATTGCAGATGTGATTGAGGGTGTTAGGACTAGGTGTCAAATAGCTAATCTTATTAGCTATACTTGCTACACCTCCTAAATAGAACCCAAAAAGGTTGATGAGGCCTTGAATGATGGATTTTCCTTGCCATGCCAGAAGAGCTAAACCAATTCGAAAGAAATGAGGTTTGTACTCTAGGTTTGTACTCTAGTTCCTAGGCCTTAAAGCACAAATGTGATAGGCACCAAATGGATATATAGGAACAAATCCGATGAGGATGGCAACATAGTGGGTAACAAGGCTAGACTTGTTGCACAAGGGTACTCTCAAATTGAGGGTATCGACTTTGTGGAGACATTTGCTCCCGTTGCCTATTTAGAGTCCATTAGGCTTCTTTTGTCCATTTCTTGTGTGCACAAGTTCAAATTGCACCAAATGGACATGAATAGTGCCTTCCTTAATGGCTTATGGCAAGAGGAAGTGTTTGTTGAACTATCTAAGGTGTTTGTGGATGCTCACCACCCCAAACATGTCTATCGCCTCAAGAAGGCTCTATATGGGTTGAAACAAGCACCAAGAGCTTAGTATGAACGTCTCACTCAATTTATTGTTGACAATAACTGCAAAAGGAGTATTGTTGACAACACTTTATTCATCAAGAAAGACAATGATGAGCTCTTTATAGCTCAAATATATGTTGATGATATACTGTTTGGCTCCACCAACAACACAAAAGTCTAACAATTTATTGATGTTATATCTCATGAGTTTAAGATGAGTCTTATTGGTGAGCTAAGTTATTTTCTAGGTTTGCAAATTAAGCAAATGAATGATGGGATTTTTATAACCCAAGCTAAATATGCTAAAAACCTAGTGAAGATGTTTGGTCTTGAAAATGCCAAACATTTTGATACACCCATGAGTACCACTTTGAAGCTTAGCAAGGATGCTAGTGGAAAAAGTGTGGACTAAACTCTATATCGGGGCATGATTGGAAGCTTGTTTTATTTGACTTCAAGTAGTCTCGATATATCTTTTAGTGTGCATGTGTGTGCTAGGTACCAATCGGATCCTCAGAAGTCCTATCTCTCTTCCGTTAAGATAATCATTCGCTTTATGAATGGGACATCCAACTATGGGATTTGGTACTCTTTTGACACTAATGCTAGTTTAGTTGGCTTTAGTGATACGGATTGGGCAAGAAATTGTGATGTCAGGAAAAACACATCGGGCGGTTGCTTTTTCCTAGGGAACAACTTGGTGTCTTGTTAGGATTATGCTCAATAGCATGAGTGTAATGTTGTAATTAACAATTTTTTTCATATTAATAAAGTGATTTCTGGTTTAACAAATCGTATAGCATTTATAGTTTGTATTATAATTGTCAAAGTAAATAATCATAAGGTCTAAAGACTATGGGAAAAGAAGAATTGTTCGTACATCTGGATATGTATGTGGTAGACACAATTCTTTAGTTAGTCTTGAATATTGTTCACAACTTAAGTTAAAGGTTGGGCACCTTTATCTTGTTAAAGTTGTAGAATTCTTTTGCTAGCATTTGAGTGGGATCAAATGAGATATGATGAGTCTAAAATCATCGGAGTGTCTTCGAGCAAAAGGATCTAGTGCACTGGGTGCATTGAACTGGATCACAATGAAAAGCTTTATCTAGAACCGTCAATAGATAATAGTCTTTTCATTATCGGAACAATCGGAGGGTCTATCTTAATCCTGAGATAAATGATGGACTTATGGTTGCAAGTGATATCATTTGAGTTATCAATGAGTGCGATTATATCGCATAGTCTATCCTCGATAGTTTGGTGATATTCATTTGTTAATCGATAGAGGACTTCATTTATAGATATGGACATCGTGGCTCCATTTAATTAAATGAGAGTATAATATCATCATATGGATGTTTTGAGGTAATTGGATATTAAATCTCAACGTTGAGTTTTCGATAGTGTCTATTGAAAACATGGCTTCTGGACAAGTCAAAATATCCAAGTTAAAAACGTGGTCATATGAGTAAATATGGTAACTTGGAGAGTTATAGGCGGTCTATGAACTCTTGGAGAGTACTGATATTAATCACGAGGATACACTATCTCCAATATGATTGTGCAGGGTATGAATGAGGAGCATCTTCCTTTTCTATCTTTATTTAAGAGTTCAGTTTTAGCTCTTTAGTGGAATGAGTTAAAATTAATGGATCGGACCTAAGTGAATCATTTGTTGATTGTGATTAGGTTATGTCTATTGAAGCTTAAATTTAGATGGCCCGCCAAGATCCCCAATCCACACGGACTTGCATGGATCACTTGATATATTCTACCGGACCAATTTAAGGGTCCATCTAGAATTGCATTTAATATATTAAGAATATAATTTGCACATTATTTAAGTAATGGGCTGCTCAATTATATTAATATATTAATGAAAGACATGTGGGCTTGTTTCTTTTAGTAAGAATGGGTCTGGTTCACATGTGGGCTTTTTTTATTTAAAGTCCAATGGATTAAATGAAATAGGAAAATAATATTAGGCTCATCTTATATATAAGTGGGGGCGGCTAGGTTAAAGTTTTGACCTAAAAATATTATTTTGTTTCATTTGTTTTAATTAAATAAGAATTAATTGATTTATTTATTAATTGTTTAATTAAAGAAACAAATCTTTCCTAAAAGTAAAAGACTTGTTTGATAAGTAAATAAATAAATTAGTATTATTTATTTAATCAAATAAGGAGTTTTTTTTTTTTAGTCAAATAAAAGAATAAAAATAAAAGAGTTGGATTAGGGTTTGAAGTCTATAAAGTTAAAAAGAATTAGGGTTGAATTTCAGTCACCCTATATAAGTGACATGATGAAATTCGGCCAACGCTAATTAGATACTACATAGAATTCGGCAACCCTAAAGGAAAAAGAAGAAAAATTCGGCCAACCTATATATATGTTCTTATAGGGTTCGGCCACATCAATGAATTGGTGCTTGAGTTTTTATTTTCTTTCTTCTTCTTCTTAATTCTAAGAGAGTTTTTATTCTAGAGAGACAAAAAGGAGTGAAAATTATTCTTTGATAGTATACAATTGCTTAAACATCAATAAGCTTGTGTATACGATATCGATCTAGGTTCACGCGAGTTTCGATCATAAGATTGTGAGCTCAAAAGTGACCGGAATAATTTTGACATTCTTTTGATTGTTTTGTGACTAACAAAGAAAAGAAAGTATTTGTTTGGTCCATTCACAGGTTTGCAATTTAAAGGAAAGGGAGACCACGCTCCTAGGTGATCCACATTCGTGCTCGGATTGAAGGTCTTGCGGATTACCATCGACGTAAGTCAATCGGATCACGCGACAAGAGGTAATTTACTTTTGTTGATATATATGCATGTTTATTGATTAAAGGGTTTAAGGTTCATAAAGGAAAAATTTTAAAAGTCACTAAATCGTCTTTAGTATCGCTTCCGCTGCGTGTAACGCTTTTATTTGTTTATTTTTTCCCTACAATTGGTATCAGAGCCTAGTTGAACCCTTTTAATTAATTAACGTATATATACGTGGATCTATTTCTTTTTATTGTGATTATGCATGTTTAGAAAGAGATGGCACTCTAGGTATTCAAATATATAATTACATGTGATGTATGGATTTATATATATTTTATGTGGTTTTTTATTGCTCGATTTTGGCCCTAGATTTTCAATGTAATTTTTGTTTCGGAGTTGTAACAAGAAGGGTGGTCTATTATCGCCATAATTCCTTCTTGGTAGATTGCTAGATTTTATTTTTTTTTTTATATATATGTGCAGTATTTTTTTTAGGGTTACGCAGTTTTTATTTATTTATTTTTAGTATGTGCAGTTTTTGGTTTGTAAAAATACTGCAGTGAATTAAAAAAAAAAAAAAAATTAATACTGCAGTATTTATTATATATATACTGCCGTAATATATTTAGGTCTTGGAGATTCGAAGACACGAAGCAAAACCAAGCAACCGGAACCAAGTACGAGCACCGTGCGCACCCTGGGAGTGGATTGGGCTGCGCATGACAAGCCCAAACTTTGGTGGGCTGCGCATGGCAGCCTTGTGTGGCCTTATGGGCTGCGCAAGGCAGCCCCTTTGTGGGGTTGTGGGCTGCGCACGCCCATGGGAGGAGGCCGAAGGATGAGCGTATGGTTGATGGGCCACCTGAAGATCTTGTATTTCTGACAAATTGTAATTTACTTGTTTTTCTAGGATGGGCCAAAATTGTTGCTATTTAATTTATGCTTAAATATTACAATATTTGTTATTGTATGATAACATGACATATAGAATAGGAGTGCCACGCATATATCTCTTTTGGTATGAACATGCATTGAATGATTTAGGTATCTAAATTGGCATCTAGATAACTCGGTAAATCATTCTATGAGATTTAATCACACGCCTTAAATAATTGAGTGGAAGAAGGTGTTTTGGTAACACCTATGGCCTCCAAGGTTAGTTGAGCTTTATTATTTATTGGTAATCCCCCAAGGGGCGTCCATGAATGGAATTTAGCAACATACTTCCTTACAAGGATAGACTAGACAATGGACTCAAACGAGATCTACTCCTCAAGGAGGGATTTTCGTGAGAGAAAATTGAAGGTCGATATCTTGGTAACACACTCAATGTAATTTTATTGATATCCTCCCAAGAGTTCTTGTCAATAAAATTGCAAGGCTAAAATTGAAAACGCTAGTTGTTATGTTAACAATTAGGTGGGACCTAGTCTAACTAGTAAATGGTGCGAACTCCCAAAGGAGGCGTAACATTTATGGGTGTTAGATCATCGTTGAATTTTATGATTGAGTTATTTATTTAATTCAAGATAAATATTTAAAAGTGCTTTATCATGATTATTTACTTATTTATGTTTTGTTTTATTCAGAAATCATGACCCCATCACTTATGAACATCCTGAAAGATAACACTTTAACTGGAGATAATTATGTCACATGGAAAAGGGAAATTGGGTTGTTACTGCAAAGTGAAAAACATAAGTTTGTTCTAACTACTCCTAAACCACCTGCTCCTAATAATGAATCTAGCATAATGTGTAGAGATGAGTATGAGCAGTGGAAGACTTCAGATGATATGGCAAAATGTTACATTATGGCCACTATCTCCGACGTGTTGCAACAGCAGCATGAAGGAATGGAGTCCGCTGCTGATATAATGATGTCTCTAGAGGAGATGTTTGCTATGAAGTCTAGGACGACTAAGAGAGAGGCAGTGACCGCTTTTATGAATCTTAGGATGAAACCTGGACAGGCTGTGAAGGATCACATGATGAAAGTCATAGCACATCTCAACATTGCTGAACTGCATGGCGCTGAGATAGATGGTGAGACAAAGATTGATATGGTTGTCAATTCATTGTCAGATTCCTTTGATCAGTTCAAATTGGACTACACTTGAACAAAAAGGAATACACCTTACAAGGCCTGATGCAAGATGTTCAAAGTGCTGAAAAGATCCTTGTGAAAGGCAAAGGTCAAGAGATTCATATGGTTGGTAAAGTTGCTACCGTTAAGGCCCGTCAAATGGTCAAGAAACAACAGAAGAAAAAGCAATTTGGGCCTATCAAGAAGGAGACCAAGAAAGTAACCAAGATCAAAGGGAAATGCTTCCTTTGTGGTGAAAAGGGACATTGGAAGAGAAATTGCCCAAAGTCCCAGAACAAGAAGGAAGAAGGTAATTTGAATTATCTAGAAACATGTTTTTTGGCTGATTCTACAGATTCTTGGATCATAGACTCAGGAGCCACTAATCATGTTTGTTATTCCTTGCAGGGGTTTCAAGAAAGGAGAAAGCTGAGTAAGAATGAAATCAATTTGCACTTGGGCAACGGAATGTTAGTGTCTGCAAGTGCAGTGGGAGATATTAGAGTTTATTTGGATTCTAGAAGGCATTTAGATTTAATAGACGTTTATTATGTACCTCAATTCAAGAGGAATTTAATTTCAGTTTCTTGTTTGAATAAATTTGGATATTCGGTTACTTTTAATAAAGTTTTTATTATTAGTAAGAATGACAAAATTATTTGCCAAGGTACATTGGAAAACGGTCTATACTTTTTGCATAGAAATATCTCTCACTCGTTAGACACAGAAATAACGGAACCTAATCATAAAAGAGTAAAATTATCAACAGATGAAACCTACCTTTGGCATTTACGCTTAGGTCATATTAACCTTAAAAGGATTAAAAGATTGGTAAGTGGCGGACCTTTAAGTGACTTAAAGGTTGATGATCTACCAACTTGTGAATCTTGTTTGGAAGGTAAAATGACCAAAAGGACGTTCTCTGCCAAAGGTGCAAGAGCCACTGAATGTTTAGGATTGATACACACTGATGTATGTGGACCTACGAGCATTCAAGCTAGAGGTGGATATGAGTACTTCATCACCTTCACGGATGATTACTCAAGATTTGGTTATGTGTATCTCATGAGACATAAGTCGGATGCTTTTGACATGTTCAAAGCATTCAAAGCTGAAGTGGAAAATCAGCTTGAGAAACACATAAAAATCTCGAGATCTGATCGTGGTGGAGAATATCTATCTGGTGAGTTTCAGCAATATCATATTGATAATGGGATAGTTTCTCAGTTTTCTGCACCAGGTACACCTCAACAGAATGGGGTAGCGTGTTTTATAAAATGTAACCTTTGAGCATGGTTAGGTCTATGTTGAGTTATTCAACGCTTCCTATTTCTTTTTGGGGATATGCTTTACAAACTGCTATATACATTCTAAACGATGTACCATCTAAGTCCGTTCCTAAAACACCGCATGAGTTGTGGACTGGGCGCAAGCCTAGTTTACAACACTTAAGGATATTTGGTTGTCCTGCGCATGTGTTAAAAGGAAAGACAAAAAAGATGGAGTCCCGTTCAGAAACATGTATATTTGTAGGGTATCCAAAAGAAACTAAAGGATATTATTTCTATAGTCCTTCAGATCTTAAAGTATTTGTTTCGACAAATGCTAAATTTCTGGAAAAGGACTATATGAATGATTTTGTGCCTAGAAGTAGAATTGTCCTGAATGAGATGTCAGGAGATACAATTCCACGAGAGGTTGCACAACCTAACCCAATTGTAAGTTCCGATCCAACACAAGATCAACAACCTACCATTCCTCGTCGTAGTGGGAGGGTTAGAACACAACTCGAAAGATACATCGGTCTGGGAGAATCAGTGGAGAATCTCCCGGACGACGATGATCCCTATACGTACAAGGAAGCTATGGAGGATGTTGATAGTCGCCATTGGCAAAAGGCAATGCAATCCGAGATTGAATCTATGTTCGATAACAAAGTCTGGTCCCTTGTAGACTTGCCTAAAGGGATAAAACCCATTGGGTGCAAATGGGTATACAAGAGGAAAAGAGGTATGGATGGAAAGGTGGAAACTTTTAAAGCTAGATTGGTAGCTAAAGGGTATACACACAAAGAAGGTATCGATTACGAGGAAACCTTCTCTCCTGTGGCCATGCTTAAATCCATTAGGATACTCTTATCCATTGCAACATCTTTAGATTTAGAGATTTGGCAAATGGACGTCAAGACAGCTTTCCTAAATGGAAGTCTTGACGAAAGCATTTACATGATGCAACCAGAGGGATTCATTGAAAAGGGCCAAGTGGATAAGGTATGCAAGTTGCAGAAATCCATATATGGATTAAAGCAAGCATCCAGATCCCGGAACATAAGGTTTGATCAAGCTGTCAAAGGTTTTGGATTTATTCAGAATCCTGACGAACCTTGTGTATACAAAAGGATTAAAGGCGACAAGTTGGTTTTCCTGATTCTTTATGTTGATGATATACTACTCATTGGAAACGATGTAGGTGTATTAACATCAGTAAAAGAATGGTTAGCAAAACAATTTGATATGAAGGACTTAGGAGAAACAAGTTTTATTCTAGGTATCCAAGTAATAAGGGATAGAAAGAATAGAACGATTGCATTATCCCAAGCCTCATACATAGACAAAATCTTGTCTAGGTTTTCCATGCAGGATTCCAAGAAAGGTATGTTACCTTTCAGACATGGAATCAAGCTTTCTAAGGAACAAGTTCCTAAGAATGAGCATGAAGAGCAATTCATGAGTAAAGTTCCATATGCCTCGGCAGTTGGAAGTCTCATGTATGCAATGCTATGTACTAGACCAGATATTTGTTTTGCTGTTGGCATAGTTAGCAGGTTTCAATCGAAACCTGGACCTGATCACTGGACGGTAGTCAAGCATATTTTCAAGTATCTTAAGAGAACGAGAGATAATATGCTTGTATACTCTGGAGGGGATTTGGTTCCCGTTGGGTATACAGATTCTGATTTCCAATCAGATTCTGACTCCAGAAAATCCACATCAAGGGCCGTGTTTACTATTGGAGGAGGAGCAGTTATATGGAGGAGTATCAAGCAATCTTGTATTGCTGATTCCACCATGGAAGCTGAGTATGTTGCTGCATGCGAAGCTGCCAAAGAGGCTGTTTGGCTCCGCCAATTCTTGATTGACTTAGAAGTGGTTCCTAGTGCGAATAAGTAGATCACTATCTACTGTGACAACAGTGGAGCAGTGGCTAATTCGAAAGAACCAAGAAGTCACAAGAGAGGTAAACACATTGAAATAAAGTATCATCTTTTAAGGGAGATTGTTCAAAGAGGTGACGTGACGATTACCAAAATCGCGTCAGCAGAAAATCTAGTGGATCCCTTCACAAAGGCTCTACCTCAGAAGAGTTTCGATGGGCATCTAGAGAATATGGGCTTGAGAGATATGACACATTTGCTATAGCACAAGTGGGAGATTGTTAGGATTATGCTCAATAGCAAGAGTGTAATGTTGTAATTAACAATTTTTTTCATATTAATAAAGTGATTTCTGGTTTAACAAATCGTATAGCATTTATAGTTTGTATTATAATTGTCAAAGTAAATAATCATAAGGTCTAAAGACTATGGGAAAAGAAGAATTGTTCGTACATCCGGATATGTATGTGGTAGACACAATTCTTTAGTTAGTCTTGAATATTGTTCACAACTTAAGTTAAAGGTTCGGCACCTTTATCTTGTTAAAGTTGTAGAATTCTTTTGCTAGCATTTGAGTGGGATCAAATGAGATATGATGAGTCTAAAATCATCTGAGTGTCTTCGAGCAAAAGGATCTAGTGCATTGGGTGCATTGAACTGGATCACAATGAAAAGCTTTATCTAGAACCGTCAATAAATAATAGTCTTTTCATTATCAGGACAATCGGAGGGTCTATCTTAATCCTGAGATAAATGATGGACTTATGGTTGCAAGTGATATCATTTGAGTTATCAATGAGTACGATTATATCGCATAGTCTATCCTCCATAGTTTGGTGATATTCATTTGTTAATCGATAGAGGACTTCATTTATAGATATGGACATCGTGGCTCCATTTAATTAAATGAGAGTATAATATCATCATATGGATGTTTTGAGGTAATTGGATATTAAATCTCAACGTTGAGTTTTCGATAGTGTCTATTGAAAACATGGCTTCTGGACAAGTCAAAATATCCAAGCTCAAAACGTGGTCATATGAGTAAATATGGTAACTTGGAGAGTTATAGGCAGTCTATGAACTCTTGGCGATTACTGATATTAATCACGAGGATACACTATCTCCAATATGATTGTCTAGGGTATGAATGAGGAGCATCTTCCTTTTCTATCTTTATTTAAGAGTTCGGTTTTAGCTCTTTAGTGGAATGAGTTAAAATTAATGGATCGGACTTAAGTGAATCATTTGTTGATTGTGATTAGGTTATGTCTATTGAAGCTTAAATTTAGATGGCCCGCCAAGATCCCCAATCCACACGGACTTGCATGGATCACTTGATATATTCTACCGACCAATTTAAGGGTCCATCTAGAATTGCATTTAATATATTAAGAATATAATTTGCACGTTATTTAAGTAATGGGCTGCTCAATTATATTAATATATTAATGAAAGACATGTGGGCTTGTTTCTTTTAGTAAGAATGGGTCTGGTTCACATGTGGGCTTTTTTATTTAAAGTCCAATGGATTAAATGAAATAGGAAAATAATATTAGGCCCATCTTATATATAAGTGGGGCGGCTAGGTTAAGGTTTTGACCTAAAAATATTATTTTGTTTCATTTGTTTTAATTAAATAAGAATTAATTGATTTATTGATTAATTGTTTAATTAAAGAAACAAATCTTTCCTAAAAGTAAAATACTTGTTTGATAAGTAAATAAATAAATTAGTATTATTTATTTAATCAAATAAGGAGTCTTTTTTTTATTTAGTCAAATAAAAGAATAAAAATAAAATAGTTGGATTAGGGTTTGAAGTCTATAAAGTTAAAAAGAATTAGGGTTGAATTTCAGTCACCCTATATAAGTGACATGATGAAATTCGGCCAACCCTAATTAGATACTACATAGAATTCGGCAACCCTAAAGGAAAAAGAACAAAAATTCGGCCAACCTATATATATGTTCTTATAGGGTTCGGCCACATCAATTAATTGGTGCTTGAGTTTTTATTTTCTTTCTTTCTTCTTCTTAATTCTAAGAGAGTTTTTATTCTAGAGAGACAAAAATGAGTGAAAAATTATTCTTTGATAGTATACAATTGTTTAAACATCAATAAGCTTGTGTATACGATATCGATCTAGGTTCACGCGAGTTTCGATCATAAGATTGTGAACTCAAAAGTGACCGGAATAATTTTGACATTCTTTTGATTGTTTTGTGACTAACAAAGAAAAGAAAGTATTTGTTTGGTCCATTCACAGGTTTGCAATTTAAAGGAAAGGGAGACCACGCTCCTAGGTGATCCACATTCGTGCTCGGATTGAAGGTCTTGCGGATTACCATCGACGTAAGTCAATCGGATCACGCGACAAGAGGTAATTTACTTTTGTTGATATATATGCATGTTTATTGATTAAAAGGGTTTAAGGTTCATAAAGGAAAAATTTTAAAAGTCACTAAATCGTCTTTAGTATCGCTTCCGCTGCGTGTAACACTTTTATTTGTTTATTTTTCCCTACATGTCTTGGTTTAGCAAGAAGCAAAATTCGATTTCCTTGTCCATGGCCAAACCCAAGTATATAGTTACGGGGAGTGGATGCACACAACTCCTATGGTTAAAGCAAATGCTAGTCATCTACAAATTCAATCAAGGTACTCTAACCCTCTTTTGTGATAACATGAGTTCTTTTAGTAATTCCAAGAATCCGGTACAACACTCTAGGACTAAGCATATTGACATACGCCATCATTTCATAAGAGAACTAGTTAAGAACTAGTTGAGAACAATTGCATTATTCTTGAACATGTAGGTACAAATGATCAACTAGCGGACTTATTCACTAAACCCTTAGATGCAACTAGGTTTAAAACACTTAGCAGATCTATTGGGATATGTCCTGTGGATTGATGTGATTTGGTGATTGTTAGGACTTTGAGTCTTGTTGGCCTTATTCTATATCAAAATAACATTTCTTTTGTGTTGATTGGTTGTCTAGGATTCATGGTTTATGAAGCTTCAAGGAAATAGGACATCATATTAAGCAAAATGAAGCCTTCAAGAGGAGAAAGCATCGAAGGTACACTTTGACCTCATTCCTTTTGCAAGGCTTGAAGGCACACACACACATGGCATTCATATGTGTCCCTGCATAGTTATACACCATTGGTATAACACATTCACACACTTGATAAAGTATGCACATGTATTTATTTCATATTGACAAACATTGTAAAATTGCATGTTCTAGGACTATCTCTAGGAAATAGCATACTTGTGTGACTTTGTGTTTATTTTGTTTGGGACTTAAACATGATCTCATATGATTCCTTAATGAGTTCCGGTCATTTTGGTTACTCACTCATTAGGTTTCGAGTCCAAACTAGGAAGCTACGCTACTTTACGTTCTCATTCGTTGAGTTGTCTTCGTCATCGTATTCCGAGCCGAATTCTCAACCTTTTGTCAAAGTATCATAGTTTTCCTCGTGCGTAAAAGAGTCACAGTTTGTAATTCGAAGATGGAATCGAATTTGGAGGCTCGAGTACGGTCGAAGAACGTGAGAGGAACCTGAGGGAGGCAAGCAATGGCCAAAGGCCATGCTTGAGGAGGGCGTGAGGGGCGCGTGAGGCTCACGGGCTACACACCCCTTTGCCCCAATGAGCCTCACCCGCCTCTCACGGGGGGTGACATGGCAGCCTCCTATTGGCCATCTCAAATCTCTTTCTCTCTCTCTCTCTCTCTCTCTCTCTCTCTCTCTCTTTCTCTTTTAAAACCTTCATTTCCCTCCCATTTCATTCTATGAAGAAAATTTGGAAAATAGTAGTGCATAATTTTCTCTCTAACTTTCTCAACTTCCAAACACCATAACTTTCTCATTCGGACTCTGAATTGAGTGATTCAAGCTGGAGAATCTTTGTAATCAAGTCCTTTACCTTCTCCAAAAGAGTTTACAGTTTTTTATCGAGTTTAGTGATGGTTCTACCCTCAAAACCAAAACAGCACGGGATTCCTAAGTATTGAACTAAACTTTGTGATTTCAACTTTTATGATCTTCAATTACATTGGGTTTTCTTCTTCTATATGTATGTGTATGTATGGTGAATGATATTGAGAAGGATAGCTTCAAATCAAAGCTAATCTAGTCTAATTAGAGACTTGAATGTCAACTAGTTTTCTATAATTCTAGGTTTTCACATGTTTGTGAGTTGTATTGTGATTAGCTTGATATCTAGGGTTATTTGTGTTTTGATTGCCTCATTTCATGATTAATAACCTTAGCATGTGCTTGGATCCTTTAATTGAACAAATCTATGATTAGCACATTTGATTTTTTATTTAGAGCTAACTGGGATTTAATTGATTATTAATTATATCTTTGCTCTAAATACTTGCTAGAATATTTATTGATCATATTTTGTGATTCTAGCATTTTTGTTATATGGTTCTATTAATCGCCAAAATTGGTGAAGGACCAAAGAAGAATTTTCCACCCAGACACATGGAAGAGACACATGCCAAGATATCATCTAGTTACTCCTCGAAAGAAGAATGCTGGAACAAATTCGAATACCTACCTCCTCTTTCAGATCAAGCCAACAAGCCCAGCAATCTTGATAACCCCTAAGTATCCCGAAGTAGAGTTCTACTCAGAATCCTGTCACAGAGCTCAGTGGGGTACCCCGCTATTGCATCAGACAGGTATCCCGATACTATATCAACCAGATACCCCGCTTTTACATCAGTAGGGTACCCCGCTGCAGCATTAGATAGGCATCCAGTTATTACATCAGCTAAATATCCCGCTTCTACACCTAGTTAGGTACCTCGCTGTAAGAACAGTTGATATTAGGATACCCCGTCGAACAAGCCCCTAACAAGGAAAGCATAAAACTAGCTAGAAACGGGGTACGTGAGAACCCAAATACCTCTTGGGATCCTATTGCCAGATAACCATAAAAAACACTCACAGAATTATAAATCCATATGTTCAGATAGACAAGTCTTGAAGCTCCAAAGCAAGGGGGTTGAAATGCTGTCATTCATGTCCAGATAAAAAGGTAGACTCCTTTCTGCCACTTTAGAATTCCATTCGAATAAGGAGTCCACTTTCATTAGAATCCTCTCCAAAAGGTATCACTTGATTCGGATAATTAAAGCTCCTACAAGATCACCTCCTAGAAGGAAAGAAAGTCCTGTGATCACCAAAACCCTAGACCAAAAGTATAGGAGTGCATGGCAAGCAACGAGACCTATATATACGACGACACTACATTCACCAAGAAGGGGATCAGAAATTGGCCTCCCCAAAATCGACACTCGTTTTCAGTTCTACTTATCGATAGGCATGAGCATGCCATCTCTATCACCTAACAGAAACCTAGAATACCATCACATATCGCCAACGCCCTAATTTCATCAGTTGTATGCATATTTTCATCAATAAAATCGCACCGGTTAATCTTTTCTTGTATCAGTTTTATTTTGCTTGACAGAAGTCTTATCGGTATCGAACCATATGATACCCCTTCGATTAGGATCTATCTCAATCTTGGTCCTTAAAGTTGTTATTTGGAGATTTTCCCCAATGATAATTTTCCATTAACACTTTTGGCGCCGTCTGTGGGAATATCTTCCCAACATTTATAAAGAAGCTGTCTTAGTTCTACCCGATGAAACAGAAAGATGAGACTAAGATCCATTCAGGCCCATCCGACTCCATCAGGACCTTTATCACTCGCTTCCACCGAAAGAGCTTAAAGACGGGGTAGAGGATCCAGGAATGACAATTCGGCACCAATACCTCCTACAGTCACAGCCGTAGGCCCCTTGCCTTGAGATCCGATTAAGCAGGAGTTCAATCAGGATATTCTAGAGCAACAATCTGCTGCCAACGTAGAAGCCATCCAACTCAGGAATCCCCTTCGATGCAGCCGGGATCGTATGAGACATTGGCCCAAGTATCCTGGTACTAGTGTCTGACCGACTAGGTCCATCTCCACCAACCCTGATCTGTCAGGTTAATCTCAGACCTCGACTGGTGAAATCCACGATTGAGATTGCACTGAGGAGAGTCCAACCCCCGGTAAGGCCAATGGGAGAGAAGAAAGATCCACAACCGGACTCAGAAGGAAGCACCGGACCCCGAAAAAGCCTAAGAAATAGGCACCAGAAAACCAAGCCGAAGGAAGTGGTTGTTGATTCAGAGACCTCAGATGAAGAAGGCTCAATGGCCTGATCCGGATATGCTAAATCTCAGTGCCTGGAAGATCAGATGGCCAAAATGGCTAAGGAGTGGGAGGAGTTAAAGAAGGGAAAGCATCAGGGAATCCAGAAGAACCAATTGGGTGAGATGATTGCACCATTCTCCAAAAGGATCATGGAGGCAGGGCTACCCCCTCAATTCAGGATGCCCTTTGAAAAGCACTCCGGAATAGAGGATCCCATTAGTCACTTGGAAAGCTTTGTTCACTAGATGTAAGTCTAGAATGCAACACGGTCAGCCATGTGCAGGATGTTCCCCTCGACCTTAACTGACTGTGCCAAAACGTGGTTTAGGAAATTGCCCCCAGGAAGTGTCGATTCTTTTTCTAAACTTACCACAACTTTTTGTACACAGTTACAGGGAATCAAGCCTTGTCCTAAGGACCTTATCTTGCTTCAGTATGTGATCTAGGAGTGGGGTGAAACATTGATGTCTTATGTGGAGAAATTCTATAAGGAAGTGATCTAGATAGGAATATTCGACGAAAAAGAAACTTTGGCCAATTTCTGAAGAAACTTATGGGCTGGCAGACTATTCCGCTATTTTGCTAAGCATCCACTAGAAATTTACCAATAAGACTACGATTGAGCTTTAGATCAAGTAGACATAGAAGAGCAACTACGGATCAAGGTTGAACATGATGAAGCCCGGCTGGCCCCGCGTCCTAAGAACGAGGCTCCAAAGCCCGTACCAGTCAAGATATTCCAGAATCAGCCCCCAAACAGGTCAACTTACAGGCCGCCTCTTATTCCCTCGTACCAAGAAAGGTACCTGGCTAGAAGATCCCCTCTCAGGAGATCACCTCCCAAGGCGGCCCCTCTGAAAGAAGTTGCCAAGGTAGCAAGGGAGGAAGATGGATATAATCACTACACTCCCCTCAATGCTTCAAGAGAAACCATCTACCTCGCCATTCGGGATAAAGGCCTACTTAGGAAGCCAGGTCCTATGAAAGTCCCAGCTGATAGGAGGAACCAGTACAAGTATTGCGATTTCCATGAGGATGTCGGACACAACACTTTAGAATGCTACAACGTCCGCAATCAGATCACAGGATTGGTAAGGGGAGGCTTGCTGACGGAATTTCTATAGCAGGTATGAGATAGCATCAAGGAAGGGAAACATGTAAAAAGCGGGACGCATGAGGCAGTAGATAGAAGAAGGGATGGAGAGAAGGATTTGATGTAGTAGATCCAAGTGATTCATACCATTAGTGGAGGCCCCACCTTGGCTGGAACTTCCAACTATTTGAGGAAGAACCACGCAAGAAAGATTCCCAGACTCAACACAGGTGATGAGATATTCAAGGTCAGCAATGGATCCCGAGATCCATCCCGCTCTACCAAGATTGTCTTCATAGAGGAAGATGAAGATGTCTACAATACAGTCCAACCACATGACGATCCCATGGTAATCTCGGTACAGATTGCCAACTATCGGGTTCACCGTGTCTTGATCAATACTGGAAGCAGCGTCGACATCCTATTTAAGAGAGCTCATAAGCAACTTAACTTGAAGAATTCCTGCTACAACAGCTGCACCTCACTTTTGTATGGATTCACAGGGGATTCTGTAATGCCCATGGGATCCAAAATCCTGTTGGTGATAGTCGGAAAAGCTCCACTCCAGCAGAACGTGATGTTGGAGTTCATCGTGGTGGATACCCTGTCTGCCTACAATTCCATTCTGGGTAGGCCCTTCCTCTCAGGGATTAGGGGGTACTATCCGTCTACTACAACGTCCTAAAGTTTCCAGTGGGAAAAGTAGTAAGAGAAGTCAGAGGGAATCAATAGGCAGCGCGCAATTGCTTTGTGGTATTTACCAATCTTGCCGCGCTTGCCAGACAATGTGCACATGTGGCCAGTGAAGTAAACCAGGGTACGCCGGAACAATGTCATTGTGACATGGAAGAAGGAGAGGTACTACACATAATCATAGAAAGAGTAGGAGGATGAAGAGCGAGGTTGGACCAGTGGTCGTCCCTCGGATCAATTATAAGAAATACCCATCAGGGTAGAAGATCTCACAAATGTGGTGAAAGTTGGAGGAGGATTGGATCCCGAAGTCAATGAGGACTTGATAAAGCTCCTCGGAGATTACAACGATATTTTTGCGTGGACCCATGAGGAAATGCCTGGCATTCCTCTTAGATTAGCCCCTCATAATTTGGCAATAGACGCAACCGTCAAACCAGTGAATCAGAAATGAAGACATTTCAATATTGAACGGAACGCCGTAATCCAGGAAGAAGTGGACAAACTCTTAAAGTCTGGGTTCATCAAGGAATCCCGATATCTCGAATGGATCGCCAATGTGGTCATAGTAACCAAATCTAATGGAAAATGGCAAATGTTTGTGGACTACATCGATCTCAACCGGGCTTGCCCCAAAGATATCTTCCCACTGCCTAAGATCGACCAGTTCATTGATTCTACCGCGGGAAACAAGCTTCTAAGTTTCATGGATGCCTTCTAGGGATATAATCAGATCATGATGCATCCCTCAGATCAAGACAAGACCAGCTTCATCACGGGGCAAGGCTTCTACTGCTATATGGTAATGCCATTCGGACTCAAAAATACAGGTGCTACATACCAGCGTATAGTGAACAAATTGTTCAAGTAGTAGATAGGAAGATCTATGGAGGTGTACATAGATGACATGATTACAAAATCTTTAGAGGCCGGGCAACACCCAGAAGATTTACGCCAAACTTTCTAGGTAATTAGGAAGAACTAGATGAGACTGAACCCCGCAAAGTGTGCTTTCGGGGTAGCGGCAGGAAAATTCCTAGGGTTCCTGGTACATGAAAAAGGAATCGAGGCCAATCCCAAGAAGATCAAGGCCATCCTAGACCTTAAGTCTCCCACAACACTCAAGCAAGCATAGGGATTGACAGGCTAAATAACAGCATTGAACCGATTCGTATCCCGTTCCACAGATAAGTGCCTCCCGTTCTTCAAGATTATCAAGTAGGGATAGAAGCTAAAATGGGATGAACAAAGCGAGTTGACTTTCCAAGCCTTAAAGGAGTACTTGGCCAGTCCCCTTATACTGGTCAAACCCCTCACAGGAGAAGAGCTCCAACTCTACCTAGCCGTCTCAGAAGTTGCCACTAGTGGGGCCTTAGTGAAGGAATCAGTGACGGAATACAGAGACCAGTGTACTATGTGAGCCATGTTTTCACCAAGTCAGAAAAAAATTATACCCTCCTGGAAAAATTCACCTATCCCTTGGTATCCGTGGTAGTCACCGATCAGCCCTTGCGACAATTCCTCTAGAGGCCAGATGTATCAGGCAGGTTGGTTCTATGGGCCTTAGAGCTCACCCAATTTGACATCAAATACAAGCCAAGGTCCACGATCAAAGCACAGGCCCTAGCCAACTTCGTAATAGAGTTTAGGGCAAATCTGGACCCTATTACCAAGCCCGACCCCAGTCTGAATCAGACCAATCTGAACTTGCCTGAAGATAACAAGACCTGGATTCTATACACCGATGGGGCATCAGGTCAATCAAGATACAGAGTAGGAATAGTTGTGGTAGACCCAGAGGGGGTTGAATGCAGTCATTGCTTCAGGTTTGAGTTCAGGGCTACTAATAACGAAGCAGAATATGAAGCCTTACTGGCGGGAATAGGAGTAGCAGAAGCCTTAGGGGCTGATTTCCTCATAGTCAAGAGTGATTCCCAATTGGTGGTCAACCAGGTGTTGGGGTTGTACCAGGCAAAAGGTGACAATATGGTAGCATATCTTGCTAAAGTCCAAGAAGCAATGTCGGTATTCGAAGGCGTGAGGATGGAACAGATACCTCGAGAGAAAAATCACCGGGTAGATGTTCTAGCTAAGATTGCAGTAGGTGAGGGGCATACCTTACCAAGAGGGGTACCTCTCCAACTGATTCCCTGTTCCAGCATAGCCAAGAGGGTGGAAATCCTACAAGTCAACCAATTCTCTTGTTGGATGGATCCAATAGCGAACTACCACCAAAGTGACACTCTCTTTGCAGATCCAGATCAAGCATGCAAGCTGAAGAGAATCGCTTCCCTGTACTGCCTTGTAGACGGATACCCCTACTTAGATGCCTTCACCTAGATGATGCTACCTGGGCACTTAATAAGGTACATTCAAGGGACTGTGGTAATCATGTAGCAGGCGAGACAATAGCCTACCAGATACTTAGAATGGGCTACTTCTGGCTGACTATACATCAAGATGCAAAATAGTTTGCACAATCATACGAGGCTTGCTAGAAGACAGCAAACCTCTATCACCTCCCCCAGAGAGGCTCTCCTCGATCAGTACACCTTACCCATTTGCTATCTGGGAACTAGATCTAATCGGCCCGCTTCCTACTGCACCCGGCCAGGCCAAACTTACAGTAGTAGCAATAGACTACTTCACCCGTTGAGTGGAAGCTAAGGCACTTGTCAGGATAACTGAAGAAAAGACCACTAGTTTTGTCAAAGAGAATATCGTTTGTCGCTTCGGTACCTCGATAGCCATCATAACTGATCTGGGGAACCAATTTGATAACGCCAACTTTAGAGAATTCTGTGAAGATTGAAACATTGATCTTCGATTTGCATCAGTATCACATCCTTAAACTAATGGGTTGGTAGAGGCTACCAACAAGACTATTGAGAAGCTCCTAAAGAAAAAACTCCAACAGAAGAAGGGATTATGGGTTAAAGAATTACCCAATGTGTTATGGGCGTACAGGACAACTAGAAAGACTACAATAGGGGAAACCCCTTACTCATTGGTATTCGAAACTAAAGCAGTCTTGCCCATCGAACACAAGCTTATATCTTTCCAGATCCAAAATTATGAACCAGAAGATAATGAGGCTAAGTTAAGAGCCAATCTGGATCTACTCGAGGAGAAACAATGCAGGATCGCCTAAAAAGTAGCAGTGTACCAAAGTAAGATAGCCTGACACTTCAACAAGAGAGTGAGGATCCGTCATTTCAAAGAAGGAGACTTGGTCGTCAGAAGGGTAACCCAGAGCACACGGAAAAGGTCTGACAAGGAAGGCCCCAACCTAATTAAAGCAATGCTCCAGGGTGGCGTCTACAAGCTGGAAGACATGGAGGGATACCCAGTAAATCACACATGGAATGCTGATTACCTCAGGAAGTTCTACCTTTAGGAATTCAATTTATATCAGCTGGAATACACACCCCAATTTTATATTGTACTACTTGAGAAATTCAATAAAATCAATTTACTTCAGTTCTAGCTGCATCTTTTTCTTCCTCCTCCACTAGAATAACTTTTGAAGAAGGCACGGGGTCTTGTGTTTGTCCTTCCTGAGTAGAAGGAGGGTCAATCTGAGTGCCAGTAGGGAGGCTAGACCTCTGACCTGGATGGGCATCATCATGTGGAGAATCTTCCTAAGCCTGGTCCTCACCCGTAAGTTGGGTAGCCTTTGCCATGATTTGTTCTCGGTCCTAGTTCAAGGCCGCCTGAAGATCAAATGGAGGAGGCAAAATCGTGGCCACCTCATAGCAGGCAGTGGAATGCCACTCCTTAAATGAAGGACCTTCCTAGGCTTCCAAGTTCTGGACTATCTCCCTTAAAAGACGGTTGTCATCCTGCAGCAGCCTCTTCTCCCTCTTCAAGCATTCCATCTCCTCACACTGACGCAGGGACTAGATTGTCTTTGTATCTAGGCAGCGTAGATAGCGTTGGGCCTCCACCATGGCAGCCTGCCTACCTTTTTTAGATGTTTTAGTAGCCTGTAGTAGAGGGGCCATGCTCTGTTGGGCTTGAGCCACCTCCTGCTGGGTATCCTCTAACTTGGCCTGAAGCCCTATGTAGGCTTCCTTCAGAGTCAGCAGCTGTTTCTCCATGGCCAAAGCAAATTTAAAACCCTGCAAGAAGAAGAAGAAGAGTCAGTACCTGTAGAAAAGAGAGGAGAATAACAAGAGGAAAAGTATAATGACCTCAGCTAAGACAAAAGCCCTTTTGGCTGCCAAAATTTTAGTAGGAAGCTTCGCCATGCTCATTAAGCTCCCTTCAGGGCAGAATGCTTTGAACCGGGATACCACCTTGTCGTGGGTAGCACCTCTTGACCTCGATCCCAAAGGAACATCAGTGGCGGGATAAGAGACTGAAGCAGCTTCCTTCTTTGTAATTCCAGGCTGCTCCCTGGAAGGCAATACTATTGGAGGAGGATTAAAAGGAGTGCCCACAGCAGGAGGAACAACAACTTATCTGGTCTTCCTTTGAGATTATTTTGATGAGCCCCGGGCTTTGGTAGCTAGAGCTATCATTGACCTTATGGATTGGTGTCCTAGGGTACGAGTAGAGGGACAAGCAGGAGTCCTGACAAGCAATCCTGTAGAAACAGGAAGAGGTGAATGGATCTAAGCAGGAGACTTAGCTGAAATAGGAGAAGGGATAAAGACTGCGTTATATTGAGTAGAACTGGTTGTAACCTAAGCAGTGTTAGAGGGAGAAGGAGGGAGAGAATGAACATAGGAAGTAGAAGAAGGCAAAACCACACCTCTTGTCCTAGAGGAAGTGGGAGAACCAATAACCAGCGGAGTAGTAGAGACTGTTAAGAAGAAGATGACATAGTAAGGAAAGGAGAATAGAAAATGCACATACATAAACAACCAAGACAAATGAAGTTTTTATACTTGGAAGCGTGAAAGAGATCCTCAAAGACTTCTCTAGCCGGGCTCCTTCGAAGGGATCTAGAGTAGGATATTTCACATTGATGTACCCCATTTTTAAAATCTTCCCAAGATATCCCGGGATTCTGGAGAAAGTACCCCCTTCGCCCATTTGTCTTTAGCTGTGAATTGGGTTGGGACGGGGTACTCAAATCCCCCAATATAGGTCGTATTCCCCCATTCTCCCTTAACAATGAACAACTATTCCTTCCATGGTGCAGCATATTTCACATTCACACCAGGAACGATGAACTTTATCTCATTGGAAGCCCTCAAATAGAACTGACCCCGTGGTACTAAGTTCGCTATCTGGAATAAGTAGCGGAGCTCATCAAAGCCCAGCTCCCTGTCTATGTTGTCTCTCGCACATTGCTCCTTCCAGAGCACTAAGAAACCAGTCAGATGCTTCTAGAAACCCGGTGAGATCTGGAGGGGTGCCAGTTCTTGGGAGACCAAAGACTGGCGAAGGGTCTGATAAAGAGGGAGCCGGACTTCGCATTCAAAAGCCACTTCGTGGATGAGAAGGACATCCCGCAATGGGGTGTAGACATCATATTGCCGATGAGGAATGGAGAGATCGATGTCATCTGGGATCTGATACTCCTTCCGTAGCATAGCTAGGGTTTCCACCGTGCACATAAAATTTGGAATGATACGCCCATCATGAAAAAAGGCAAAAGAATCGGTATGCACCCCGGTCAAGGTAACGACTGGCGCACCACTAGCCTCCTCTACCTCACCAACGATCCTAGTGTCTTCTTCGTCGGCGAGTTGGACCGGGTCCTCTGACCTATTATAGAAACCCGATCCGATTCTTGGGTTCCTAGTAAAATGACGGCACAACGGTGTTTGTTCAATACCGAAATCATCCACTTCGCCTCGACCTCTCTTTTTTCCCCTTAGTATCAGAGAACCCACATCTGGTCCCCCTTCAAGAAGATCATCGAGACTGTCGGGTGAATGAGGCAAATCTGGACGAAGTTAAGAAGAAGTGGGAAAAAGACCTGGAGAATGAGTTGGAAGTTTTGAAAACCGACAACATGGTTGGAAGATGTACCAGTGGTGGTTTCGCATTAATCGTGCCAAAACGGCTTGTTTTTGAAATCCGTAAGCCAATCACCATCTGGCAGGTGGCTAATATAATGATTATCAGCGTATCTAGGGAGGATTTCCTTCCTAGCAGTGATACCCAACCAGACAATGAATAGGTGGACAAATGAGGTAGAAAATCCTTTAAGCAAAAGTGGAATCCTAACTCCAACCCCAACAAGACATCGGTGTTCAAGTCAGGGGGGACATCTGTTAACCTCCAAAATTGGCAAAGGACCAAAGAAGAATTTTCCACCCAGATACATGAAAGAGACACATGCCAAGATATCATCTAGTTCCTCTCGAAAGAAGAATGCTGGATCAAATCCGTATACCTACCTCCTCCTTCAGATCAAGCCAACAAGCCCAGCAATCTCGATAACCCCTAAGTATCCCGACGCAAAGTTCTACTCAGAATCTTGTCATAGAGCTTAGTGGGGTACCCCGCTACTGCATCTGATAGGTATCCCGCTACTATATCAACCGGATACCTCATTCTTACATCAGCAGGGTACCTCGCTGCCACATCAGACAAGCATCAAGATACTACATCAGCTAAACATCCCGCTTCTACACCCAGCTAGGTACCCCGCTGCAAGAACAGTTGATATCAGGATACCCCGTCGACCAAGACCCTAACAACGAAAGCATAAAACAAGCTAGAGGCGAGGTACGTGAGAACCCAAATACCTCTTGGAATCTTCTCGCCAGATAACCATAAGAAACACTTTCAAAATTATAAATCCATATGTTCAGACAGAAATGTCTTAAAGCTCCAAAGCAAGGGGATTAAAATGCCGTTGTTCAAGTCCCGATAAAAAGGTATACTCCTTCCCGCCACTTCAGAATTCCATTCGAATAAGGAGTCCACTTTCACTAGAATCCTCTACAAAAGGAATCACTTGATTCGGATAATTAAAGCTCCTACAAGATTGCCTCATAGAAGGAAAGAAAGTCTTGTGATCCCCAAAACCCTAGACCGAAAGTATAGGAGCGCATGGAAAGCAATGTGACATATATATATGACACTACATTCACCAAAAAGGGGATCAAAAATTGGCCTCCCCAAACCCGACACTCATTTTTAGTTCTACTTATCGACAAGCACAAGCATGCCATCTCCATCACCTAACAGAAACCTAGAATACCGTCACATATCCCTACCATCCTAATTTCATCAGTTGTATACATATTTTCATCAATAAAATTGCACCAGTTAATCTTTTCTTGTATCAGTTTTATTTTGCTTTGACCGAAGTCTTGTCAGTATCGAACCACGTGATACCCCTCCGACTGGGATCTATCTTGATCTTGGTCCTTAAAGTTGTTATTTGGAGATTTTCCCTAGTGATAATTTTCCATTAACAGTTTCTAATATCTGGAATATGTGCTTCATGTATATGATTTATTCAACTGTTAGCTTTGTGAATGAAAATAGGAGTCACATGTGTTAGGTGTTTCACATGCTCTAGGTTTTAATTCATATTTTGTAACTAGACAATTTTTGACATGTGTGCTCACATGACTAAGTCTAGTTTCCATAGGATGTATTGATCATATATTCTATGTTGCATATGTTTGCATCATTTGCATCACTTAGATCATTTGCCTTGCAAAAGGTGGAAGTCTCTTGTTAGGGTGACTGAAGCCTTAATTTGAGCAAGAAGACTTGACTATGAAAGTGTTGCGAATAGCCAAGCATGAAGTCTTAGTTAGGATCAAGGGGATCTGCATAACTAAGCAAAAGTCTTAGCTAGGAGTGTGATACTCAAGATGGTTGAGCTAGTGAAGCTTGACTATGATCTTTGTGATCCAGATAGTTAAGCAAGAAAATCTTCCTAGTGACGTGAGTGTCTTGGATAGGAAGTTGCTTCCTAGAGGTGTAGGACACATCTTGGATAGGGAGTATGCTAGGTGGTTCACTAGGCCCGAGGGTAGACTAGGAGTTAATAGCTTAGGGTGTATATCATGTGTTGATATCCTTCAGTGTGTAAGTCTTTTTCATCATAGTGAATTGCTTTGCCGGTGGTTGTGGATTCAACCCATGGACGTTTCCTCTTCGGAGGTTTTACCACGTAAAAATCAATATGTCAAATGTCTTTATCTTTATCTCTTTATATTTGTATGTATGATCAATATATCTTGTTTAAGATCTTCATATTCTCATATCTTTGTAGACAAGATATTTGTAGAGAAAGAGATGCACACATTATTTTTTGAATCAACATTTGTTTTTTGTATATCGTAAGTGTTTGAACATTGTATCTTGTGATATCCAATATCAAGTTGTAAAGTTTACTTAGTGTACTTACATTGTAATATTCAAAGTACAACATGTGGATTTGCTCTTCATTGAATATCTTGAATATAAGATACATTGTCTCTTGTTATATATTGTGTAGACTAAGGTTGGTGAATTGAGCATATTTGTGTTAATTGTTTTCTTATAACAATCATGTTAAAAGGTTAATTTGTATGCTCACCAAGGTTTTGACATAAGTCACGAAAGAGTTTTAAAATTAGAGTGTCAACCTATTCACCCCCCTCTATGTTGTTTAGTATAACCTTGTAGATATTTTTACTGATTGACCCCATATGGGGAACTCAAGAAACGAGAACAATTGCATACTTGTCGCATGCAAAAATTTGAAATATTTTATACTTCTTTATTATTTGCTTGAGTATCTTGGTTGCACATTTGCTTATATGTTTTTTGTTCAATAAGTGTGAACCATGATTTGATTGCAATCCATGTCATATTTATGTTCATACATGCATTTTTGGACTAGGAGATTCTCTGAGGAAGTACTCTTTGAATGACCTATAATAATCTCCGTGACTTGATGATTCTTTAAATGACATGCTCAAATGAAAAAGCATGAATTGATGATTGCAATTCTTAAATGCAAAACAATATGTGAAAAGTTAATGAGACTCAAATGATTATCAAAATGTCTCTCTTTCTTTATTGGTTGGACATGGCTACTATCATACGGGTTTCTCACCCGGAAAAATCAAATAAGGTACAAAGTCGCTCATGCCATGTTTCGCTTATAAAGTTGGATATAGTTGCTCTAAAATTGAATTCAATGAAATTTCTATATCCTTGCTTTGATTCATGACAAACGGTGAAGTTGGTTTGAGGTCTTTAAGGAAACCTTTGTCATTTGCTTTGCTAAATACCATTTATTTTTGGACTTGAATGCAATATGTCTTGCATACAAAGCATCTTATTCACACATTTTCGTAAAAATAAATCTCTTCGTTTCTCTCTATTTATTTGAGTTGCATAAAGTGTCTTATATGATTATGCAAATGCCTTGTATACTACTATTTCTCTTTGTTTCAAGTGACCCGTTTGGGGGATACTCCTTTGCCCATCTCATGACAAAAAGAGGGAGTAGTATGTGGTAAGGGAGAGATTGCTAATTGTAGTTGCAAATTCATATGTTGGGGAGTTTACAAATTGAGGGGGAGTAACCCCGTTGAGGGGGAGCATTGCATTGCACTTTCATTGTATGATGTTGCATGTTCTCTTTATTGCAAAATTCTTAAATGCATATGCTTGTTTTTAATTTCACTTGATCATCTCATATACACTTGTCTTAGAAAGTGTAATCTTTTTGTTTTGAAGGATTGATTGTTCTACAAGAGATTGAAGACTTGAAGGTTTTTTTTTATACTTTTTAATTTTTTTTATATATCTCTTTGTAATGTAGAAAATCATTGTTGACCTTTAGTTTCAATTTTGTTGTGAGGATCAATATGAGTGGTGGTTTTATCATGAAATATCCAAATTGGGAGATTGTAAGTGCCTCAAGTTTGATTGGCATATTTCGGTGACATACCACATATGGGGCTTGATGTAAGGGTAGCTTAGGATTTTGATTGTTGGTGCTTTGCACAACAAAGACCCTCTCAAGACCTCAAGAGAAGAAGCACCAAAGGTAAAACTTTTTTGCTTACTTGCTTTGAAGAGATCTAGTTGCACATACTCACAACTCATGGATATCTCTAATTCATGTATGTTATGTTCTTTATTTGTGTGCATTCATGTTGTTGATATCTCTTCATGTATGTTTAAATTGATTGCTTCTTGCTTGTCTTGCCATAACATGTTTAGGCATTAGGATGCAAAGCCAGGGGATTTCGGCGCCTTGGTTCGGTGGTCAGTGACCGTAGAACCAAGCTGCCGAATTGAGACTAGTTGATTTGGTGTCTTTTCGACACCCTTGGTTCAGCGATAAGGGGCCGCATAACAAGGCTGTCGAATTGAGACTGGTGGGTCTAATTGTAATTTGACGCCCTTGTTCGGCGGGCAGGGCACAGAATGAGTCCACAAAATCCAAGTAAGCATGACTATTGGTATTCGATGCCCTTGTTCGGTGGTCACCGGCCGCATAATAAGGGCGCAGATCTGCTAGTTTCAGGGAACTTTTCCAAAACGATATCACTTCATTTTGGCTCCCTATATACATGCCTCTTTGTCTCTAGGTCGTTTCTAACTCTCAATATATCATATTTTTCATCGAGAGCTTTTACAAATAGAGAAATTCATAAAAGAAATCATCTTTCATCATCTTTGATTCTCTAAACACTCAAAACCATTTTCGTATGCATCAAAACTTCATCTAGCATCTTCTAGCATATCTAGGATGCTTTCCTGCATGGATTTTGCAACAAAACATCTTGCTTTGTAAGGTTTTCACTACTTTCACCTAATCTTAGTGTCTTTCTTAACAACTCATCTCTTTAATTACTTGTATGCTCTAAGAATATATTCTAGATACAAGATAGAGATTGTTTTTGGTGTTTTGATCGAGTGTTGTATTGTGATAGCTATACCTAGGATTGTTTAATCTAAGTTAGCTAAGTTTTATGCCATGTCATATAGCATTTGATATTTAGGATTGATTTAATTGTCATCTTATAATCCTAGATAAGCATTTAGTGTTCCCTAGCTCTATTTGCATTTTGGATATCATATATATTCACATAGGCTATTTTATTTCATAATTGAGAAACAAGTCTTGTGGCTAAGGTTGCTTAGACCACAAGCAAATTGGACTAGGTTCATTTTTAAAGGCCTACTGGTAATAGTTATGGGTTATAGACCGTGAGAGGTTGATGTCAATCTAGGTTGTAAACACCATTGCAATTAGTGGATTCGAGGTTCGTTGTGGCAAACATAACAGCTTGAAGGTTTCCACGTAAAAATCAAGTGTTATTTATATTTCGCATTTTACACTTGTTTTTTATTTTGTGACTAGTTTAGGGTTTGAAAAATTAAATATTGACTAATCAATAATTTGGTAATATAACTTGATTAAAATCTATTCACCCTCTTGAGATAATATTAGCACGCCATAATGAGTTTCAAGACCCTCTTCCGGGAAGAACACTTGAAAGATATTGTCCTAAAGAAAGCCGAGAAAGTGGACGGAACCCGGGATAACTGGCAAGATAACCGAGGAAGAAAGTTGAGTCCAAAGAAGGATAAGGATGAGGGGGCAATAAATACCATCTTTGGCGGTCTAGCAACGGGAAAGTGTAATAGAGAAAGGAACCAAGAAATCCTTTGGATGTCTACGTGGATGACATGTTGACTAAAAGTATAACAGTAGAAAAGCACACATCGGACCTAAGAGAAACTTTCAATGTCTTGAGGAAATATAAGATGAAGCTCAATCCTAACAAATGTGTGTTCGGCGTACCGTCAGGGAGGTTCTTGGGTTTCCAAGTTCATCAAAGAGGAATAGAAGTAGACCTCGATAAAATAAAGGCCCTCGCAGACTTGGTCTCACCAAAGATGTTGAAAGAAGTAGAAAGACTAACTGGATGTCTCGTGTCGCTTAATCGATTCATATTAAAATTCACAGACAAATGCACCCCGTTCTTCAAGGTAATAAAAAAGGAGAAAAGGCTCAAGTGGAGTGAAGAATGTGAAAAAGCTTTCAAGAAATTGAAAGAATACCCGGGATGAGCTCTGATCCTCTCAAAACCAATAGTCGGGGAGACCTTGTACTTGTACTTATCCCTCATAGAGGTGGCACCAGTTCTGTGCTAATTTGGGTGTAGGAAGGAGTACAGAAACCAGTGTATTATACAAGCAAATCTCTGTTGCCAGCTGAAACAAGATATTCACCGGCAAAAAAAATGGCTCTCGCATTGGTCATTGCTGCAAGGAAGCTAATGCCATGTTTTCAGGCACAAACAAAAGAGGTATACACCGATTGCCTGCTCAAACAGATCCTGAAGAAGCCAGAGTTATTTGGGTGGTTGACCAAGTGGGCTATAGAGTTGAGCGAGTTTGACATCAAGTACACTTCGAAAGCGGTATTCAAAAGACATGCAGTAGTTGATTTTGTGGCCGAATTCACTGAACCAGACACTGAAGTAAGAAAAATGATGGGGGAAAAACAAGACAAGGAATTCCAATGGACGCTACATATAGATGGATTGTCAGAAACCCATGGCAGCAGGGCAGGTATAGTTATGTCAACCCTAAAATGAGATGATGTAGAATGTGCCATGAGGTTCGACTTCAAAGCTGTAAGTTCCTCAAGTTTGATTGGCTTATTTCGGTGACAAACTATATATGGGGTTTGATGTAAGGGTAGCTTAGGCTTTTAGTTGTTGGTGCTTTGCATAACAAAGGCCTTCTTAAGACCTCAAGAGAAGAAGCACCAAAGGTAAAATTCTTGTGCTTACTTGCTTTGAAGAGATCTAGTTGCACACACTCACAACTCATGCATATATTTAATTCTTGTATGTTGTGTGCCTTATTTGTGTGCATTCATATTCTAAATATCTCTTCATGCATGTTTAATTGATTGCATCTTGCTTGATGTGCCATATCTTTTTTAGGATTTAGGATGCAAATCCAAGGGAAATTGGTGCTTTGGTTCTGCGGTTAGGGGCTACAGAATTAGGCAGCCGAATTGAGACCAGAGATTCTGGTATCAAAACGGCGCCCTTGGTTCTGTGGTTAGGGGCCGCAAAACAAAACCGCCAAATTCTGACAAGTGGGTCTAATAGAATTTCGTAACCCTTGTTTTGCGGCCAGGGCGCAGAATGAGGCCGCAGAATCCCAGTCTACGAGACCGTTGGTATTCTGCGCCTTTGATTCGATGGCCCATAGCCGCAGATCCGCCTGTTTTCAGACAACTTTCCAAAACGATGCCACTTCACTCTGGCACTCTATATATTGGCCTCTTTGCTCTCTAGGTCATCCTTTACTCTCAAAATTCCATTTTTATGATTTAGAGCATTTAGATAGAGAGAAGTTTATCAAATAAACAATATTTTTCATCTTTGATTCTCTAAACACTAAAAACCATCTTCATATGCATTAATCTTCATCTAGCATCTTATAACATATCTATGACGCTTTCTTGCATGGGTTTTGCTACATCACATCTTGCTTGGTAAGGTTTTAACTAATTTCATCTAATCTTAGTGTCTTTCTTAACAAGCCAGCTCCTTTATTACTTGTATTCTCTTAAAATATATTATAGATACAAGATAAAAATTGTTTGTGATGTTTTGATTGATTGTTGTATTGTGATTGCTATCTAGGTTTGCTTAATCTATGTTTAACTAAGCTTTATGCCATGACATTTAGCTCTTGATATCTAGGATTGTCATCTTATCATCCTAGATAAGCATCTAAGGTTCCCTAGCTTTGTTTGCTCTTTGAATATCATCATATATTCACATAAGACATTTTTTCTCTTCATTGAGAAGTAAGACTTATGTAGCTTCTTGGATTAGTGACAAAGGTCGTTTGTATGTGTAAATTCACTTGTCAAAAACAATTTATAAAACCTCACGAAGCCTTAAATGGCTTGGAAAGCACAAGTATGGCGGTAAGTGGGGTGTCGTCCATAAGGATCGGGACTAGCTAAAACTAGTTGATACTTAAGCAATAATAATGCGATACAAGTAAATGTAAATGGTTGATGCTGAGAAATGTGAATTAACAAACAGCTAAAACTAAACTAGCAATGCAACTTAGAAATGGAATGCGAAATGGTATGAAAGATATGTATGACGGAGACTAAAGAGTTAACGGACTTATAAGCAAACATTTGGGAAAATGTAATATACTAGAAAATATGAACGTTTTAACGAAAGTAGCCAATCTAGGGTGTATAGAGTTGGCTATCTATCACTAGCAAGGGGCCAACCTAGGGTGTATAGATAAGGCCTCCTACTAGGATTGATCCCTCACAAGTAACTAACCTAGGATGTATTGTGTTAGTTACTTGATTAGGACCCTAACAATTAATGCATGTATGTCTATCTAGGACTCAACCGATACTAGTTTAGGCAACCTAGGGTGTATAGTGAAGGCTTCTAATCCTCTCACGAGAGATGTCCTAGGGTGTATAGTGATGGACACCCATTCGAGGTTAGGTGAAAAAGGCGGTTATCGAGCTTTGAATTCCGGAATTACTAAATTAGCCAACTTAGGGTGTATAGTGAAGGCTTTTAATCCTCTCACAAGAGCCGTCCTAGGGTGTATAGTGACAGAAACCAGTTCGAGGTTAGGTGAAGAACACGGTTAATGAGCCGGGATTCCAGAAATCCATATATTCACATAAGTAGTAAACAACTACATATGATGTATACATAATTGCCTACCTAAATAGCATTCAAAGAGAACTTGCAAAAAGAGTGTATCTAAGACAAGTAAATCTAAAGAAAAACCATTCATAATCTTGAATAGAATAAAAAAATAGACATATAAAGTTTATATACAAAAGCCCAATCATTCACAAACTAATCCATCAACCCCTTAGTGGGGATTTAGACACTCATTACAACAAACAAAACGAGAGAAATGAATGAGAAATAACCCTTGGATATAATCTCCTTCCTTTAAATCCCTAGCTTCCTTAGGTTGAGTAGCAAAAGTGAATGAGAGAGAGAGAGAATATTCCTAGATCTAGGTGGTGTAGAAAATCTAAGTCTAAAAATGTGGTGTGTTCTTTGAAAATCAGAATAGGTATATTTATACTAGTCTCAAAAATAGGTCAGAAAATGCTGATGTGGCAGAATCTGGCTTGAAATGCACAAGTAGTGCGCGGGTGTGCTTACCAGCATAGTACCCGTGCACTTGACAATTTATGAGGCTTCTTCAACTTAAGTGCGGTTGGGACCCACACTTTATTGATCTTTATCTGAACAGCTCCCGAGTTTCTATAAAGCGCGGGTGTGAGTGCCGTTTAGGACCCGCACTTCGTGCTAGTCCTTGCTTGCTATTACGCTGGTAGTACGCGGGTAAGCTTACTTGTACATTACCTGCGCACTAAGGCTACTTTCTACCTGTACAATACACATGATTCGTGTCATGCGAGTTTCCTTTCTATCGAGAGAAGTAAACATATGCATATTTATCTAAAGCAACTTGGAGATACCAAAAGGAAACTCGCATGACACGAATCCCACACCTTAAGGTACTTATGCACTCGGGACTACTCACTCCCACACCTTGAGTGTAATCCGCTTCAATTCTAAAGCTCATGTGGATTCTGTCTTCTCTTTTCACTCAGAGTCCTAGGTTCCACACACATATATGCTAAGATGAATGATGCATATAATTTAAGCAATGTCTATCCTAGGAAAGGACCACTATGCCATGGACGTGAAAAGATCATGTGTAAACCAACATTCCCAAGTTAGACTCATTATGGATCAAAAAGGTCTTTTCCTTGGTTATAACTCGGCCGTGGGGTTTAATGAGGTAATACAAAGAAATTGGACATTTAGGAAATCAAAATTACCAATTATGCTAGAATAAGTCCACAAACCCATACAATGCTCTTTTTTATTTCTTTCTTTATCACCCACATGCTAGCGTTTTTAAGCATTTGTTTTACCCACATTTGTGCTTCCAATGTTGTACTCTACTTTGTGAGTACTTGGCATCAAATAATTCAAAACTGTAACAAATTTATGGTGTGTTCAAATATTAATCTAGAGGGGGGGGATCTGATTTTACCCAATTTTCGTTATTAGTCAAATATACGAAAATACCCCTAACTAGTCACAATAATATATCAAGTGTATAAAGTGCGGAATCTTAAATGACACATGATATTTACCTGGAAACCCTCACGGGAAAAACCACGGGTTGTTAAGTTCGCCACACTCGAACCTCGAATCCACTAAATGTGTTAAAGATTACAATCCTAATCCCGGAAGTAATCACACATTTACCTAATCCCAGTATAAGTGAACCTAGATCAATTGATTGCATGAACACCTAATCCCGGCCATCACACAAGACTTACTTCTCCGAAGAGATCAAACACCGTAAGTGAATATTATGCAATATCCAAATATGCAAGTAATGTTAGGGTACACTAAATGCTTATCTAGGAATATAAAATGACAATTAAATCATTCCTAGATATCAAATATAGCTATATGACATGGCATACAACTTAGCTATGTTAAGGATAACCAATCCTAAATACAATAGCTATCAGAAATAATCCACAAACATTCAAAATCTTAACTAGTTGATTAAAAGACAATCTGTCAACATAGTTATCAATAAATAACACAAGAATGTTTATGGCTTAGCTTTTAGGCAATAATGACCTAATCAATTAAGCTATCAAAAAACAACCCAATTAACACATAATCTCAATCATGTATATAGAAATTACTCTAAGAACATACAAGTAATAAATGAGATAAATTGATAAGTAAAAACACTAATTATGTAAGATAATAGTGTTCAACATATCATACCATGTGTGTTGAAGAAGACCCATGCATTATTACATGCTAGATGATCCTAGATGATGCTTAGATGATGATTTATTCATATGGAAATGGGTTTGGAGAGTTAAAGAAGCAATCTTGGTGCTTTCTCTCACTAGGGAACTCTAAATCTCTCTCTTGGGTTTTGTATTTTTTGTTCCTTGAATACAAATGAGAGAAAAAGATGTATTTATAGTGGTAAGAAGATATCCCTATAAATTAAGTGACTCTCCCTTCAAAAATGAGCCAAATCGGACTCCAAATGAGTGAGATATGGCCAAATTACGAAACAGGGTCGGGACTGCAGCTAGCATGCAGCTGTCACCCAAGGAGCGGCACTTGAACTGCGGCGAAGCTTCACAGCACAGAGCTTGATTTTCAAGAGACTCAAAAACATGACCAAACGATATCGAAACCTTTCATATAATATATCTTTGGAAAGGTATGGAAGTCTACTTTCTACTACAATTTAGGGAATGACATTTTGATGTCTGTGGAAAAAGTTATGGTCAATTGAGTGACCAATGGTCAGATTCGGATAACAGCAGTGATGCCTTGTTTTAGTGATCACTTTGGAGATTTCAAAACCAATCCAAACAGTCATGAAATATTACGAATAACATACCGTTGGAAAGGTATGGTTGTCTAGTTTGTGTACAATTTTAGAAAACTCAATTTCAATCATTTTATAAAAATTTATGGTTACAAGACCATACAAAGGTTAGTTTTGAAAAACATTTAAATCATTGAAATCCAATCTTTTGAAACTTGACACTTTACTCCAAATAACCAAACCGAATCTAACACTTATTCAAGAGAAGAATGAGACCTTCTCAAGGTGGTCAACCATCATACTAAGACATGCACACCATCGTGCAAGCGTGGACGTTTCCGATCATCTTCGGGAAACGAATTACACCACACTTAAAACTAACAAACACGAAGTGCAAGTGTGGGAAGTGAATGCATCCTAATGCCTAACATGTCATGGCATTGCCATTGAACACGGTGCACTAAATTAAAAATATGCATGAATAGAATTCATGGCTTTGCATCCTAATGCATAAACATGTCATGACATTTCAATGAACAAGATGCAATCATATAAACATGCATGAAAAGACTTTATGGCTTTGCATCCTAATGCCTAAACATGTTATGACATTTCAATGAACAAGATGCAATCATATAAACATGCATGAAAAGACTTCATGGCTTTGCATCCTAATGCCTAAACATGTTGTGGCATTTCAATGAACAAGATGCAATCAAATAAGCCATGAAAGAAGAGATGTTCAAGAACATGCATGAACACTTATAAAACACACAACATATAAGAATAAGATATATGCATGAGTTTTATGTGTGTGCAACTAGATCTCTTCAAAGCAAGAAAGCACTAGAATATACCTTTGGTGCTTCTTCTCTTGAGATCTTGAGTAGGCATTGGTTGTGCAAAACACCAACCATCAAATACCTAAGCTACCCTTACATCAAGCCCCAATATGTGGTTTGTACACGAAATAAGCTAATCAATAAGTGGGAATCCTTACAAAAACTCTTTGGCTTTTCTTATTTTCTTTTCTTTTGAGTTGCCCATATTTCTTTTGTTTGGTAACTAAGGCACATAAGTACTAATTTGGGTACTTTTATATTCTTAGCCATTTGCTTAGCACAATTTCAACAATATATATATATATATATATATTTGTACATGGTATTTGTTAATTAGAGCATAATTTCTTTTATCACCACCATTACACATCCTAACATGATTAATAACAAATGTAGGCATGTGTTTAGGCTATGAGGTATATGGTTGTATGTGGTACCAAATGAAATAGTAGTGTTTGGCCTCAAGTTTGGCTTTGGAGCACACAATAAAAGTTTGTGTTTGTGATCTTATTGGAATCTCCACTATTAGAACAAGGCATGAAAGCGTCGAGTCCCACTTAAGCAATAATAATGCGATACAAGTAAATGTAAATGGTTGAAGCTGAGAAATGTAAAATAACAAACAGCTAAAACTAAACTAGCAATGCAACCTAGAAATGGAATGCGGAATGGAATGAAAGATATGTATGATGGAGACTAAGGAGTTAACGGACTTATAAGCGAACATTTGGTCAAATGTAATATACTCGAAAATATGCACGTTTTAACGAAAGTAGCCAATCTAGGGTGTATAGAGTTGGCTATCTGTCACTAGCAAGGGGCCAACCTAGGGTGTATAGATAAGGCCTCCTACTAGGATTGATCTCTCTCAAGCAACTAACCAAGGATGTATTGTGTTAGTTACTTGATTAGGACCCTAAATGCACGTATGTCTATCTAGGGCTCAACCGATACTAGTTTAGCCAACCTATGGTGTATAGTGAAGGCTTCTAATCCTTTCACGAGAGCCATTCTAGGGTGTATAGTGACGGACACCCGTTCGAGTTTAGGTGAAGAATGCGATTATCGAGCCTGGAATTTTAAAATTACTAAATTAGCCAACCTATGGTGTATAGTGAGGGCTTATAATCTTCTCACGAGAGCTGTCCTAGGGTGTATAGTGACGGACACCCGTTCGAGGTTAGGTGAAGATCACGGTTAACGAGCCGGGATTCCACAAATCCATCTATTCACATAAGCGATAAACAACTACATAGGATGTATACATAATTGCCTACCTAAATAGCATCCAAAGAGAACTTGCAAAGAGTGTGTATCTAAGACAAGTAAATCCAAAGAAAAACCATTCATAATCTTGAATAGAGCAATAAAAGATAGACATATAGATGAAATAAAGTTTATATACAAAAGCCCAATCATTCACAAACTAATCCATCAACCCCTTAGTGGGGATTTAGCTACTCATTACAACAAATAAAACAAGAGAAAGGAATGAGAAATAACCCTTGGAGATCATCTCCTTCCTTTAAATCCCTAGCTTCCTTAGGTTGAGTAGCAAAAGTGAATGAGAGAGAGAGAGAGAGAATATTCCTAGATCTAGGTGGTGTAGAAAATCTAAGTCTAAAAACGTGGTGTGTTCTTTGAAAATCAGAAAAGGTATATTTATACTATTCTCGAAAATAAGTCAGAAAATGCCGATGTGGTAGAATCTGGCTCGAAGTGCGCGGGTAGTGTGCGGGTGTGCTTACCAGCATAATACCCACGCACTTTCTGATGAGGTTGTAAATTTCTAGGGCTGTAAGTGCGGTTGAGTGCAGGTGTGCTGGTAGTGCGCGGGTGAGCTTACCCGTATAGTACTTGTGCAGTGAGGCTACTTTCCATTTATTCTGGCTCATTTTGCCTCTTTTTCAGTCGAAACTCCCACAATATGCTCCTAACACCATAAATGCATAAATGCCTGCAATTACGCACAACAAGCCCATCAGAGACACTAAAATACATGAAAACGGAACAAAGGATACGGGTTTGAGGGCCGAAATATACAACAAATTTGGCCTGATCAATTAGGTAGCTTAAATCACAAGCAATTGGACTAGGTTCACTTATGCCGGGATTAGGTAGTGGTGGTGAGTTATACCGGGATTATGTTGTAATCTCTATTGCCATTAGTGGATTCGAGATTCGTGTATGGCGCACATATCAGCCCGTGGTTTTTCCCGTGAGGGTGTCCACGTAAATATCGTGTGTCATTTATAATTCCGCACTTATTATACTTGATATATTATGGACTATATAGGGGTATTTTTCATAAAATTGACTTACAAAAAAAAATTGGGTAAAATTGAAAAAACACTATTCACCCCCCTCTAGATAGTTTTATATACACCGTGCATTATTAGTTTCAATTGGTATTAGAGTGGGTTCCTAGACATACTTAGGTGATCCTTGTTTACTTTGGTGTGTTTTGCATGTTGTGTGTTTTTGTTCATTCATGCATTTGCATTCATTTCATTCATTCATAAACACTATGAATGGAAACGGTGGTGGAAACGAAGATGCTTCTAGCATAAGGCCTCCTCTACTCACCGGGTTGAATTATGCCTCTTGGAAAGGCAAGATGGAGTCGTACATATTCCACATCCATGACCGCACTTGGATGGCGGTTGAAGATGGCTACATATCACTGATGATGACTCCTACGGGTGGATGAGAGGATGTACTCAAGCCTAAGGTGCAATGGAACGCGCAATAGTTTGAGGCATCAAAATGGAATAGAAGGCGATGCATGCCATCCTATGTGCAATGGACGTAAATCAATATAAATTGATTCAAAACACTAGGATCGCTAAGGAGGCATGGGACATCCTAGAGGTTGCACTTGAGGGAACCAAAGTAGTTAAGGACTCGAAGCTTCAAGTTATCCAAACGCAATTCGAGTTACTCAAGATGGATGAGAATGATTGCTTGAATGATTTTGAGATCAAGTCAATGAACATAGTCAACCAAAGTCATCAACTTTGTGATCCTTATTCGGATAGGAAAATCAAGCAAAAGATTATGAGATCTCTCCCTGAAAGATTTGAATCCAAGGTTACAGCTTTAGAGGAGAATAACACCTACAAGGATATGAGTCTAGGAAGGGTCCTACCTCCACATCTCCTAAAAAGCAAAAGGGAATTGCTTTGAAAGCCTCCAAAGTTGAGAAGGAGGAGAATGATGACTCGGACAAAGAGATGGCCTTGTTAATGAGAAGGTTTAAGAAACTCTACAAGCTTGAGAAGAAGGGTTTTGGATATAAGGGCTAAAACTTGAAGAAAAAGACTCCTTTTAAGAAGTTTGAGCCTAGGCAATAGAAGACCGAAAGGAAATGGGTCCAATCTTATGACTATGGTGGCATAAGACACTTCACCCCCGAATGTGCCAATAACAAGAACAAGAAGAAGGGAAAGGTGATGGCCGCCACATAGAGTGGAAGTGATAATTTCGATGAGGGAGATGAATCTTCGGATGATGAAGAACTCATGGCTAACTTCATAGCCTTAGCCTCCTCCCAAAAGAGCAAAGGTTCTAGTGAAAAAAAGGAAAAGAGTCAAGAGGAAAATGACTCATGTGAGGATGACTCCTCATCTTACTCCATAAATGGAAATGTGGAGAAAATGGATCTTCAAGACTACAGGTAAAATTTGAGAGTTCAAGGTTAATGAACAAAAGAGAAATTAGGAGATTGAAGAAGGAAGATCTAGTGCTCTCAACACAAGTTGACCATTTAAGTGAAAAGGTAGTGAGATACATGAAGAGTGAAGATAAGCTAATAGAGGAGTTAGTCTTATCTAAGAGGAATGAAGAAGTTTTGAAGAGGGAGCTTAAATAAGCTAAATGGTCATTGACAAGGATGGCTTCTAGCACAAAAAAGCTTGACCATATGCTTGAGGTTGGCAAGAGTCCTTATGATAAGAGAGGTCTTGGGTTTGAAGAAGGCAAGGAGACCTCCACTCCCAACAAGACCGTGTTTCTAAAAAGCATGGGGAATAAAGAAGCTTCACTGGTGCAAACTCCTAGGAAGAAGATTGATCTAGAACAATGCTCACATAGTGTGCATGTGAATATGGCTCCAAAAAGACAACCTCAAGCCCAACCTACAGGAGCTCCTCAAGCTAACTTTCCTCAACAATTGGCTCACAAAGGAAAGAGACCAATCATGCAAGCTCAATCTAGGAAGTAAGCTAAGCCGGTTCATCAATGAAGAAGCAATGAACCAGTTCAACCACAATGACATGGGAAGGCTCCAATGCATGCACAAGGTTATGGTATGATTCCTAACTTTATTCCTATATGTCATTTTTGTGGTACTGATGGTCACATTAGACCATTTTGCTTTCATTATATTAGAATGCATAGAATCAAAATCATGATTGAAAAGAAAAAGAGTAGAGCCAAGATCCATGTTCCGAGGAATGATAGAACTAATTTGCATGATCCTAGAACATCTGAAAAGAAAGGGATCCAATACTATGAGTGTGGCGATATAGGACACATCTCACCCGATTGTGGGAATTTGAAGAACAAGAAGTGAAAGTGATGACTCCGGAGAGGGAGACAAGTCATCAAGTGATGATGAAATTACCATCAACTACATGACTTTTGGAGCCACTTGTGTATGAAATGAAGTTGTTGGTAAGAATGCCTTGACTAGTGATCCCATAGAAGAAAGAGATGAAGAAGTAGCTCTAGAAAAGATAGGTGTAGCTACTCATTGGAACATGGCACTCATTAACTCAAGAGACCAAGGTGAAGGTCTTAATGAGGGAAATAACTCCATAGGTGAGAGGGAAAGTGTCGGAGATAACTCAAGTGAAGAGAACACTTTTTCCCATTACGATGGAAAATTAGTTAATCACATGGATTGTGAAGATGACTCCGCATCTAACTTTACAAATGACAATGTAGAAAAAATGGATGTTCATGACTTTATAGTCAAGTGTGAAAGCTCATTGAAGAAGAACAATAGAAAACTAAAGATGTTAGAGGATGAAAATCTAGAGCTCTCAACTCACAATGACCACTTAAGTAAACAAGTGGAAAGATCCAAGATGATTGAAGACAAGCTAAGAGATGAGCTAGCTTTGTCTAAGAGGAATGAAGAGGGTTTGAAGAGGGAGCTTGATGAAGCTAAAGAGTCATTGACTAGGATGACTTCAAGCACTATGAAGCTTGACCTCATACTTGGTGTTGAAAAGAACCCTTGTGACAAGAGTGGAATTAGGTTTGAAGATGGCAAGGAGATCTCTACTCCTAAGAAGGCCGTCTTTTTCAAGAGTTTGGGCAAGATAGAAGCCTCACCGGTGCACACTCCTAGGAAGAAAATTAATCTAGGACAATGTTCAAGAAGTGCAGAAGTTAAGAAAGCTCCAAGGAGACAACCCCAAGCTCAACGCATTATAGTCTTTCAAGTCAACATTCCTTAACAAATGACTCAAAATGAGAAGAGACCTATCATGCAACCTTAAGAAAGGAAGCAAGCTAGACAAGTTCAACAACGAAGATGGATTGAACCCACTTAACCACAAAGACATGGGAAGGCTCCTATGCATACACAAGGACATGGTAAGATTGCTTCCCACTGCCCAAGATCGACCAGCTCATTGATTCTACCACAGGAAAGAAACTCCTATGCTTTATAGATGCCTTCTCGGGATACAATCAGATCATGATGCATCCCTCAGATCAAGAAAAGACCAGCTTCATCACCGGACAAGGCCTCTACTGCTATAAGGTAATGCCATTTGAACCGATTCATATCCCACTCCACAAATAAGTGCCTCCCGTTCATCAAGATTATCAAGCAGGGAAAGAAGCTGAAATGGGATGAGCAAAGCGAACAGGCTTTCCAAGCCTTAAGGGAGTACTTGGCCAGTCCCCCTCTACTGATCAAGCCCCTTGTAGGAGAAGAACTCCAACTCTACCTAGCGGTCTCAAAAGCTGCCGCTAGTGGGGCCTTAGTGAAGGAATGCAGTGACGGGGTACAAAAACTAGTGTACTATGTGAGTCGTGCTTTCACCAAGTCTGAAAAAAACTGCACCCTCTTGGAGAAGCTCGGCTATGCCTTGGTAACTGCAGCCAGAAAGCTCTTGCCTTATTTTCTGGCACACACTATCGTGGTAGTCACCGATCAGCCCTTACGACAATTCCTCTAGAGGCCAAATATATCAGGCAGTTTTGTTCTATAGACCCTAAAGCTCACTCAGTTTGACATCAAGTACAAGGCAAGAACCACAATCAAAGCACATGCCCTAGTCGACTTCATAATGAAGTTCAGCGTTAATCCGGACCCAGTCACCAAGCCGAACCCCGGTCCGGATCAGACTGATCTAGACTGGCCTGATGATAACAAGACTTGGGTTCTATACATGGATGAGACATCAAGTCAATCGGGATGTAGAGCAGGAATCGTCATGATAGATCCAAAGGGGGTTGAATGCAGTCACTGCTTCAGGTTTGAGTTCAGAGCTACTAATAATGAAGCAGAATATGAAGCCTTACTAGCAGGAATGGGAGTAGCAGAAGCCTTAGAGGTTGATTTCCTTATAGTCAAGAGTGATTCCCAATTGGTGGTCAATCGGGTGTTGGGGTTGTACCAGGCAAAAAGTGACAATATGGTATCATATCTAGCTAAAGTCCGAGAAGCAATGACGGGATTCAAAGGCGTAATGATAGAATAGGTACCCCGAGAGAACAATCACCGGGCAGATTTTCTGGCTAAGATCATAGCAGGTGAGGGGCATACCTTACCAAGAGGGGTACCCCTCCAACTGATACCCCGCTCTAGCATAATCAAGGGGGTGGAGATCCTTCCAATCAACCGACTCCCTTGTTGGATGGATACAATATCGGACTACCTCTAAAGTGACATTCTCCCTATAGACCTGGATCAAGCACACAAGCTTAAGAGAATCCCTACCCGGTATTGCCTTGTAAACGGATACCTTTTGCCGCAAAGGGAAATCCCTCCCCCTATTCAAATACCTTCACCTGGATGATGCTAGCTAGGCACTTGACGAGGTACATTCAGGGAACTGTGGTAATCATGCATCAAGCGAGATACTAGCCTACCAGATACTTAGAATGGGCTACTTCTGACCGACTATACATCAGGATATAAAACAGTTTGCGCAATCATGTGAGGCTTTCCAGAAGACAGCAAACCTCCATCACCTCCCTTCGGAAAGGCTCTCCTTAATCAGTACATCTTACCCATTTACTATCTAGGGATTCGATCTAATTAGCCTGCTTCTTACTGCACCCAGCCAGGCCAAACATGCAGTAGTAGCAATATACTACTTCATCCGGTAGGTGGGGTCTAAGGCACTTATCCGGATAACTGAAGAAAAGACCACCAGCTTTGTCAAAGAGAATATTGTTTGTCGTTTTTGTATGGCCATCATAACTGATATGGGAAAGCAATTTGATAACACCAACTTCAGAGAATTATGTGAAGACCGAAACATTGATCTCCGATTTGCATCAATAGCTCATCCTCAAACTAATGGGTTGGTAGAGGCTACCAACGAAACTATTAAGAAGCTTCTGAAGAAAAAGCTCCAACAGAAGAAAGGATTATGAGTTGAAGAATTACCCAATGTGCTATGGGCATACAGGACAACCAGAAGGACTGTAACAAGGGAGACCCCTTACTCATTGGTATTCGGAACTAAAGCAGTCTTACCCATCGAGCACAATCTTATATCTTTCCGGGTCCAAAATTACGAATCAGAAGATAATGAGGATAAGTTGAGAGCCAATCTAGATCTATTCGAGGAGAAACAATGTAGGATCCCCTAAAGAGTAGCAGTGTACCAGAGTAAGATAGCCCGACACTTCAACAAGAGAGTAAGGATCCGTAATTTCAAAGAAGGAGACTTGGTTCTTAGGAAGGTAACCCAGAACACATGAAAAAAGTCCGACAGGGTACTAGCTTATAACTAGGAAGACCCCTACTTGATTAAAGCAATGCTCCGAGATAGCGCCTATAAGTTGGAAGACATGGAGGGATACATAGTAGATCACACATGGAGTGCTGATCACCTCAGGAAGTTCTACCCTTAGAAATTCAATTTATATCGACTGGAATACATACCTTGATTTTGTATTGTACTACTTGAGAAATTCATAAAATATGTTATCTCTCCTACATGATTCTCCAATGTTCTCTCTGCAGCTCCCCTACATGATTCTTCTATAACTCATCTTGCTGCCTTGGTCAGGTATACCCTCCTCTAAAAAGCTTGGTGCTAAAGTGGCCTAAGTTGCCTACCAGGACAGATCATTTTCGCCATTACTGAATCGCTTCAAGACTAGGAAATAGCCTTATGGCGCTCTTGCTGCCTTGGTCGGGGTATACCCTCCTCCAAGAAAATTCTGGATTATCAGACAAAAGACCAGGACTTATGGCCTTAGTTGCCCGTCGTATCCTCAAGACCAGGAAATAACCTTATGGTGCTCTTGCTGCCTTGGTCGAGGTATACCCTCCTCTAAGAAGATTCTGGATTATCAGACTAAGGACCCGAACTCCTGGCCTTAGTTGCCCGTCGTATCCTCAAGACCAGGAAATAGCCTTAGGGCGCTCCTACTGCCTTGGTCAAGGTATACCCTCCTCCAAGAAGGATCCAATACATCAGACTAAGGATCCGGACTCGCGGCCTTAGTTGCCCGCTGTATCCTCAAGACCAGTAATTAGCCTTAGGGCGCTCCGACTGCTTAAGCCGGGGTATACCCTCCGCATGGAAGCCTGGTGCTAAAGTGGCCTAAGTTGCCTACCAGGACAAACCATCAGAAGGGTCGGGATTCCTCATCGGGGTAGTCGGTGCCTTACTTCTTCATCTTTCCAAGAAGAAATGACCTTAGGGCCCTCCAGCTACCTTGGTCGGTGTATACCCACCTCTGAATAAGGATCCGGACTTGTGGCCTCAGTTGCCTGCCGCATTCTCAAGACCAGGAAATAGCCTTAGGGCTCTCCTACTGCCTTGGCCGGGTATACCCACTGTTAGAAAGCCTGGTTCTAAAGTGGTCTAAGTTACCTATTATGACAGACCATCAGAAGGATCGAGATACCTCATCAGGGTACCCGGTGCCTTACTTCTCCATCTCTCCAAAAATAAATGACCTTAGGGCACTCTAGCTACCTTGGTCGGGGTATACCCACCTCCGAGAAGCCTGATGCTAAAGCAATCTGAAATGCCTACCATGACAGAATATCAGAAGAAACAAAATACCTTACCAAGGTACCTGATGTCTTGCTTGTTCCAAGAACACTTATAGCTAAAGCAGGGTTAATTATCAATCGAGGTATCCAGAACCTCAAAATACTACATGCTCATTAAAAGCCGATGAAAGAAAGAGATGTGCTCACTTGCTAGATCCAGAAGAAACAAAATACCTTACCAAGGTACCTGATGTCTTGGTTCTTCCAAGAACACTTATAGCTAAAGCAGGGTTAATTATCAATCGAGGTATCCAGAACCTCAAACTACTACATGCTCATTAAAAGCCGATTAAAGAAATTGACGTGCTCACTTGCTAGATCCCGCTGGTGTTTACAATGACAAGAAGAGCAAGCAAGATACTATTTGTATCAACAAATGAAGAATTTTCATTGAAATAGCGGGGTGCCTAAATCCCCTTTTTTAGGCTACAAAAAAGAATACACGAATGCCAAGTTAGGTATTCTCTTCCTCCTCCAGGTTTACTCCTTGACCGACTACTTATGCCCTTGTCACATCAGTTGCAGTACTAGTTTTGGTCTCCTTGTTTGCTGGAACCTTGGATCCAGCTAGAGCATCTTCCTCTTCCTCATCCTCAACTACCGTACCAACCTAGTTGCCTCAACTTCTTAAACCCTGGTTCCAACTAAATCATCATTTTCCTCCTCCACTAGAATAACCTCTGAAAAAGGTACGGGGTCCCGTGCTTGTTTATCTTGAGTAGAATGAGGGTCAATTTGAGCTCCAGTAGGAAGGTTTAACCCCTGATCTAGAGGTGTATCATCTTGTGAAGCATCCTCTTGAGCCTGATCCTCGCCTGCAAGCTGAGCAGCCTTCGCCATAATTTGTTCTTGATCCTAGTTCAAGGCCGCCTGAAGATTGAATGGAGGAGGCAAAGCTGTGGCCACCTCGCAGCAGGCCGTAAAGTACCCATCCTTAAAGGAAGGACCCTCCTATGCCTCAAAGTTCTGCACCGTCTCTCTTAAAAGATGGTTCTCATCTTGCAACAGCTTCTTCTTCTTCTTCAAGCATTCCCTGTCCTCCCGCCGGCGTAGTGACCGGATTGTCTCAGTGTCTAGGCAGCATAGATAGCGCTAGGCTTCTACCGTGGCAGCCTGCCTACTCTCTTCAGATGCTGTAGCAGCTGGGACAAAAGGGGCCACACTTCGCTAGGCTTGAGCCAGCTCCTGCTGGGTATTCTCCGACTGGACTGAAGCCCTATATAGGCTTTCTTCAGAGTTAGCAGCTGCTTCTCCACGGCCAAGGCAAATTTAAAACCCTACAAGAAGAAGAAGAGTCAACACCTGCAGAAAAGAGAGAAGAACATCAAAAGGAAGGGTAGAAAGTTACCTTAGCCAAGACAGAAACCCCCTTGGCTGCAAAAATTTCAGCAGAAAGCTTCGCCATGCTTATTAAACTTCCTCCGGGGCAGAATGCTATGAACTGGGATACCACCTCATCGTGGGTGGCACCTTCTGACCACGATCCCGATCCAGATTCCAAAGGAATATCAGTGGCGGGGTAAGAAACATGGGCACTTTCCTTCTCTGTAATTTCAAGCTGCTCTTTGGAAGGCATTACTGCTGAAGGAGGAATAGAAGGAGTGCTTATAGTAGGATGAGCAGCGATTTTTCTGGTCTTCCTTTGAGATTGTTTTCAAGAGCCCCGGGCTTTGGCCACTTAAGCCAGCATTGCCTTTATTGATGGGTGTGTCAGGGTACAAGTAGAGGGACGAGCAAGAGTCTTGGCAAGCGATCCCACAGAAGCAGGAGGAGGACAAGGGATCTTGGCAGGAGTCTTAGTCGGAACAGAATGAAGGATAGGGTCTGCGTCAGGTTGAGTAGACCCGGTTGTAACCTTGGCAGTGTTGGACGGAGAAGTAGGAGGAGAAGGATCAGGGGAAGTAGAAGAAGGCAAAGCCAAACCCCCTGTCCTAGAGAAAGTGAGAGAACCAGTCACTAGCGGGGTACTAGAGACTGCTAAGCGGAAGATAACATAGTAAGAAAAATGAGAGTAGGAGATGCATATACATTAACAAAAGAGACAGATGAAGTTTTAATACTTGGAAGTGCGAAGGAGACCCTCAAGTACCTCTCCAGCCTGACTCCTTCAAATGGGTCCAGAGTAGGATACTGTATGTTGGTGTGCCCCCTTTTCATAATCCTTCCTAGGATTCTGGTAGGAGTACCCTCTTTGCCCACTTGTCTTTAGCAGTGAATTAGGTTGGGACGGGGTACTCAAATCCTTCAATGTAGGCCGTATTCCCCCATTCTCCTTCAACGATAAGCCATTCTTCCTTCTAGGGTGCAGATTATTTCACATTCGCACAAAGAACGACGAACTTCATTTCATTGGAAACCCTCAAATAGAACTGACCCCGGGGCACTAAGTTCGCTATCTAGAATAAGTAGAGGAGCTCGTCAAAGCCCAGCTCCCTATCTATGTTTTCTTTCTAACAGTGCTCCTTCCAGAGCACAAATAAGCCCATCAAATGCTTCTAGAAGCCTGGCGAGATCTGGAGAGGTGCTAATTCTAGAGACACCAAACCTCGGCGTAGAGTAGTATGAAGGGGGAGCTAAACTTTGTGGATGAGGAGGATATCCCTCGGCGGGGTGTCGTCATACCCCTAATGAGGAGGGGAGAGATTGATGTCATCCGGGATCCGATACTCCTCTTGTAGCTTAGCTAGGGTTTCCATAGTGCACACCGAATCATGAACGATTCTGCCATCGTGGAAAGATGCGAAGGGTCCGGTTTGGACCCCGGCTAGGGTAACTTTAGGCTCACCACTCCCCATATTTCCACCGACATTTGCAACACCCTCCTCATCAGTAATCTGGACCGGGTCCTTTGGTCTGTTATTAAAACTAGACTCGATTCAAGGATTTCTGGTAGAACTACGGTGCTCGGTCAGCGAGGTATCACTAGCCACTTCGCCACCATCTCGACCCCATTTCTTCCCTTTCGACAACAGGGAATCCTCCTCCAAATCGGCATTTTCCATGTTAATTAAGGCGTCAAGACTATCGAAGGGGGTTGGAGAAGCTTGAGTGGGGTGTAAGGAGTCGGGGTCAGGGAGAGTTATGTCGAGGATTTGTTCTTGAGTAGCAGCGGGAAGTTTTGAAGGAGATGCCATTGAAGAAGGAAGAAAAAAGCTTGAAAAATCGCTGGTAAGAAGAGGAGAGAAAGGAAAGGCTAGGAATTCCGGTTTTTTTATAGACAAAGATAGGCGGTTACACGCAAGGAAACCGGAATTGAATAGGAGTTGAAGACCGGCAACGTGCTTGGAAGACGTGCCATTAGCGGTTTTGCATTAATTACGCCAAAACGGCTCATTTTTGAAATCCGTAAGCCAATCACCATCTGACAGGTGGCTAATACAATGATTATCAGCGTATCTGGTGGGGATTTCCTTCCCAGCAGTGGTACCTAACCAGACAATAAATAGGCAGACAGACAAGGTAGAAAATCCTTTAAGCAAAAGTGGAATCCTAACTCCAATCCCGACGAGACAACGGTGTTCAAGTCAGGGGGCACTTCTGTTAACCACCAAAATTAGCGAAGGACCAAAGAAGAATTTTCCACCTAGATATAAGGAAGTGACACATGCTAAGATACCATCTAGCTACTCCAAGAAAGAAGAATGTCGGATCAAATCTGGATACCTACCTCCTCCTTCAGATCAAGTCAGCAAGCCCAGTAAAGAAGACAACCACAAGCTCTACCCTCAAGAGTTCCTCAACCTAACTTTCCTCAACAAATGGCTCCTAACAAAGGAAAGAGACCAATCATGCAACCTCAAGTCAGCAAGCCTAGTAAAGAAGACAACCACAAGCTCTACCCTTAAGAGCTCCTCAACCTAACTTTCCTCAACAAATGGCTCCCAACAAAGGAAAGAGACCAATCATGCAACCTCAAGTAAGGAAGCAAGCTAGACCGGTTTAACAACGAAAATACATTGAACCAATCCAACCACAACGACATAGGAATGCTCCAATGCAAGCACAAGGTTATGGTATGATCCCTAACTTTATCCCTACTTGTCATTTTTGTTGTTTTGATAGTCATATTAGACAAAGATGCTTTCAATACATTAAAATGTGTAAAACTAGAAGCATGATTGAGAAGAAAAAAAAAAGAGCCATGATGCATGTACCTAGGAATGATAAAATTAGTATGCATGATCCTAGGACTTCTAGAACCCAAATACCAAAGACCACTAGGAAAGAAAATGTTTTACCTAGGTGGTTTAAAAAGAATGAAAATGTTTGCCATGTTGCTCAAATTGCTTTGTAGGAAAATTCTTTTAATTTTTGGTATCTTGATAGTGGGTGCTCTAGGCACATGACGGGAAACAAGTGTTTCTTTGAATCTCTTGTCATGGAGGAAGGAGGATGTATCACCTTTGGTGATGTATTCAAAAAGAGAGTCATAGGGAAAGGAACCATTTCCATTCCTGGATTACCCTTTTTCTCCAATGCTTTATTTGTTGATGGCTTGAAAGCCAATTTAATTAGCATTTCTCATCTAAGTGATGAAGGACTTTTCGTCTTATTTAGCAAAAATGATTGCTTTATCCTATAGCCTAATGGACAAACCTTGTTAAAAGGTATGAGATCTAGTGACAATTGCTATTGTCTTGAAGCTAGAATAGTCGCAAACAATGTGTCCAAGGAAGAGCAAGTTGAGTTGTGGCATGAAAGACTTGGCCACATGAACTTTCGGGATTTACGAATCCTAGACAAGTTCAATGTTGTGTGCAACCTTCCTAAGCTTTGGAAGAAAGCCAAATCACCCTTAGGCCTCTTTCTTTAGTGCTTGCTCCTTCCCTTCCTTAGTTGCTCCTAGTGTTAAGAATAGTAGAAGAGGATATGTCTAGATATGTGAGTGACAAAGGTATTGAAATGTAGAGAATGGTAAGAGAGGAATTGTTGAGTGAAGTAATCAAGACATTGGTGTTGAATGGTGGAGTGATGTATGGAGGAGAAACTAGGTCTAATGCTTTGTAAAAATGTTCTAAATTAATTGGATTCCTTGCAAGTCGGAAGAGAGGGATATATATAGTCACACTCGGAAATGTATTAATAAGTGCTTGAAAATCTGATGTGGGGAGATGTCGCCACTTGTGTGGCTATTGGTGACAAACAGCTGCTCATTCTGAGATTTAATGTCGCCACTTTTTTCATCTTTTTCGCCAACATGCAAGTGGTGACAATGAAGGAATTGCATTGTCACCACTTTGTTGCCATGATGACACAAAGTGGCGACAACAGCTGATGCTTTAATTCTGAAAAATGCATTCTGTCGCCACTTATGCCATCATGTCGCCAATGGCGACAACATTTTTACCAAAGTGGCGAAAATGCCCTGTTTTGCCAACTTAAGCTCTTTTTGCACCAAAGTCTTCACGTTCTTCATAAATGCCCCTAAGGCCTAACTAAACCTAAAATACTTGATTTAACAACATTAAATACGGGGAAAATACCCGAGAATCAAGCACAAAGAGTCGGGAATAAGGGCCAAAATCATACAAATTTTGGCTTGATCAAATACCCTTAAACCTATATTTTGCTAGTCCTTGAGTAAAACAATCACAAATCAACCCCAAAGACAATCATCAAGATATTTCCAAGATTTTTTCAATCAAACACTAAATCATTCGAGCAAGGTTTTACTTCTCATGATCAAAGGTGTGAAACTAAAATGAGGAGATTAAAAAGATGATGCACTAGTGAGGATTTGTACATGTAAGCGAATGTTAAGGAAAGATTAAGAGCATGCCACTCTATATATGATTGTACACAATGCGACCTTACATTCAACATGCCTAAGCTTCAAAGCAAAGGTGTCATTAGGTTTAGAATGTAATTCGCCTTAATAACTAATCCTCACTGAATTCTCCCTTTTCTTCTCTTGAGATTCCTAGGTTTCACTAATAATCTTGTGCAATATGAATTTATGTCGTGGATATCTAATTGATTGCACATGATGACATTTAAAACGCAATTTTGAAAAGTAAGTCTCATGAATGGAATTGCAAACCATGAATCGGAAAGAACATGTATCAACCAAAATTTACAAAATGTACATTCCTAATGATCATAAAGGTCTTCTTTTTGGTTGTAATGGGTCTTAGGTGAATGGTGAGACAAACAATGGGGCAATGGATACAAAGGATCACATTTAATTCACATATAAGGCATTCAATCTTGCACTTTCAATTTATATGAGCATGCTACTATGATCTTTTCATTTGAGTAGCATATACCACTTTCAATTCTCTCTCTAGGCCAATTGTGCCTAAATGTTGGTTCTCTTTTCCTCATTTTCTTTCCTTTTTTGCTTTTCATTTTCTTTTTATTTTGATTTTCATTTTCTTTTCAAGTTTTCTTTTCTTTTGCTTTGTACAAATTTACATGCCTATATACACACTTCTACACTTTCAAGTATAAAATCTTACATTGATTTCCTATGTGAAAATGTATAATTTTAACTATTATACGTGTGCGAGTCTTTTAATTATGACATAGAGGGTGTGTGAATAGGTTGTTAATCCGTTATTACCAAATTTTTTGGATTAGTCAATATTACAAATATAACCCAAATTCACAAAACAATAATCAAGGGTAAAGGTGCGGAAATATAAACGACACTTGATTTTTACATGGAAACCCTCAACTGGGAAAAACCACGGGCTGGTAAGTGCGCCACACTCGAACCTCGAATCCACTAAATGCGATAGTGTATACAACCTAGTCCCGGTTTGAAGGCCTAATCCAGACCAATATCCCGCTACCACTACCCGTAAGCCTTTTATAGCAAACCTAGTCCAATTTGCTTGAGTGACCACCTAATCCCGATGTAGCGACCTAATCCCGGTCAATCACACAAGACTTACATTCTTCGAAAAGATCAAACCCTATTATGAAAATGCAATGATTTCCAAATATGCAAGATAAAGCTAGGTTACTCTAGATGCTTACCTAGGATTATATGATGACAATAAAATCAATCCTAGATATGAAAACAGCTATATGTCATGGCATATAACTTTAGCTAAGTAAAGGATAACCAATCCTAGATACAAAGCATAACCAATCCTAGATACAAAGCTATCAAAAACAATCTCAATCAATAAATGAGATCAATTAGCTAGATGTTAGATAAACATGAAAAATCCTAGCTATCATAAAATAACCCAATCATAATCTCAATCATATATGTAGAAATTAATCTAAACACATACAAGTAATAGATGAGATAAAATTGATAAGAAAAAACACTAATTATGTAGGATAATAGTGCTCAAGATACCATACAACGTGTGTTGAAGAAGACCCATGCATTAGCACATACTCGATGAACCTAGATGATGCTTAGATGATGATTTATGCATATGGAAATGGGTTTGGATGATCAAAGATGAGTTCTTGGGTGAATTTCTCTCTTTGAAAATCCTCTCAATAAAAAATATAGGTTTTTGAGTTATTGGGACAACCTAAGGTCAAAGATGCATATATATATATGATGTCCAATTGAAGCTATGTCGTTTTGGAAATTTTCCAAAAGTTTTTGCACAGACCGCTCTTTGTAGGGCGGTTGTAAGGTGGGTGTAGGGCGGATTGAAAAATCAATCAGGTGCCTGCTGTACGTAGGGGGAGTGAACATCGGTTTGCCCACGACAGTGCATCAGCTTCAACTTCGAACGCCTCAAAATATGACCAAACGACATCGAAACCTTTCGTATGATATATCGTTGAAAAGGTTTGGAAGTCTACTTTCTACTCCATTTATGGAATGACATGTTGATATCTGTAGAAAAAGTTATGGTCAATTGAGTGACCAAATGTTAGAAACGGACAACAATATAGTTGCCCTGTTTTGGTGGTCACTTTGGAGATTTCAAAACCAATCCAAATGGTCATGAAATATTGTGAATAATATACTGTTGGAAAGGTATGGGTGTCTAGTTTGTCCAAAATTTTACTTAACTCAATTTAAATCTTTTTATAAAAAGGTATGGTCACAAGACCATACAAAGGTCAGTTTTGAAAAACATTTAATACATTGAAATCCAATCTTTCAAACTAGACACTGTACTCCAAACAACCAAACCAAAACTAACACTTATCCAAGAGAAGAATGAGACTTTTCAAGTGGTCAACCATAGCGCTATGACATGCACACCATCATGCAAGCGTGGACGTTTTCGATCACACAAACAGAAACGAATTACACCACACTTAAAGCTAACAAACATGAAGTGCAAGTGTGGGAATTGAATACATCCTAATGCCTATCGTGTCATGTCATTATCATAGAACAAGATACAATCAATTCAACATGCATGAATAAAATTCATGGCTTTGTATCTTAATGTCTAAACATGTCATGACATTTTAATAAACTAGATGCAATCAATTAAAACATGCAAGAAGAGATGTTTAAGAACATGCATGCACTCATATAAAACACACAACATACAAGAATAAGATATATGCATGATTTTTGTGTGTGTGCAACTAGATCTCTTCAAAGCAAGAAAGCACTACAATATACCTTTGGTGCTTTTCTCTTGAGGTCTTGAGTGGGCCTTGGTTGTGCAAAACACCAACCATCAAATACCTAAGCTACCCTTACATCAAGCCCCAATATGTGGTTTGTCCACGAAACAAGCCAATCAATAAATAGGAATCCTTACACTATGCCTAAGTAAATCATTTGGTCAAGGTAAGACAATTATGTAGGCTATAAGGTTCATGTAGATAGAGTTCATGAATGAAGAGCTTAAACTGAGTTTGGCTTCAAAGGGGCGTGGGAGCACACACATTAAATGGGTTGGAAGTATTTAGGCCAATTTAATGGTGTTTTCACATGCATTGCCTAAAATCATTTCTAAAGGTATGTCCACTAAGCATAATAAAGCATCCACAAGCAATCCATTAGATTCTATGATAACAATATTTAGTGCAAATGAGACTTATACATGCTTGAATGAGTGTTTGAGAGTGAGTGTTTAAAGAGTGAATATTTAAAAACTCAAAATATGCTTTTGAAGGCTGTGTTTGTGATACTTACTGGAATATCCACTATTAATTCCTAGCCTTTAAGCAACTTGATAATTCACTCTAACATTTTGAGAAAAAGATTATCGCATTTTGTTCAATTACACCCTAAATGGCATGACGTTAATCTAAACCAAACAATGGCAAAGATGCCTAATTCCTCACTACTCATGTAAAGATCAATCCCAACAAGCAAGATATGCTCAAACATGGCATTATCGCAAGAGTTTGAAAAATTCGGTTCAAATTTTTAAAACCAAGCAAAACAAGTAAAGTGGTGTTGCACAAATGTACCCCCAAACCTAAATTGGACATTGTCCTCAATGTTCATGGGAGGTAAATATTTGATAAAAACCACAACCCAACACTTTTCAAGCAAATAATTCATACATTAACTAAAATATGCAATGTCTATAAAATTATTGTCAAAATACCCTCTCATTCTCATAAGCACAAATCTTCCACAAAAAATATTCAATCAGGAAAAGCATATCACAAAACTCCATTCAAACAAAAAAATTTCAATTAAGTCCAATCATCCTAAATCCTCTACCAAAATTCAATTCACACCCTTATTCTAAGCAAAAGCGAAATAAGAGCAAAAATATATAATATAAAATATCCGAAATGAAAATTGTACTGAAATGGAAAGCAAAGAAATATCCAAAAATAACAACTGAAAACAAATAAAAGTGCTAAATACAAATATCCAAGTCCAAATGCATGATGCACATGAGATAGTCAAAATGGTGGTACTAATCCAAGTCCTCCTCGTCCTGTGCAGATTCAGCTATGCTCTTCCCTTTCGGGTCCTTCCGTACTGTCTCTCTAGTCTCTCTATGGGTCCGTGCCTCTGCCAATCTCCTACGAGCATCTACCCGGGGACCTCTTGTAGCAAGAACTCCCTAATTTGTGAGAGAACGGGCTACGGCTAACTCAATCTACACTGCCTCCTCAACGGCCGACTGTGCAGTGTGTAGGGTCGGGTTTAGTGTACTCATTGGGGCATCAAAGGAACTGGGCCCTGCTACTAAGGCTAAAATAGGTGGAATCCCTGTTGCAACTATGGCACTAGGAACAGTGGTTGGACCTGTGGCCTTCATAGGTCTCCTCACAAAAAGAGTGAGTCTTAGCTCCTCTTGGAGCTCAGTGAAGCCCGTAATCACTGTCTCTGTCAAACCATAAATCAGGCTCTCCAAGCTGATCTGCTTAGAAGTAACGTTTGCCTGACCCTTCTCTAGGGCTTTCTGCCTCTCCGGCAAATCCAAACCATCAGCATGTAGAATATCAAACTCATCATCCTAAGTGCCCATAATGCGCTCTACACCATCTAGGATCTGAAGATCTATAGGCAGACTAGGGTCATCAGTAACAGCAGGGGTCCGACCAACCTTATCATCATCATCAAAGCACTCCTCATCCGGAATCACTCTATCAAACTCTGCCTCAACACTCGTGTTAGCCTTTACTCTGCTTGATCTCTTTCACGTCCCTACAGGAGGTCCCTCTGGAGCTCCGGGCATCCTAAATCCACACTGGCCCAACAAGCGATGACATGTAGATAAATCCATATCCGATTTAAGGGGTTTAAGAGCATCCCCAGATAAATCCGCTCCCTCCAATCTAAAAATCTTGGTAATCATACATGGGAAGGGAAAAATGTCTGAATCTGACTCATTCCGGCCAATCCTCTAAATCTCCATCTTGACTATAATACCAACATCAATGGGCTGCCTCCCCAAAATACAATACAATATCCGGGCTACCTCAAACAGGACTAGACCTGTGAGAAACTGGCCTAAGTGAAGTGTGATGAACATGTTCCAAAATGTTGGCTCAATCCTTAAGTTGGAATGCTTAAGGGGGTGCCCCCTAGCAATCCAATATAACATGGGAACGATAGTTATAGTGTTGACGAAGTCTACCGAACTTCTCTCATATAACTGGTTCAAGGTGATCCCTTCCATCATACGCTCCCGCATCCCCTCAATCTCTAAAAGTGTGGACCAAAAATAGATGTTGATATCCACGGCGTTCATTTACACGGGAACCCCTCTAACTAACACTGGACCGCCTCTTATGAACTCCTCGAATTCCCTTGCACTCTTTCCAACACAGCTAGATTCTTCATGTGGTGGGTGTAATCCTCTTTCTAAGGATCTTCTACAGTGCATGCACCTAAACTCCTGAAAATGGATTTGATAAAGAAAACACAAGAAAAAGTTAAAAAGAACTAAAAAAATCTATAAACAAGAATAAACTACAATAATTATGTATAAGTAAAATCTAGTAATCTAACTACTGAATTGTAGAATACAAAGAAAAGTCAATTGATTAAACAATCGCTACTAAATCCCCGGCAGTGGTGCCAATTTTGATGAGGTCGTTTGTGTGCTCAACAAAATACTCTTTTATGTTCTTTTAAAAACCATGTTTTAGTCACTTAAAAATCCTTTAATATGTTAATTCTTCGGAAGTGGTAAGCAAGATTCGTTCCACAGGGAAATGAAGTAATACATTAGATTGATTGACTAATCTATTTTGCAATAAGATAAATCATAATGAATGGATAGTTGTATGGTTTGATAAACTACCAAAAATGCAATTAAAATAAACACACAAAAATGATAGGGAAAATAGAAGACTCAACAATCTAGATAAGAGGGATGATGTAAATAAGTAGAGTATATGCTAGGGAATTGATGGAGTTACAAAGTGTCATGGGTAATGCTCTTCTAAGCTTCATTAATTACCAAATCACATAGATGCTAACCATTTGTTTCCTGTAGTGTGTTTAGGCCATTTTTATGAACACTAAACATCTTCCCACCTCAATACCTAACCGATTAAGGAAAGGGGGTAAAGGTGGGATTAATTTTGTACAAATCAAGGGTTTAAATTAGTGGGGTTGATATACCCACCACTAATCTATCCTATTCACTAAGTTCCTTAACCAATCAAGGGTGTCAATCAAAGATTGGTTTCATAACAAATTATCTCACAATAATATGATCTACTAGTGATATAAAATGCAAATCACAAAATGTATAGAATCTCAATATTAAGTGAATAGAAAACAAATAAAGATTTAATTACATATAGCTTAAGCAAAATCCCACAACAAATGTTTCTCACATCTATCCCATAAATTAGGGGTTTAGTTACACATAGTTACAAACCAAATGAATAAGAAGTAATAGTTAAGGAAATCACCCTTAGGCCTCCTTCTTTAGTGATTGCTCCTTCCCTTTCTTTGTTGTTCCTAGTGTCAAGAATGGTAGAAGAGGATGTGTCTAAATCTGTGGGTGTCTAATAGTGAGTGACAATGGTATTAAAATGTAGAGAATGGTAAGAGAGGAATGGTTGAGTGAAGTGATCAAGACATTGGTGTTGAAGTTTTGGATGGAAAAGATAGTTCATGTTTAGAGAATGGAGGAAGATGAGAGAATGATGTATGGAGGAGAAACTAGATCTAATGCCCTGTAAAAATGTTGCTTTCTAAATTGTTTGGATTCCTTTCAAGTTTGAAGAGAGGGATATATATAGTCACTCTCGGAAATGTTTTGATAACTGCTTGAAAATCTGATGTTGAGTGATGTCGCCATTTGTGTGGCCATTGGCGACATCATGGCGACAAACTGTTGCTCATTCTGAGATTCACATGTCGCCACTCTTATCATCTTTTTCCCCAACATGCAAATGGTGACAATGCAATTTGTCGCTACTTTGTTTCCAAGGCGACACAAAGTGGTGACAACACCTGATGCTTTAATTCTGAAAAATGCATTACGTCGCCACTTGTGCCATCATGTCGCCAATGGGGACAACATCTTTACCAAAGTGGCAAAAATGCCCTGTTTTGTCAACTCGAGCTCTGTTTGCACCAAAGTCCTCACCTTCTTCACAAATGCCCCTAAGGCCTAAGTTAACCTGAAACACTTGATTTAACAACATTAAATACGGGGAAAATGCCCAAGAATCAAGCACAAAGAGTCAGGAATGAGGGCTAAAATTATACCGATTTTATCTTGATCATGACGCTTGAGAAAAGAAGGCCTAGAGTTTGAAGCCCCCTCAGTCATCAAATCCTCTTGCAAGACCACTTCAAAAACCTAAGCAATTCACTAGTGAGTATAACCCAGATCTCGTCGAGTGCAATCCGACGACCCGCTCTAATACCAATTGAAATTATACAAACTTAGTTAAATTGCTTAAAGTATACCTAGGGGTGAATAGGTTTTTACACCTTTTTCAATCCCTTGAAACAACATTCGTTTGTTCCTTAAGCTAGCTTTACATACAACACATAAATCAAACATGTATACATAGACAAGATGAGCATGTGATCTTTCTAGCATTGTCTATATATCAATAAGTTTTATGAGGAAGAATAACATTAAAAACTCAATAACAAAGAATAGTTGTATTTCAATATTTGTTCCATGTGTTACAAGTATAAACAAATATAACTATACACAAAAGTATCAATATACAAAAGAATAATATATACAAGTATGATCAATATATTTTGCTTTACAATTCACACTTAACAAATCTTGATTCCAAATACATCACAAGTGAAGAATGTGATACAAGATTAAAACATACACACATACAAATAAGAAAAAGAGAGATAGAAAGAATTGACACATGATATTTTTTTAATGTGGTAAAACCTCTAGGGAGGAAACATCCACCAGTTGAACTACATCCATTGGGTACTATATATATTTGATGGTAGATTAGAAATTCCTCAAAAGTGACCAACCTAGATCTACTTCCTATTGGAGTCTATTTCTACCCAATCCCTATTGGAAGATACAAAATCCCTCAATGCTGCTGAGCCACCATATATTGGATATCATACTAAACCAACATCGTAGGAAGATTAGAAATTCCTCAAGAGTGCATACACATCCCATTTACCACTCTCTATTGGAGTCTATGTCTAACCAAACGCCTGGGCCTACCAATATTGTAGTCAACTCTCTATCCAAGGCACTCATGCCTCTATAGAGCCTCCCATGCATGACTATCCAGACCTTCCCAATCCTAGCCATGACTCCTTGCTTGGTTATCCGGACCTCTTGTCCTAACCAAGGCATCCTTGCTTGACTATCCGGACCTCTTGTCCTAGTCAAGACTTCATGCATTTTACAAGGACTTCCTAGTGTGATCATGTGAATGGAAATGATGCAAACAAGCAATTCAACATAGAACATGTGATCAATACATTACATGGAAACTAGACTTAAAAACTTGTGAAAACACAATTTAAAAATACTCTAGATGCAAAACTTGAATTAAACCTACAGCATGTGAAAAACACCTAACACATAAAGCTCCTAATTTCATAAAACACAATTAACACTTGAATAGATCATATACATGAAGCACATATTCAAGATGTTATAAACATACACATAAATGCTAGAATCACAAAATGTATTTAATGAATATTCTATCCAAAGATTTAGAGCAAGGATATAAAGATAAATCAATTAAATCCTAGATAGCTCTAAAAGCTCATACACATGTATTAATCCTAGATTTTATCAATCAAAGGATGAAAACACATTTCAAAGTTATTAATCATAAAATGAATCAATCAAGTCACAAATAACCTTAGGTATCAAACTAATCGCAGTACAACACTCAAACATGTGACAACCAAAAATCCTAGAACACTAGTTCACATTTCTAATTAGACTTTTGATTAAGTTTGATTATGAAGCTATCTTTCTCAATAGAATTCACCAAACATATACATACATATAGAAGAAGAAACCCCAAGGTAATTGAAGGTTATAAAATAAGAAAACACAAAGATATGATCACTACCTATGATTCACGAGCTGGTTCGGTTTTGAGGATGAAGCTACCAGAAAATGTGATCAAAAAGCTACCAAACCACTTGTAAAAGGTAGAGGACTCGATTACAAAGAATCTCCAACTTAAATCACTTAATTTTGACTTCGTATGAGAAAGTTATGATGTTAGGAAGGTGAGAAAAAGTTGAGAGAAAATTATGCACATTGTTTTTCTATTTTTTTCATCTTCAAATGAAATGGGAGGGAACGGAGGTGATTTAAATTAAATGGAGAGAGGGAAAGGAGAGGCCAATCACATGCTGCCACCTCAGCACCCCATGAGGGGAACATGAGGCTCATGGGGACGGAGGTCTTTTATAGTTGTGAGGCTCACGCCCTCCTCACAAGCCCTCCTTGCCTTGGCCATTGGCCAAGCTTGCTTCTGGTGCGCTCCTCTCGTGTTCTTCGGCCGTATCCGGGTCTCCGAACTTTGAATTAAAATATGTCTTCAAATTACGAACCGTGACTCCCTCACACACAAGGATGACTATGAAACTTTGACAAAAGGTTGAGAATTCGACTCGGAATACAACTACGAAGACAACTCAACCAATGAGAACTTAAAGTAGCGTAGTTTCCTAGTTTGGACATGAAACCTAATGAGTGAATAACCGAAATGACCGGGACTCGATAAGGAAATATAAGAGATCATGTTCAAGTCCAAAATCAATAAAATTGAAACAAATAAACACAAAGTCACGCACGTATGCCATTTCCTATACATAGTCCTTGAACATGCAATTAACAATGTTTGTCAAATTAAATCTAATGTATGTTCATACATTACCAAGTGTGTGAAATTGTTATTCAAATGGTGTACAACTATGCAGGGACACATATGAATTCCATGTGTGTGTGTGCCTATGCCTTGTTAGAGAAATGAGGTTTATTATACCTGTTAACCGCCAAAAATGGCCAAGAACTAAAGAAGAATTTTCCACCTAAGATCGAGGAGGAAAGTCTTCAGTAGGCAACATCCAGCTACCTCTTGAAGAAAATGAAGACCAATATACTGGGATACATACCCAGGAAAGACAAAGTGAGAGTGACGGCCGCCATATGGAGTGGAAGTGATGACTCCGATGAGAGAGATGAGTATTCGGATGATGAAGAACTCATGGCTAACTTCATAGCCTTTGCCTCCTCCCACAAGAGCAGATGTGCTAGTGAAGAAGAGGATAAGATTCAAGAGGAAATTAACTCAAGTGATGACGGCTCTTTATCACAATCCACAAATGGGAATGTGGATATGACGGATCTCTAAGACTACATAGTCAAGTTTGAGAGTTCAAGGTTAAAGAACAAGAGAGAAATTAGGAGATTAAAGGAAGAAAACCTAGAGTTCTCAACACAAGTTGATCACTTAAGTGAACAAGTGATGAGATCCAAAAAGAATGAAGACAAGCTAAGAGATGAGCTAACTTTGTCTATGAGGAATGAAGAAGGTTTGAAGAGGGATCTTAAAGAAGCTAAAGGGTCAATGATTAAGATGGCCTCTAGCATAAAGAAGCTTGACCACATGTTTGGTGTTGGCAAGAGTCCTTGTGACAAGAGAGCTCTTGGGTTTAAAGATGGCAAGGAGACCTCCACTCCCAACGAGACAGTGTTTGTGAAGAGCTTAAACAACAAAGAATCCTCTCTAGTGCAAACTCCTAGGAAGAAGATTGATCTAGGACAATGCTCACATAGTGCACAAGTGAACGTAGCTCCTAGAAGACATCCTTAAGCTCAACCCTCAAGAGCTCATCAAGCTAACTTTCCTCAACAAATGGCTTACACAGGAAAAAGACCAATCATGCAAGCTCAACCTAGGAAGCAATCTAGTCTTGGTCAACAACAAAGAAGGAGAGATCATATCCAACAACCAATACAACAACAAAGACAAGGGAAGGCTCCTATGCATATGCAAGGACATGGTATGATTCCTAACTATCCCTACATATCATTTTTGTGGTATTGATAGTCATGTTAGACCAAATTGCTTTCATTATATTAATATCTGTAGAGTTAAAAGCATGATTGCAAAGAAAAATGCTAGAGCCAAGTTTCATGTTCCTAGGAAAGATAATTCTAATATGCATGATCCTAGGACATCTAGAGCCCAAGTACCACTAGCCACTACGAAGAAAAGTGTTTCACCTGGGTGGATTAGAAGAGATGTTTATTTTTGCCATGTTGCTCAAATTGACTTGAAGGCAAATTCTTCTAATTTTTGGTACTTAGATAGTAGGTACTCTAGGCACATGATGGAAAACAAGAGTTTCTTCTAGACTCTTGTCATGAAGGAAGGAGGATGTGTCACCTTTAGTGATGGATCCAAAAAGAGAGTTATAAGGAAAGGAACCATTTCCATTCCTAAATTACCCTCCTTGTCCAATGTTATATATGTTGATAGCTTGAAAGCCAATTTAATAAGCATTTCTCATCTTAGTGATGAAGGATTTTCCATCTTGTTTAGTAAAAATGATTGCTCAATCCCTAAGCCCGATGGACAAACCTTGTTGAAAGGTATGAGATCTAGTGATAATTTCTATTGTCTTGAGGCTATAGTTGTCTCTTGTAATATGTCCAAAGATGAGCAAATTGAGTTGTGACATGAAAGACTTGGCCACATAAACTATCCCAATTTATGAATCCTAGATAAGTTCAATGTTATGTGTGGCCTTCCCAAGCTTAGGAAGAAAGTCAATGGTGTTTGTGGACCTTACCAACAAGGAAAACAAACCAAAAGCATTCACAAGAAGGGCAAGTATCTCTCCACCAAGGAGCCCTTAGAGATTCTCCATATGAATCTTATGGGTCCTATGAAAACCAAGAGTTTAGGTGGAAAGAGTTACATTTTTGTTTATGTAGATGATTTCTCTAGGCTCACAGGGACATATTTTTTTAAAGAAAAATCCAAAACTTTTGATAAGTTTAAAATGCTTTGCACTAAACTTCAAAATGAAAAAGACTCTAACATTAAAAGCATTAAACAGATTAGAAGTGACCATGGGAGGGAGTTTGAGAATGCCATCTTTGATAGCTATTGTAATAACTTAGGCATCTCCCATGAGTTTTCGGCTTCTAGGACACCTCAACAAAATAGAGTTGTTGAGAGAAAGAATAAGGTCCTTCAAGAGATGGCACGTGTCATGTTGTTTAGTAACAATGTCTCTAGGAACCTATGGGCCGAGGCCATTAATACGGCTTGCTATATAGAAAATAGAGTTTTCCTAAGGCCTGGTACTAGGTAAGCCTCATATGACTTATAGAGAGGTAGAAAGCCAAATGTTAGCTACTTTTACACTTTTGGAAGCAAGTTTAAATGATCGTGATCAACTTGACAAGTTTGATGCTAAGAGTGATGAGAGTATCTTTATTAGCTATGCCTTGAATAGTAGAACATATAGAGTTTTCAATTTGAAGAGTCGAAGCATCATAGAATCATCAAATGTTGTCTTTGATGATAATAGGCTCAAGTCTAGTGACCATGAGGAGGAGGTTATTGTAGTAGATGATTCTCCTTTGGAGAAGGTTATGGAGACTCCTATTGATGGGAGGTCTAACCACCTTTTTATAAAGTTCCTCTTTTGAACTCTAAAGAACTCGTTCCATAGGTTAGACATCTCCATAACAAAGATGATGTTATTGGAGATGTGAATAAGGGTGTTAGGACTAGGCATCAAATAGCTAATCTTATTAGCTACACTTGCTACACATTTCAAATAGAACCCAAAAAGGTTGATGAGGCCTTAAATGATGAATTTTGGGTTCTTGCCATACAAGAAGAGCTAAACCAATTTGAAAGGAATGAGGTTTAGACTCTAGTTCCTAGGCCTAAGACCACTAATGTAATAGGCACCAAATGGATATATAGCAACAAATCCAATGAGGATGGCAACATAGTGCATAACAAGGCTAGACTTGTTACACAAGGGTACTCAAATTGAGGGTATTGACTTTAAGGAGACATTTGCTCCCATTGCCCATCTAGAGTCCATTAGGCTTCTCTTGTCCATCTATTATGTGCACAAGTTCAAATTGCACCAAATGGACGTAAAGAGTGTCTTCCTCAATGGCTTCTTGCAAGAGTAAGTGTTTGTAGAACAGCCCAAGGGGTTTGTGGATGCACACCACCCTAACCATGTCTATCGCCTCAAGGAGGGCTTGGTATGAGCACTTCACTCAATTTCTTGTTGACAATGACTACAAAAGAGGTAGTGTTAACAAGAGTGTAATGTTGTAATTAACAATCTTTTTCATATTAATAAAGAGATTTCTGGTTTAACAAATCGTATAGCATTTATAGTTTATATTATAATTGTCAAAGTAAATAATCATAAGGTCTAAAGACTATGGGAAAAGAAGAATTGTTCGTACATCTGGATATGTATGTGGTAGACACAATTCTTTAGTTAGTCTTGAATAATGTTCACAACTTAAGTTAAAGGTTGGGCACCTTTATCTTGTTAAAGTTGTAGAATTCTTTTGCTAGCATTTGAGTGGGATCAAATGAGATATGATGAGTCTAAAATCATCGGAGTGTCTTCGAGCAAAAGGATCTAGTGCACTGGGTGCATTGAACTGGATCACAATGAAAAGCTTTATCTAGAACCGTCAATAGATAATAGTCTTTTCATTATCAGGACAATCGGAGAGTCTATCTTAATCCTGAGATAAATGATGGACTTATGGTTGCAAGTGATATCATTTGAGTTATCAATGAGTACGATTATATCGCATAGTCTATCCTCGATAGTTTGGTGATATTCATTTGTTAATCGATAGAGGACTTCATTTATAGATATGGACATCGTGACTCCATTTAATTAAATGAGAGTATAATATTATCATATGGATGTTTTGAGGTAATTGGATATTAAATCTCAACGTTCAATTTTCGATAGTGTCTATTGAAAACATGGCTTCTGGACAAGTTAAAATATCCAAGTTCAAAACATGGTCATATGAGTAAATATGGTAACTTGGAGAGTTATAGGCGGTCTATGAACTCTTGGCGATTACTGATATTAATCACGAGGATACACTATCTCCAATATGATTGTCTAGGGTATGAATGAGGAGCATATTCCTTTTCTATCTTTATTTAAGAGTTCAGTTTTAGCTCTTTAATGGAATGAGTTAAAATTAATGGATCGGACCTGAGTGAATCATTTGTTGATTGTGATTAGGTTATGTCTATTGAAGCTTAAATTTAGATGGCCCGCCAAGATCCCCAATCCACACGGACTTGCATGGATCACTTGATATATTCTACCGGACCAATTTAAGGGTCCATCTAGAATTGCATTTAATATATTAAGAATATAATTTGCACATTATTTAAGTAATGGGCTGCTCAATTATATTAATATATTAATGAAAGACATGTGGGCTTGTTTCTTTTAGTAAGAATGGGTCTGGTTCACATGTGGGCTTTTTATTTAAAGTCCAATGGATTAAATGAAATAAGAAAATAATGTTAAGCCCAATCTTAATCAAGTGGGGCGGCAAGGTTAAAATTTTAACCTAAAATATTATTTTGTTTCATTTGTTTTAATTAAATAAGAATTAATTAATTTATTGATTAATTGTTTAATTAAAGAAACAAATCTTTCCTAAAAGTAAAAGACTTGTTTGACAAGGAAATAAATAAATTAGTTTTATTTATTTAATCAAATAAGGAGTCTTTTTATTTAGTCAAAATAAAAGAATAAAAATCAAGGAGTTCGATTAGGGTTTGAAGTCTATTAAGTTGAAAAGAATTAGGGTTGAATTTAAGTCACCCTATATAAGTGACATTATAGAATTCGGCCAACCCTAATCTTAGACTACATAGAATTCGGCAACCCTAAAGGAAAAAGAAGAAAAAATTCGGCCAACCTATATATGTGTTCTTATAGGGTTCGGCCACCACAATCTATGGTGCTTGAGTTTTTTATTTCTTTCTTCTTCTTCTTAATTCCAAGAGAGAGTTTTTATTCTAAAAAGACAAAAGAGAGTGTGAAATTATTCTTTGATAGTATACTATTGCTTAATCATCAATAAGCTTGTGTATACGATATCGATCTAGGTTCACGCGAGTTTCGATCATTAGATTGAGAACTCAAAAGTGACCGGAATAATTTTTGACATTCTTTTGATTGTTTTTGTGACTAACAAAGAAAAGAAAGTTTTTTGTTTGGTCCATTCACAGTTTTGCAATTCAAAGAAAAGGGAGACCACGCTCCTAGGTGATCCACGTTCGTGCTCGGATTGAAGGTCTTGCGGATTACCATCGACGTAAGTCAATCGGATCACGCGACAAAAGGTAATTTACTTTTGTTAACATATATGCATGTTTATTGATTAAAAGGGTTTAAGGTTCATAAAGGAAAATTTTTAAAAGACACTAAATCGTTTTTAGTATCGCTTCCGCTGCGTTTACCACTTTTATTTATTATTTTTCCCTACAATACGGACCTTCCCGAACCTAGCCATGACTTCTTGCTTGCCTATACGAGTCATCCCAACTCTAAACAAGAGTTCTTGCTTGGCTATCCGGACTCCCGTCCTAACCAAGACTTCATGCCTTTCACAAGGACTTCCTAGTGTGATCATATGAATGCAAATGATACAAACAAGCAATACAACATAAAACATGTGATCAATTTATTCCATGGAACAACTAGACCTAAACATGTGAGAACACAAGTAAAGTAATCTAGATGCAAAAACATGAATTAAACCTAGAGCATGTGAAAATCATCTAACACAAAAGCTCATAGTTCTATTCATACAAATAACACTTGAATAACACATATACATGAAGTACATATTCAAGATGTCATAAACATACACAAAAATGGTAGAATCACAAAATGTATTCAATGAATATTCTAGCCAAAGATTTAGAGCATGGATATATTGATAAATCAGTTGAATCCTAGATGTCTCTAAAAACACATACAAGAGCCTTAATCCTAGATTACACCAATCAAGGATCAAAACACATTTCAAGGATTATTGATCATAAAATGATTCAATCAAGTCACAAATAATCCTAGATATCAATCTAATCACAATACAACTCTATATAGACTTTTGATTAGAATTGATTGTGAAGCTATCTTTCTCAATAGAATTCACCAAACATACAAGTATATATAGAAGAAGAAACCCTAAGGTAATTGAAGGCTATAAAAGAAGAAATCCCAAAGATATGAACACTACCGTGGATTCTCGAGCTGGTTCGGTTTTCTGTGTGTAACCACCAGAACATTCGATCAAACAGCTGCCAAATCACTTGTAAAAGGTAGAGGACTCAATTATGAACAATCTCCAACTTGAATCACTCAATTCCGAGTTCGTATGAGAAAGTTATGGTGTTTGGAAGATGAGAAAAATTGGAGAGAAAAATCTAGACGGGATTCAACTTTTTCTTCTTAAATGAAATGGGAGGGAATTGGAAATATTTAAAAGGAAGAGAGAGAGGGAAGAGAACCAGCCAATGAAAATCTGCCACATCAGCTCCTGGGCCGTGTGGGGCGCGTGTGCCACACGTGGGCAGAGAGGCTGCCAGGCCGTGTGCCCACACGTAGCCACCAAGGCATGGCCTTTGGCCATGCTTGACCCTCTCGTGCATCACTCGCGTTCTTTGGCCATATTCGGGCCTCCGAACTCTGATTTCAAATATGTCTTAGGATTACAAATCGTGACTCCCTCATGCACAACAAATACTACAAAACTTTTCAAAAAGGATGAGAATTCATCTCAAAAAATGACGACAAATGCAACTCAACGAATGAGAACGCAAAGTAGCATAGCTACATCTTTTAGACTTGAAACCTAATGAATGAGTAAATGAAATGACTGGTACTCAATAGGGAATCATAAGAGATCATGTTCAAGTCCAAAAACAATAAAATGAAAACAAATAGACACCAAGTCACACACATATGCTATTTCCTAGACACAGTCCTAGAACATGCATTTTTCCAATGACTATCAATTTCAATCTAATGCATGAGCATATATTTCCAAGTGTGTGAAAGTGTTATACCAATGATACAAAATCATGTAAGGACACATATGAATCTCATGTGTGTGTGTGCCTAAGCCTTGTAAGAGGAACGAGGTCTAAAATACCTTTATTGTGCAACTTATCACATTTCTCTTTGAAGACTCCATCTTGCATGTGTTGTGGCCAAGTCTTTCTTTGAAGTTTTGAATCATCAATTCTAAAACCACTAAATGATACAAGAAAAAACACTACTTTGATATCGAATACATGCCAAGATAAACCAAAAACCTCTGTCTTGTTGGTTGAATCAACACTTGTCTGGAATAGCAGCAAGGTGATTTGAAATCGTTAGTGCAACTTTATGTGTAACCTAAGCAAAACTGAATTTTTGTTTGTGATGAAGTAATAGGATCTTGTTGAACATCTAAATGTATTTTCAGGCAATATGACTGCAACAAAATATCATGTCAAGTAGAACTGGTGGGATGAAATGACTAAGACGTTTTTTGTATGCTGATCACACCTTGAAGATGTTGCTAGATTTATGATCACACAGTTATGATATCAAGTACAACCGGTGGGATGAAATGATTAAGATGTTTTTTGTTTTATGATCATACCTTGAAGGTGTTGTTGAATTTGTGATCACATAGTTATGATGTCAAGTAGAACTAAAGGGATGAAATGACTAAGACATTTTTGTGTATGCTGATCACACCTTGAAAGTGTTGTTTTAATTGTGATCACACATTTATAATGTCAATTGGAAATCTTTGAACTCAGTACGTTTGTGTAAGGTTCTTGATTTGCATTGGCTTGATTCCATTACAAAACTCTCTATATTTGTAATAGGTGTTGCTTAGGTGGTTCTTGGTGAAAAGAAGCTTCAAAGGTTAAAAGCGACGTCTTATGCAAATATCGTCTTCAAGAGGAAAATCGCATACTTGGATGTTAAGGTATCAAGTTTCTTCTTCCTCTTGCAAGGCGTAGCACATACACACAATTCATTCATGTGTGTCCCTGCATCGTTGTGCAAACATTTGGTATAACACATTCACACACCGATTGAAGTATGCACATGCATTGGTCTTGTAATGACAAACATTGTAGAATTGCATGTTTTGTGACTATCGCTTGGATATGGCATACTTATGTGTCATTGTGTTTATTTGTTCGTGTTTCTTGGTTTTTTGGACATGAAATTGATCTTATTTGATTCCTTATTGCGTCCCAGTCATTTGATTTTGTGATTAGTGCTAACTAGGATTTAATTGATCATTCATTATATCCTTGCTCTAAATACTTGCTAGAATATCCATTGATCATATTTTGTGATTCTAGCATTTTTGGTATATGTTTCTAATATCTTGAATATGTGCTTCATGTATATGATTTATTCAAGTGTTAGCTTTGGGAATGAAACTAAGAATCACATGTGTTAGGTACTTCACATGCTCTAGGTTTCAATTCATGTTTTATGACTAGACAATATTTGACTTGTGTGCTCATATGATTAAGTCTATGTCTACATGATTTATACTTGATCCATACATTTCATATGTTCATGTATCATCTTGTATGATTGCATCACTTGGATTGTTAAACTAGAATATCATACATTGTGTGCTTATTGTCTAATTCTAGTTTCCATAGTTCATATTGATCATTTGTCTTATTTTGAATGTGCTTGCATCATTTGCATCACTTAGATCATTTTCCTTGCAAAAGGTGGAAGTCTCTTGTTAAGGTGAAGCCTTAATTTGAGCAAGAAGACTTGGCTAGGAATGTGTTTTGGATAGCCAAGCAAGAAGTCTTAGTTAGGGTCAAGAGGATCCGGATAACTAAGCAAAAGGCTTATCTAGGAGTTTGGTACCTTGGATGGTTGAGCTAGGGAAGCTTGACTAGGATCACTTGTGATCTAGATAGCTAAGCAAGTGAATCTTCCTAGAGACGTGAGTGTCTTGGATAGGAAGTTGCTTCCTAGAGGTATAGGACACATCTCGGATAGGAAGTAGGCTAGGTGGTTCATTAGGCCCGAGGGTAGACTAGGATTTGATAGCTTTGGGTGGATATCATGAGTTGATAGCCTTGAGTGTGTAAGTCATTTTCATCACAATGAATTGTTTTGCCAGTGGTTATGGATTCAACCCGTGGATGTTTCCTCTTCGGAGGTTTACCATGTAAAAATCAATGTGTCAAATATCTCTATCTCTATCTTTATCTCTTTATATTTGTATGTATGATTAATCTAAATTGTTTAAGATCTTCATTTCCTCACATCCTTGTAAACAAGTTATTGGTAAAGAAAGAAATGCACACATTATTGGTTGAATCAACACTTGTCTCTCGTATGTTGTAAGTGTTTGAACATTTTATCTTATAATATTCTATATCAAGTTATATAACTCTACTTAGTCTAATTACATTGTAATATTCAAAGTACAACTTGTGGAATTTACTCTTCATTGAATATACTTGTATATGAGATACATTGTTTCTTGGTATATATTTTGTAGACTAAGGGTGGTGAATTGAGCATACATAAGTTAAATGTTTTCTCATAACAATCATGTTAAAGGTTAATTTGTATGCTCACCAAGATTTTGACATAAGTCACAAAAGAGTTTTTAAAACTAGTGTGTCAACCTATTCACCCCTTTTCTAGGTTGTTTAGTATAACCTTGTAGGTATTTTCAGTTTGTAATGGTGATAACAATATTATGCATGGAATATGACATCAACTTAATAGTATAGTTAGTAAATATTGAAGTGATCATATTGTTATTATGAAGTATGTACATCGTTATCCTAATGTGTCTTTCCTTGCCAATTTTTCACCTTACCAATGTTATCGGAGGAGTTATAGTTAAATTGACTCATGAACGCAAATATTTTGTTTTGCAGCTTTACTCTTGTTTACTAATTCAGTGTGAACAAATTTAGATTTTAAAGTAGACATCAAACTTAGGAATATGGTGCACAATTGAATATGGGTATCATTTTCTTGATTCAAGTTTAATAATGTTGATTTGTGCATGCATTGAACCTTCAACGTTGCCAATTTCGAAGAGGTGTGTATTGATATATGAACGAATATGGCTAATAAACATTTATTTACACTTATTTCACTCTAACTACTCCTTAATCATAAACTCTGATGGTTATTTTGGTGTTTGCTCACATCCTTATCCTTAATAACAATTGGTTACCACTATGTAAGTCAAACAACTATTCAGAAGTCATAAATTACTACAACTATTCTACTCCTTCATAATGACAGACAACAAAGTTCTATAAATATGCGTTTTCACTTCATTTAAAGTAAACTATTCTAACAAATGCAAAGGCTGGATTCCGGAGATAGAGAAACTTTAGAGTTTTTGAAATAAAAGGTAGCCATTGTTGAGAAAGCACTCGAGCACGAACGTCATCATTGCAGGAATTTGCATCGTGAGTGGATGGTGGAGAATGCTAGAGTCAACGATCGAGAGAAGTGCGTCATGCAACTGGAAATGGAAGTTGATGGTCTTGCAGATCAAATTTACTCTTTGATAGACCAATCCACCCGTTTAAGGACACGTCTGGCAGACCTTGATAACGTCTAAAGTAATGTTATGTTTGTTTGTTTGTTTAGTTTTATTTTTCCTAGTGAAGTGTGCTGCCTTTTGTTTTTGTAATTGCATCGGATGTTATGAAAATATGTTTCGTTTTCTTTAAGTGTAGTAGTGTTCTCTTTCTATTTCTTCTTACTCCGTTAAGAACGGAATGTAAATTAATTTGTTTCAATATGATGTTTCATTGAACAATATGACATTTCATTGAACTAACCCATGTGTGTGAACAAATTCTGGTAATAACATGAAAAAAATTTATTTTTAAAAAAAGGTAATGAATAATTACAACGTAAAATTAAGAAACTAAGATATCATCAACGATTAACGTTTACATTTTGTTTTTGTCGAAATTGTATTAAATCGTTTCAGATGAAGTAATCATGATACATGATTTCCCATTAATCGATTCAGCTGAACCACCACCAATTAACAAAAAACGAGTACAAATGGCCTAATTGGTTGAGTACACACAAATTAAGACACCATTTTTCCAAACAAAAAACGTGTACAAATGACCCAATTGGTTGAGTACACACAAATTAAGACACTATTTTTTTAAAGGTGATTTGAATCCTGGTGAGATTGTAGGTATGTTGTCTAGCACTAATTAAAGTACATGAATGTAAGTGGTAAGTTGAAACGATTAATTAAAAAATAGGAAAAGCATTTATTACGAGTTCAAGCAACCACCATCATTACTTCACTCCAGTTATATGGAGTCCAGTTAATTAATCTATCTATTTAATTACAACTCACGCAATTAATATATAAAGGGTGTTCAAATTAGATAGAGCTTGTACTTGAGTTTCTCTCTTTATTTATGAAAAATGGATTCCAACACCAATGGTTACATCAATTATGCCATTTTTGATTTGTGGAAGGATAGAAACAATTTTCTTGAACGTGCGCTAGAGAACGAGCGCATACGTTGCAGGAACCTGGAAGAGGATTAGAGAGAGGAGAATAAGAAGGTTGAAGATGTTGATATTCGTATCATGAAACTGGAGATGGAAGTCGAAACAAAAACCATTGAAGTTAACAACTTGATGGAAGAATGCAATCGTTGGATTCTCCTTATTGAACAACGTAGATGTAATCCATGATGTTTCTGTTTTGTCTTTGTTATTCTGTTTCATGTCTTTTTTTTTTGTTTGTTCAAGAACTGTGTGTTTAATCACACATTTTTTACTTTTGCAATCCTACCAGTGATGGTTTCTTTGTTTATCTTGAACTGTTTGTAATCACAACTTATGTAATGTGGTATTTTGTAATGACATCGGTAATGATGTAGTTGTTTAGCTAATGAATTGTTTTGTATTTTGTGGATAATTGCACTCACTGAAACTTATTATTGTAAACTGTATTTGATTTTTACTTGGTTTAACATTGTTGTAAAAAAAAAACTATGGTATTATTTTAGAAAAGGTATATTGAACAAATTTTATAGGAAAATGATTTAGTTGATATTGGACATGTACAAATTTCACATCCTCAAGAAATTAAACTTAAATTGACAATAATAATTTATTAACACCATCAACTGGTTGGATATGGTAAATCAATTGCCCTGATGGATTCATTTAATGATTTTGAAATATTAAGCCAAAAAATTCAAACCGCCATCAATCTATCCAATGGATTTGATAAATGCAAATTCGTTTCCACATCAACTTAATTTAAAAAAAAATATTAAATAAGTTGGTTCAGGAAAAAAGATTAATTGGAAAAAGAGAAGATGATTACTATGTTTTGGAAATGTCAACTTGCATTACAAAAGATGTAGTAATACACAAATATTTATAAAAAAATTTGTGGTGGTTCAGCTGAAACGATTAATGGGAAATTGTGATCATGATTACTTCATCTGTATGTCAAGTAATTATTTAAACAATATTAAAACTCAAGTAATCATTTGGAAATTTTATTAAAGCAATATTAAATCTAATTACAGTTTCAACAAAAGAAATTGTAAACGTTTATAGTTGATGATATCTTTTTTAAAATTAATAGCCGATGATATGTTGTTTAAAAATTATAATTAACCTTAATAAAGTACAGGTTAATTCGACTTTCTCAATTAGTCTAGAAATAATAATTCACATTCATTGAATCCAATCAACCTGGTTTTCAATAAAATTTTCAATAACAACTATCTACCTAAGGTCATAGTCAACTTATTTCCGGTGACATTCAGTGTGACTGATCTTAAGTAATCATTAACGAGGATAAACATGAACGTATTGATAGACGAGTTATATAGGAGTTATGAGGATTCAAAAAAAGTCTCTGAACACGTAACAATTTTAATGACAAAACATAGTCCACAATCGTTTAACACTTTCAAAAACAAATAATCAAAATGTGTGCTGTCAAGCAAAAAAAAGATGTGCTATAAAGCAAATTCCGGAGCGCAATCATGGTCTGCCGCGAGGTCGAGAAATGTTACCACTGTGAAGACCTTTTGAATAATTTGCAATCTCACTCTGTGTTGTCCCCTTTCCCTAGTCTACCACGAGGTCGAGAATTTTTACCACTATGAAGACCTTTTGAATAATTTACAATCTCACTATGTGTTGTTCCCTTTCCCTTGTTATATCTTTTCAGCAAGCCGCGTTGCCTGTCTGATTGTATTTTTGGGGTTTTTGGAGAGACTACAATGAATCTTGTCTTTCCTTGTACTGATGTTTCTAAAAGTTCTTACAGCATTTGATTTCTGTGATGGTTCGCCAGATGTAAAGCAATTTTCATCCTGTGATATTTGGAGTTGTACTACAGTTAATGGAAATATCATAAGAGTTAGAATATTTTAATTAATTTTCACAAGAAAAACAAATAATAATCTAGTGTTTTTTTTAAAACGGAAGGAAGACATAATCCACATACATTACTGTGATTGAACCATGTAATGGAACCATACACACAATTGTTGATCAGGAATACACCACAATCAAAACTATTAGGTTGTTTTGGACATTCAACGTATACTTCGACAGCGAAGGATTTGAACTCCAAATTTAAGGCTAGGATTTCAGAAAAGTACTGGTCCAGAAATGCAAGCTGCATATAAAAAAAATCAAATTAACAAACTCATTATCGAGTAAATTCAATACTTACTTCAGGATTCGCACAACTTTTTTTGCCAACAGCATTCTTTGTTCATTGTGCTCATCCGTGGGAAAGCTATTACATACTTCTGCTTTTTTCATTGAAACATTTATCACCAATAAGAACCAATGCACACTCCCCTCGTTAATGGGAACATAAATCTGCACATGGACTAATAAAGTTCAGTGATTTCACCAAGTTACACGTGATAGACTCATTGTTTTTTTCCATTGTGTATTGAAATTAATAATATTTATGTATTTAAATAACTTAACCTTGTCGCACTCACACTCAGACCCATAGTAAAATGTGAGATAGCTCAGGCGTCCGACCAACCTCCAATCTGCCAATTGACTACTGGGTTACTCAATTGCACAAAACTGCAATCATGAAAGGGCAGGGTATGAACATCTACATATATATTGTCCACAAGTTTTGTTAAAAGAAGAATTCAAAATAATAATGTCGGGTTTAAGCAGCTAACCGAAAAGTATGTCGACAGATACCACACCCATTTTGAAGAATCACGGGAAAGATTGTACATGGCCATATCAATAAGTTGCACAATTGATGATTAATTATGTAAATTAGGTGAGTACATTGGATGTAAACAAAAAATTTAAAAATTAAAAACGAAAGGAACGTATGTATGCTCACACTATCATTCAACCAGCCCTAGGGTAAAATATTGGCTATATCATCGCAAGTTAGATGCAGATCGTCATTAGTAATGATGGAGAGACTGAAAGGAAAAACGGTTAACTTAAACGGGAAACATATATTGTGAATTCTATACTAAAATGTGTGATCGCTGAATGATTTTCTGAACGTTAAATTATATGTAAAGCCGCACATATACATCACAAAGCACAAGAGATTATTACAGAGGAAAGTGATCAACAACAACGCAATAACAGTTTTACCTTCCTTTTTTTTTTTTTTTGGGTGATTAAACAAAACGTTCAATAAATTAATTTTTTCATTTGAAAATGACGTGAGATGGTCGTTTGGGGGAAAGTCTAGTGTTCTCCTGGAAGATATGGTATTTGGTCTCGAAGGCCTGTCAACCTTTGTTTTACAAGTTGATCCTTCTTCCCTTGCATTGGATTTTGCCTGCCGACTCTATAGGCTAGTTAAAATCTTTCTTTGTGAGAAAGACTCCATACTCGAGCTGATTATTTCAATACTTTTGCAATCTCCCTAAGATACATGTTGAGAAGTAATATCAAAAAATAGTAAACATGGAGGGGTTAATTAAAATATGCAGAGTGGAACTTTAAAAACGTTAGTAAATAACCATACCATATCATTGCATTGGACTTGCTCAGCTCTCATTTCTTTGTTTGGAAGCAATTTCAAAATGTCGAGCTTGAAACTCTCTAGTAAGGGTTCGATGATCCTTCTCACCATGTCAGGTACTTTGACTATCTTAAAATAATCAAGTGAAACTCCGATGGAATCGAGCTTTTCTGTCATTGTTTCTACCCTTTGTTCCAAACCCAGTGTATGATAGACCAGTATGGCTCGTCAACGTCTACGGTGCTGCTGTAGTAACCACCTATAACGTCATCATTGTCCACCAACCTATTAACTGCTTCAGCCTTGTTTTTGGTTCAAACAACTAAGGGAACGTTAAGCCTGTTCATGTACACTTTATTCTGTGAAAGACATCCCCAACAAAAGATTTGAAAAAAAGGAAGGCACCCTTAGAAAAATAGTGTATTTCAGTTTCTAATGTTCCTCACACCATCCATTAGATACTGAAAAGTAAATGTTGCCCATTTCTTGTGTCAGATAAATTTCGGATTCTTCAGTTGGGTCAGCAATGATTTGTCAACATTAGGTGATGTAAGTGGGTATAAAAGTATTGACATAGTAAACAAAGCAAATGAAATCTTGAAATCACCATCTGCGGCCCTCATACTTTGTAGTTTTTTTTCAAGGAAGAGAGTGTAATCTTGTCCTCAACAGTACTACTCTAGAGAAGTGCTTTCATTCGAATACAAGTTTCATCAAACTCTTCAGAGCCACAGTTGACTTCATCGATGCCGTCTGCCAAGCCTATCACCTTAGCAAAATCTAACATCCTTATTGGGATCCACTCACCGTGGAGCACAACAGATTGTGTGCTAGGTTGGATCACTGTAAGCAACATATTGCATAGAGGACCAAATAACTGAAGACAACTCATGTTCATTAACACCCCAAATCCTATATCCTCCACTCATTCTCTTTGTTCTTCAGTCAAATTGTCCACTACTTCACAAAACTTTACAGGGCTGCACAAAGTTTGCCAATAACCTTGGATTTCTTCACTTGAAGACATTGTTTACGGGCTTCAAAAGTGTATATGAAGAATTTAGAGATTTTAAAAATCTAAACGATTTTATGCTTTCGGTTTAGAATGGAGTAATTGGGACGGAGAGATCGTATATATGCATGGAAGGTGTTATTGTAGGGAAAAAAATAAACAAATAAAAGTGTTACACGCAGCGGAAGCGATACTAAAGACGATTTAGTGACTTTTAAAATTTTTCCTTTATGAACCTTAAACCCTTTTAATCAATAAACATGCATATATATCAACAAAAGTAAATTACCTCTTGTCGCGTGATCCGATTGACTTACGTCGATGGTAATCCGCAAGACCTTCAATCCGAGCACGAACGTGGATCACCTAGGAGCGTGGTCTCCCTTTCCTTTGAATTGCAAACCTGTGAATGGACCAAACAAATACTTTCTTTTCTTTGTTAGTCACAAAACAATCAAAAGAATGTCAAAATTATTCCGGTCACTTTTGAGTTCACAATCTTATGATCGAAACTCGCGTGAACCTAGATCGATATCGTATACACAAGCTTATTGATGTTTAAGCAATTGTATACTATCAAAGAATAATTTTTCACTCCTTTTTGTCTATCTAGAATAAAAACTCTCTTAGAATTAAGAAGAAGAAGAAAGAAAATAAAAACTCAAGCACCAATTAATTGATGTGGCCGAACCCTATAAGAACATATATATAGGTTGGCCGAATTTTTCTTCTTTTTCCTTTAGGGTTGCCGAATTCTATGTAGTATCTAATTAGGGTTGGCCGAATTTCATCATGTCACTTATATAGGGTGACTGAAATTCAACCCTAATTCTTTTTAACTTTATAGACTTCAAACCCTAATCCAACTCTTTTATTTTTATTCTTTTATTTGACTAAAAAAAAAGACTCCTTATTTGATTAAATAAATAATACTAATTTATTTATTTACTTATCAAACAAGTCTTTTACTTTTAGGAAAGATTTGTTTCTTTAATTAAACAATTAATCAATAAATCAATTAATTCTTATTTAATTAAAACAAATGAAACAAAATAATATTTTTAGGTCAAAACCTTAACCTAGCCGCCCCACTTATATATAAGATGGGCCTAATATTATTTTCCTATTTCATTTAATCCATTGGACTTTAAATAAAAAAGCCCACATGTGAACCAGACCCATTCTTACTAAAAGAAACAAGCCCACATGTCTTTCATTAATATATTAATATAATTGAGCAGCCCATTACTTAAATAATGTGCAAATTATATTCTTAATATATTAAATGCAATTCTAGATGGACCCTTAAATTGGTCCGGTAGAATATATCAAGTGATCCATGCAAGTCCGTGTGGATTGGGGATCTTGGCGGGCCATCTAAATTTAAGCTTCAATAGACATAACCTAATCACAATCAACAAATGATTCACTTAGGTCCGATCCATTAATTTTAACTCATTCCACTAAAGAGCTAAAACTGAACTCTTAAATAAAGATAGAAAAGGAAGATGCTCCTCATTCATACCCTAGACAATCATATTGGAGATAGTGTATCCTCGTGATTAATATCAGTAATCGCCAAGAGTTCATAGACCGCCTATAACTCTCCAAGTTACCATATTTACTCATATGACCACGTTTTGAACTTGGATATTTTGACTTGTCCAGAAGCCATGTTTTCAATAGACACTATTGAAAACTCAACGTTGAGATTTAATATCCAATTACCTCAAAACATCCATATGATGATATTATACTCTCATTTAATTAAATGGAACCACGATGTCCATATCTATAAATGAAGTCCTCTATCGATTAACAAATGAATATCACCAAACTATCGAGGATAGACTATGCGATATAATCGTACTCATTGATAACTCAAATGATATCACTTGCAACCATAAGTCCATCATTTATCTCAGGATTAAGATAGACTCTCCGATTGTCCTGATAATGAAAAGACTATTATCTATTGACGGTTCTAGATAAAGCTTTTCATTGTGATCCAGTTCAATGCACCCAGTGCACTAGATCCTTTTGCTCGAAGACACTCCGATGATTTTAGACTCATCATATCTCATTTGATCCCACTCAAATGCTAGCAAAAGAATTCTACAACTTTAACAAGATAAAGGTGCCCAACCTTTAACTTAAGTTGTGAACAATATTCAAGACTAACTAAAGAATTGTGTCTACCACATACATATCCAGATGTACGAACAATTCTTCTTTTCCCATAGTCTTTAGACCTTATGATTATTTACTTTGACAATTATAATACAAACTATAAATGCTATACGATTTGTTAAACCAGAAATCACTTTATTAATATGAAAAAGATTGTTAATTACAACATTACACTCTTGCTATTGAGCATAATCCTAACAGTTATTAGTATATAATAATCATGAATCATTAATCATTACGTTTAGGGTGGCTGGATATTTGATATCTCTTACTTTTTTCTATGCTAACTTTGTAGTCTAGTTGATAATAATTGATATTTAGATGTTAATTTTGTAGGCCGGTGGATAACATTAACGGTAACCATTTAATGCAACTAGTGTGAAGCTATGATTATTATATTAAACAAACCAACGGCTGAGATCAATCTAAAAGGAGCTTATAATACAAGTATATTACATAAACAAAATGTTGTTTACACTTTCCACCGAATAAATATAACAGGATTTTTTATTTAGGTGTGTACATACAAACCATGTAAGACATTGGTTTAGGGAATAAAATATGTGAAAATTTTAGGGCTTCCCAAAAATATAATGATGTAGCATCTGATTTAGATTTTGTTTTATTTATATTTTAAAAAGAGTGACCAATTGGGATAAAGGCTTATCCAAACCTCTTACGTTCTTCAATACAAATTTAGTTTGCTAGTTGATATTTGATTTTTCAATAAGATAGATTGTACTCATTGATACTCTACTGATTAGGTGGGATCTCTTAACTTCAAACTCTTCATATTCAACTTTTAAAAATATTTCCTTTATATTGGTTGTTTTAGTTGACATGGGTTGGTTCGAATTTAAAACAAAGCCATGTGTAACACATGCACAACCTGAAATTTATTATTAAAACAATTTCCAATGCAAAGCCGAAATATAATTTCATTTTTTACCCTTATTTTTAACATCAAAACACATTAAGCATCTCTCTGTCTTCGATTCACAATTCGAAACCCTAAATACAACTCTTTTCATCACGCCGCTGTTGTTCCTTCCACTAAACATTGTCCATCATGCAGCTATTCTTCTGTTCACGAGAGGCTTATTTGATAAGATTGACAGACCTAAGTGGTTTGTGAAAATCGCACGGTGTGATCTTTGTAAATGTTTATATTTTGGTTTTTTTTTTTTTAGGTTTTTGCAAGCTTTTGTACTTTAAAGTTTGAAGATGTTTTGATTGGTTTCATAATTCTGCATATGTTTGTTGAAGGCTTTATTGTGATAATTCATGTTTTGAAAAATATTTTTGCACACACTGAACATGAAAAATATGTATGTCTTATTCTTTATACAATCCATATTCGAAAAGCATTTATTAGTGTTCTTCTTCTTTGATCTGATATGTGTTTGATGAATGCTTTGTAGTGATAGTACATGTTTGTTCAATGGCAAATGTTTGATATGATTGCAATGGTTCAATACAAATATGATTACCTTCGGCATGCAAGTTTTGAAAATGAAACCAGACTTGCTTGAACATGTTTCAATGGATAATTTTTGCTCTTCGAAGAGAATTTATCTGTTGCTTACTCTTTGATCTGCAATATGTTTGATGAATGGTCAATGTTAGATTTGATTGTAATGATTCAATATGAACATGATTACCTTCTGCATGCAAGTTTTGAAATGTACAAATATGTTTGCTTGAACATGTTTCGATGGATAATTTTTGCTCCCCAGATTTATGTTTTATTGTCATTTATTCTTGCATGATGATAATTATTGTTTGGTCTTGGTTAGAATTGTCGTTTATTGTTTTCTAATTATAACATATCAACATTGTCCATGAATTGTGATTCAGTAGCTAATTGTTGACATTTCAGAAAATATATGTTCTTTATAAGGCATTAATCATAATTTCATAAGAACTTAGAAATTTTGTATGTATGCCTTACTCGTCGGTTAATGTATTGGTGATATCCCACCAACAGTCTGTTATGCACACTATTGAGCTGCATAGCACACCATTGGTGGGATCAGTTATATGCATTAGTTAGAATCCATATTAAATACGGTTTGTAGTCAAGAATCGCCGGTTAATGTGTGGGTTGTATCCCACCAACAGTCTGTTGATGCGGTCATTTTGCATAACAAAATAATGTATTTATATGATCGTTTTGAAAACCTAGTTTGACCACTTAAAAATCCACTTTTATAGAAAATTAGTAAAATGATAAGTAAGGATTCGTTCCACTGGGAATTACAGTGATTAGTTGAATTAATTAACAATACCTAAATGCAATAAAATAAATCATAAGCAATGGATGGTTGTATGGTTTGTCAAACCATCAAACATACATGTAAAATAAACCTAATAAAACTAATAAAACTAATAGAATAGAATGCTCAACAAATCTAGATAAGATATATATGGAATAAACAATTAAGAGAATTACTAGGGAATTAATGGGATTGCAAGTGGATCATAACAAATGCTTCTCAAGCTACTTTAATGAACCAACCTCACAAATGTTAACCAATTATATCCTTAATTGTGTTTAGACCATCACTATGAACCCTAAACAACTTACCACCGCAATGCCTAACCGATTAAGGAGAGGGGGTCACGACGGGATCAGTTTGTTACAATTTAAAGGTTTAGATTATCACAGTTGATATTCCCTCCGAAAATCTATCATAGTCACTATGTTCTCAATCCATCAAGGTGGTTAGTCCAATCAAGATTCTATAACAAATTATCATAAACAAGAGTATAATCAACTAGTGGGTATACATGTCAATTATATAATGAATAAAATCGAATTATAAAATGAATAGAACACAAATAGAGATTAAAATATATTAAAGCTTAAGCAAAATCCAATCCAATTGTTCTCACATTAATACCCTAGAAAGGGGGTTTAGTTACACATATTACAATCAAAGGGAAGGCAAGTAAAAGATTAGGAAATCACCATTGGGCCTCCTTTTGTAAAGCTTGATCTTTTCCTTGCCTTTGATGCTCCTTGTGCAAATAGTGGATGATGAGGATGTGTCTAGATAAGTGGAGTCAAATGGGAGGTGACTAAGGAGATATGTGGAGAAGATGGGAAGAAAGGAATGATTGGGGGAATGTATTCTAGATTAATTGTTGGGTTTATGAAAGAGGAGAAATTGTGGGATTAGGAATGGTAGAAGAAAAGGGGAGTGATACTCCACTTTTTTTGTCATTAAGAAATCGCGAGGATCAAAAGATTGTTTCATTTAAAAAGGGGTTTCTTAAGCAATGTGCTCTAAACTAGCAAAAGACTAGTAAAGCGGCAAGCAAGGGTATCGTTCCGCAGGAAGGTGTGATTCGTCAACCGTTTCAAGTTCTAGTGATTATTGGAAGCATGTAAATAGAATGCGGAAAGGTGAGAATGGTGTGTGTGAAATTATGTACAATGCATTGTGTGTGTGTGTGTGTGTGTGTGTGTGTGTGTGTGTGTGTGTGTGAGAGAGAGAGAGAGAGAGAGAGAGAGAGAGAGAGAGCATGTAAGAAAATGTAAATAAAAACAAATAAAAACGAAGAAAATTTGGAAGGGTGAGAATGGTGTTTAAAGTGATAAATAAAATGGTGGATAGAAGAGATGCATGAAAATGGTCACACAAGGTTCAACAAGTTCAACATACATAAGTGCACAAATAGTTGGTTGTTAGGCATTAAGCACATCCAATTTTAGTTAAGGGATCGTTTTTGCCTCAATCCGATTTATACCCATTCATAAAGCTAATGGTTGAAGATTGTGTTGAGAGCCTCTCAAACACGAAACCGCAACCAACATTTGTGAACACATTCTACAAACCAATGCAAAATTGAGTCCCAATATTAACACGGTAATGTAAAATGGCAACGTTAGGTACAATGAATGTAGAAAGAGTGATTGTATCTCTAACCATAACTCACCTAGAGTCCCTAGCGTGAGAAATAGTCTAAGACCAATCATTGTAACTCCAACCATGACTCACCTAGAGTCTCTAGCGTGAGAAATAGTTGAAGACCAATTGTTAACAAAAACATAGAACCAAACCTCATCTAATATGGCAATTAATAGGTTCATTCATTCTTCATAGCTAATTAGCCAATACTATGCCCGAAAAGTCCCTCCAAAGGCACAATCCTAACTCTAAGTCACTCAAACTCATCCATACAAGTTAATTTCGACCTTCCATCAACATACAAACACAAAATGGGATATTTGATTACAACTACTCCTAAATTACATTAGTCTACTCCTAATCCCATCCATGAATACATATTAATTTCCAATCTCCATACATAAGCATTTCAAGATAGGGATATATTCAATAAAAGCAAGAGTGAATCAAAACACAAATTAGATATAAAAACAACCAATATATATATTGAGCACAAATTAGGTTTACAAATATTCCCAAGTGAGGATTACACATTCAAGAAAACAAGACATACGAAGAGATGAGAAAATAGAGATACAACCCTTGAAGAAAACCTCCTCCAAGAGCTTCTCCTTGCTTGATCCGAAATTGGTCAAAAGACCCTCATTTCTCCTTGCAATCTACTCCTAAATGAGTGAATGATAGGTATAAGGTGAAAGGGGAGCATCCATGGAGGTTTTGGAAAAACCTCCATGGATGCTCTTGGAAGCTCCCCTCTCTCTCTTTTTAGGTGAAGAAGATGAAGAAGGAAATGTGTAGGATGTGTATTATGGGAGAAAATAGGCAAAATGTGTTTATATAGTGTTGAGAGGTTAGAGCTGAAAGATGGGTGAAAGGACAAGATTGCCCTTCAATTTTGGAGTAAAAAATGACTCTCTTGAGGCAATCGGCGGTTTCAATCGGTGGCCTGACCGCTGATTGAAGTAGCCATTTTAACCGAACAGTATTTCAACGTTTCAGTATCGCGCACCGTTACGGAAATGGACATAACTTCTTGTAGAAAGCTCAGAATCACAATCCGTAAAATGTTTTAGAAACTAGACTTCCGAGGCTTTCCAAATATATAAAGATATCATCATGGTTAGATCTGAGGAGGAAGATATGACCTTCCAAAGTTGAGTGTTCTACACGAGTATGTCCAATTTCAGCTCTTTTTGGCTCATTTTGTCTTTCAAACTAATCTTTAAGCTCAAAACCTTATTGCAAAGTATATGTACCTACACATGGCTCAAACAAAATATTATATACAAAAATATGCTTGAAAACGAGACAAACAATCGGAATTTGGGGACCTCAAATAGGTATAAAATAGTCCGATCAGGGAGGTTTCTTGGTTGTCAAGAGTTGCCCAAAAGGGAAAAACAGTGATATATTTATAGGGTTTTCAAATTAGATCTCATATGGCAAATTACCAAAACAGCCCATGTACTTGTTAAATTGCCATTTAGCCCCTCTAGAGGGCCTTCTTGTAATTTTCCCCACCAATCATAGAAGAACAGAGCAGAGGTCGCTATTTTGGTTCATGGCGATGCAATTGGCAACACTAATGGCGACTCCACCAAGTGCCAAAAATCATCTCTGTCGCCATAGTGTCGTTGGCGACATCGAAATACAAATCTCGACAATTAATTTCGCGGTGTGGGAAATAGCGACATAGGAGCGACGAAGGCTAGGAGATGTGGCTTGGGGATTCCAGCGATTTGGGTGACTGGAAAGGGATCGATCGAGATGACGTCATCATCGCCGTCATTTTGGGACCGGAATCAGCCGGAGAATGGCCGGAAAGGTGGAGCTTCAGGCGGTGGCTCTTAGGGTTTGGAGAGGGATGGCATGGCTGTCCGCACGCGTGAGGAAAGGCTAAAGGTTGGAGAAGACGAGGTGCCTTTAGAACTGGGCTGGGGTGCGCATAGGAAATTCCTTCTTGGTCTCATATGGGGTGTATTCAGAAGCAAGCTGAGGTGCGTTTAGAGGCCCAAGCCTACCTCAAAACGCACCGCATCACTTGAGCTGTGGGTGTGGGCTTTCATGAGTTGGGAAAAGCTGAGCGTAAGCCTGATGCGACTGAAATGCACCGTTTCTGTACGTGAGGGCTGTTTGGGGTACGCACAGAAAAGGGCTCGGGTGCAATCAAAATCCCAATGACCCACCAAAACACAGCATTTCACGTGTCCTACGTGGCTCGCTTGCCTAATTTGTGTGGCAATTTACGGACAGATTCTCTAAACTCTTCTGAATTTGCAGTAAACTCTAAACCTTCTTCAGAATTTACACTTTTGCCCCTATTTCTCCAAAATTACTTCAAAGCCCCTGAACTTTGTAAATATCTGAAAAAACTTAATTTACACAATTAAATCACAGGATATTGCCTGAGAATCAAGCAAAAGGAGAAGGATATGAAGGCCAAAATCATACAAATTTTGGTTCGATCAAATACTCTCAAATCTATCTTTTACTCGTTCTCGAGAAATCAAACAATAAGCACCAATGGACATGCGTCGAATATTAAACAATCAATATTAAAGCACCGACTCTTTATAAAAGACTCAAAAGTCAATATTCGACTTGCAAAACCAAAAACGAAGAGATTTAACCAACGTTGTGCTCATTAGGAAATTGTGCATGTAAGAGATGCTAAATGAAGATTAAAGTCATGCCACTCTAAGTACACATTGCACGCAATGCGATCCTACATTCAAGATGCTAGAGTGCCATTTGGTAAGGAATGTAATTCGCCTCAACATCTAATCCTCACTGGATCTCTGATTTTCGCACAGATTCCTAGGCTTCACTCATAACATATGCAATATGAGTTTATGTTCAAGATATCAAATATAATGCACAAGATTATTTTTAAAACACAATTTCTAAAAGTTTGTCTCATGATTGGAATCAAAAGCCATGAACTGAAAAGAACATGCATCAACTAAAATTTCCAAAGTGGACATCCCTAAAGATCAATTAGGTCTTTCATTTGGTTGTAATGGGGCCTAAGGTGAATGGTGAGTAAATAAATGGGAAAAATTAATTGCAAACACCCACAGGTCACACTAAGGCGTACATTCTAAATAAAGCACAATTTGCTCATTACAACTTTGCATATTCCACACTTTGGCGCCCAGGCTTACAATATACTTTGTGCATTTTCTACTCTTTATTTTTATTGAGTAGCTCATTTAATTTCAAAAGGCAAGTTGTGCCTCATTCATCTTTTCTCTTCTTTCTTTTGCTTTTCTTTTCTTTTCTTTTCTTTTGCTTTGTTTTTCTTTTCTTTTCTTTTCAAGCATTGCATTTCATCTTTTTAATGTTTTTGCAAATACATACTTGCCTAGGTACACCCCTTACATTTTGATACACCTTAAAGCTTACATTCAACCCTTAAGCCTTAGCAAACCAATTGGTACAAGGTAAGTCTAGTGTATAGGCTATATGGTTTATGTTAATGTGGTTCATGAATAAAAAGTTTAATTGTGTTTGGCTTCAAATGGGCAATAGAGCACACACATTAGAGGGATTGGAAGTATTTAGGCTAATTTAGTGGTTTTTCACATGCATTGCCTAAAATCATCTCTAAAGGTTTGTCCACAAAGTCAATAAAGGCATCCACAAGCAGTCCATATGTTCTATAGCAAACAACATTTAAGTGCAAATGAGACATTTTAAATATGCTTAACATGTGTGTTTGAATGAGTATTTAAAGAGTAAAAACTTTCCCTCAAAATAAGCTTTTTAGGCCGTGTTTGTGAACCTCACGGGAAGTCTCCACTATTAATTCCTAACCTTCAAGCACAATTGAATATTCACTCCAACATCAAGAGAAAAGAACCAGCGCACTTTGCTCAATGCAACCCTAAATGGCATGAAGTTAATCTAAACTAAGCAACACAATGATGCACAATTCTTTACTCGCACACACAATGGCACAATCTCTACAAACAAAATATGCTCAAGCATGGCATTATCATAAGATTTTCGAAATTATTGAAAAAATTAAGCTCAAAATATTTGTACACATTTTGCAAATTATAAATCGGTAAACACGGCACAACACACATCCACAATCAAAGAGTCAAAACAACATCAATGTCCATTTTCAAATTTATCCCAAAAATTGGAATCAAGTGGTTCCATAACATCCTATATGTGTTAGGATTATGCTCAATAGCAAGAGTGTAATGTTGTAATTAACAATCTTTTTCATATTAATAAAGTGATTTCTGGTTTAACAAATCGTATAGCATTTATAGTTTGTATTATAATTGTCAAAGTAAATAATCATAAGGTCTAAAGACTATGGGAAAAGAAGAATTGTTCGTACATCTGGATATGTATGTGGTAGACACAATTCTTTAGTTAGTCTTGAATATTGTTCACAACTTAAGTTAAAGGTTGGGCACCTTTATCTTGTTAAAGTTGTAGAATTCTTTTGCTAGCATTTGAGTGGGATCAAATGAGATATGATGAGTCTAAAATCATCGGAGTGTCTTCGAGCAAAAGGATCTAGTGCACTGGGTGCATTGAACTGGATCACAATGAAAAGCTTTATCTAGAACCGTCAATAGATAATAGTCTTTTCATTATCAGGACAATCGGAGAGTCTATCTTAATCCTGAGATAAATGATGGACTTATGGTTGCAAGTGATATCATTTGAGTTATCAATGAGTACGATTATATCGCATAGTCTATCCTCGATAGTTTGGTGATATTCATTTGTTAATCGATAGAGGACTTCATTTATAGATATGGACATCGTGGCTCCATTTAATTAAATGAGAGTATAATATCATCATATGGATGTTTTGAGGTAATTGGATATTAAATCTCAACGTTGAGTTTTCAATAGTGTCTATTGAAAACATGGCTTCTGGACAAGTCAAAATATCCAAGTTCAAAACGTGGTCATATGAGTAAATATGGTAACTTGGAGAGTTATAGGCGGTCTATGAACTCTTGGCGATTACTGATATTAATCACGAGGATACACTATCTCCAATATGATTGTCTAGGGTATGAATGAGGAGCATCTTCCTTTTCTATCTTTATTTAAGAGTTCAGTTTTAGCTCTTTAGTGGAATGAGTTAAAATTAATGGATCGGACCTAAGTGAATCATTTGTTGATTGTGATTAGGTTATGTCTATTGAAGCTTAAATTTAGATGGCCCGCCAAGATCCCCAATCCACACGGACTTGCATGGATCACTTGATATATTCTACCGGACCAATTTAAGGGTCCATCTAGAATTGCATTTAATATATTAAGAATATAATTTGCACATTATTTAAGTAATGGGCTGCTCAATTATATTAATATATTAATGAAAGACATGTGGGCTTGTTTCTTTTAGTAAGAATGGGTCTGGTTCACATGTGGGCTTTTTTATTTAAAGTCCAATGGATTAAATGAAATAGGAAAATAATATTAGGCCCATCTTATATATAAGTGGGGCGGCTAGGTTAAGGTTTTGACCTAAAAATATTATTTTGTTTCATTTGTTTTAATTAAATAAGAATTAATTGATTTATTGATTAATTGTTTAATTAAAGAAACAAATCTTTCCTAAAAGTAAAAGACTTGTTTGATAAGTAAATAAATAAATTAGTATTATTTATTTAATCAAATAAGGAGTCTTTTTTTTTTTAGTCAAATAAAAGAATAAAAATAAAAGAGTTGGATTAGGGTTTGAAGTCTATAAAGTTAAAAAGAATTAGGGTTGAATTTCAGTCACCCTATATAAGTGACATGATGAAATTCGGCCAACCCTAATTAGATACTACATAGAATTCGGCAACCCTAAAGGAAAAAGAAGAAAAATTCGGCCAACCTATATATATGTTCTTATAGGGTTCGGCCACATCAATTAATTGGTGCTTGAGTTTTTATTTTCTTTCTTCTTCTTCTTAATTCTAAGAGAGTTTTTATTCTAGAGAGACAAAAAGGAGTGAAAAATTATTCTTTGATAGTATACAATTGCTTAAACATCAATAAGCTTGTGTATACGATATCGATCTAGGTTCACGCGAGTTTCGATCATAAGATTGTGAACTCAAAAGTGACCGGAATAATTTTGACATTCTTTTGATTGTTTTGTGACTAACAAAGAAAAGAAAGTATTTGTTTGGTCCATTCACAGGTTTGCAATTCAAAGGAAAGGGAGACCACGCTCCTAGGTGATCCACGTTCGTGCTCGGATTGAAGGTCTTGCGGATTACCATCGACGTAAGTCAATCGGATCACGCGACAAGAGGTAATTTACTTTTGTTGATATATATGCATGTTTATTGATTAAAAGGGTTTAAGGTTCATAAAGGAAAAATTTTAAAAGTCACTAAATCGTCTTTAGTATCGCTTCCGCTGCGTGTAACACTTTTATTTGTTTATTTTTTCCCTACAATTGGTATCAGAGCCTAGGTTGAACCCTTTTAATTAATTAACGTATATATACGTGGATCTATTTCTTTTTATTGTGATTATGCATGTTTAGAAAGAGATGGCACTCTAGGTATTCAAATATATAATTACATGTGATGTATGGATTTATATATATTTTATGTGGTTTGTTATTGCTCGATTTTGGCCCTAGATTTTCAATGTAATTTTTGTTTCGGAGTTGTAACAAGAAGGGTGGTCTATTATCGCCATAATTCCTTCTTGGTAGATTGCTAGGTTTTATTTTTTTTATATATATGTGCAGTATTTTTTTAGGGTTACTGCAGTTTTTTTTATTTATTTTTAGTATGTGCAGTTTTTGGTTTGTAAAAATACTGCAGTGAATAAAAAAAAAAAAAAATTAATACTGCAGTATTTATTATATATATACTGCCGTAATATATTTAGGTCTTGGAGATTCGAAGACACGAAGAAAAACGAAGCAACCGGAACCAAGTACGAGCACCGTGCGCACCCTAGGAGTGGATTGGGCTGCACATGACAAGCCCAAACTTTGGTGGGCTGCGCATGGCAGCCTTGTGTGGCCTTATGGGCTGCGCAAGGCAGCCCCTTTGTGGGGTTGTGGGCTGCGCACACCCATGGGAGAAGGCCGAAGGATGAGCGTATGGTTGATGGGCCACCTGAAGATCTTGTATTCCTGACAAATTGTAATTTACTTGTTTTTCTAGGATGGGCCAAAATTGTTGCTATTTAATTTATGCTTAAATATTACAATATTTGTTATTGTATGATAACATGACATATAGAATAGGAGTGCCACGCATATATCTCTTTTGGTATGAACATGCATTGAATGATTTAGGTATCTAAATTGGCATCTAGATAACTCGGTAAATCATTCTATGGGATTTAATCACACGCCTTAAATAATTGAGTGGGAGAAGGTGTTTTGGTAACACCTATGGCCTCCAAGGTTAGTTGAGCTTTATTATTTATTGGTAATCCCCCCAAGGGGCGTCCATGAATGGAATTTAGCAACATACTTCCTTACAAGGATAGACTAGACAATGGACTCAAACGAGATCTACTCCCCAAGGAGGGATTTTCGTGAGAGAAAATTGAGGGTCGATATCTTGGTAACACACTCAATGTAATTTTATTGATATCCTCCCAAGAGTTCTTGTCAATAAAATTGCAAGGCTAAAATTGAAAACGCTGGTTGTTATGTTAACAATTAGGTGGGACCTAGTCTAACTAGTAAATGGTGCGAACTCCCAAAGGAGGCGTAACATTTATGGGTGTTAGATCACCGTTGAATTTTATGATTGAGTTATTTATTTAATTCAAGATAAATATTTAAAAGTGCTTTATCATGATCATTTACTTATATATGTTTTGTTTTATTCAGAAATCATGACCCCATCACTTATGAACATCCTGAAAGATAACACTTTAACTGGAGATAATTATGTCACATGGAAAAGGAAAATTGGGTTGTTACTGCAAAGTGAAAAACATAAGTTTGTTCTAACTACTCCTAAACCACCTGCTCCTAATAATGAATCTAGCATAATGTGTAGAGATGAGTATGAGCAGTGGAAGACTTCAGATGATATGGCAAAATGTTACATTATGGCCACTATCTCCGACGTGTTGCAACAGCAGCATGAAGGAATGGAGTCCGCTGCTGATATAATGATGTCTCTAGAGGAGATGTTTGCTATGAAGTCTAGGACGACTAAGAGAGAGGCAGTGACTGCTTTTATGAATCTTAGGATGAAACCTGGACAGGCTGTGAAAGATCACATGATGAAAGTCATAGCACATCTCAACATTGCTGAACTGCATGGCGCTGAGATAGATGGTGAGACAAAGATTGATATGGTTGTCAATTCATTGTCAGATTCCTTTGATCAGTTCAAATTGGACTACACTTTGAACAAAAAGGAATACACCTTACAAGGCCTGATGCAAGATGTTCAAAGTGCTGAAAAGATCCTTGTGAAAGGCAAAGGTCAAGAGATTCATATGGTTGGTAAAGTTGCTACTGTTAAGGCCCGTCAAAAGGTCAAGAAACAACAGAAGAAAAAGCAACTTGGGCCTATCAAGAAGGAGACCAAGAAAGTAACCAAGATCAAAGGGAAATGCTTCCTTTGTGGTGAAAAGGGACATTGGAAGAGAAATTGCCCAAAGTCCCAGAACAAGAAGGAAGAAGGTAATTTGAATTATCTAGAAACATGTTTTTTGGCTGATTCTACAGATTCTTGGATCATAGACTCAGGAGCCACTAATCATGTTTGTTATTCCTTGCAGGGGTTTCAAGAAAGGAGAAAGCTGAGTAAGAATGAAATCAATTTGCGCTTGGGCAACGGAACGTTAGTGTCTGCAAGTGCAGTGGGAGATATTAGAGTTTATTTGAATTCTAGAAGGCATTTAGATTTAATAGACGTTTATTATGTACCTCAATTCAAGAGGAATTTAATTTCAGTTTCTTGTTTGAATAAATTTGGATATTCGGTTACTTTTAATAAAGTTTTTATTATTAGTAAGAATGACAAAATTATTTGCCAAGGTACATTGGAAAACGATCTATACTTTTTGCATAGAAATATCTCTCACTCGTTAGACACAGAAATAACGGAACCTAATCATAAAAGAGTAAAATTATCAACAGATGAAACCTACCTTTGGCATTTACGCTTAGGTCATATTAACCTTAATAGGATTAAAAGATTGGTAAGTGACGGACCTTTAAGTGACTTAAAGGTTGATGATCTACCAACTTGTGAATCTTGTTTGGAAGGTAAAATGACCAAAAGGACGTTCTCTGCCAAAGGTGCAAGAGCCACTGAATGTTTAGGATTGATACACACTGATGTATGTGGACCTATGAGCATTCAAGCTAGAGGTGGATATGAGTACTTCATCACCTTCACGGATGATTACTCAGATTTGGTTATGTGTATCTCATGAGACATAAGTCGGATGCTTTTGACATGTTCAAAGCATTCAAAGCTGAAGTGGAAAATCAGCTTGAGAAACACATAAAAATCTTGAGATCTGATCGTGGTGGAGAATATCTATCTGGTGAGTTTCAGCAATATCTTATTGATAATGGGATAGTTTCTCAGTTTTCTGCACCAGGTACACCTCAACAGAATGGGGTAGCAGAAAGGAGAAATAGAACTCTTTTGGATATGGTTAGGTCTATGTTGAGTTATTCAACGCTTCCTATTTCTTTTTGGGGATATGCTTTACAAACTGCTATATACATTCTAAACGATGTACCATCTAAGTCTGTTCCTAAAACACCGCATGAGTTGTGGACTGGGCGCAAGCCTAGTTTACAACACTTAAGGATATTTGGTTGTCCTGCGCATGTGTTAAAAGGAAAGACAGAAAAGATGGAGTCCCGTTCAGAAACATGTATATTTGTAGGGTATCCAAAAGAAACTAAAGGATATTATTTCTATAGTCCTTCAGATCTTAAAGTATTTGTTTCGACAAATGCTAAATTTCTGGAAAAGGACTATATGAATGATTTTGTGCCTAGAAGTAGAATTGTCCTGAATGAGATGTCAGGAGATACAATTCCACGAGAGGTTGCACAACCTAACCCAATTGTAAGTTCCGATCCAACACAAGATTAACAACCTACCATTCCTCGTCGTAGTGGGAGGGTTAGAACACAACCCGAAAGATACATCGGTCTGGGAGAATCAGTGGAGAATCTCCCGGACGACGATGATCCCTATACGTACAAGGAAGCTATGGAGGATGTTGATAGTCGCCATTGGCAAAAGGCAATGCAATCCGAGATTGAATCTATGTTCGATAACAAAGTCTGGTCCCTTGTAGACTTGCCTAAAGGGATAAAACCCATTGGGTGCAAGTGGGTATACAAGAGGAAAAGAGGTATGGATGGAAAGGTGGAAACCTTTAAAGCTAGATTGGTAGCTAAAGGGTATACACAGAAAGAAGGTATCGATTACGAGGAAACCTTCTCTCCTGTGGCCATGCTTAAATCCATTAGGATACTCTTATCCATTGCAGCATCTTTAGATTTAGAGATTTGGCAAATGGACGTCAAGACAGCTTTCCTAAATGGAAGTCTTGACGAAAGCATCTACATGATGCAACCAGAGGGATTCATTGAAAAGGGCCAAGTGGATAAGGTATGCAAGTTGCAGAAATCCATATATGGATTAAAGCAAGCATCCAGATCCTGGAACATAAGGTTTGATCAAGCTGTCAAAGGTTTTGGATTTATTCAGAATCCTGACGAACCTTGTGTATACAAAAGGATTAAAGGCGACAAGTTGGTTTTCCTGATTCTTTATGTTGATGATATACTACTCATTGGAAACGATGTAGGTGTATTAACATCAGTAAAAGAATGGTTAGCAAAACAATTTGATATGAAGGACTTAGGAGAAGCAAGTTTTATTCTAGGTATCCAAGTAATAAGGGATAGAAAGAATAGAACGATTGCATTATCCCAAGCTTCATACATAGACAAAATCTTGTCTAGGTTTTCCATGCAGGATTCCAAGAAAGGTATGTTACCTTTCAGACATGGAATCAAGCTTTCTAAGGAACAAGTTCCTAAGAATGAGCATGAAGAGCAATTCATGAGTAGAGTTCCATATGCCTCGGCAGTTGGAAGTCTCATGTATGCAATGCTCTGTACTAGACCAGATATTTGTTTTGCTGTTGGCATAGTTAGCAGGTTTCAATCGAAACCTGGACCTGATCACTGGACGGCAGTCAAGCATATTTTCAAGTATCTTAAGAGAACGAGAGATAATATGCTTGTATACTCTGGAGGGGATTTGGTTCCCGTTGGGTATACAGATTCTGATTTCCAATCAGATTCTGACTCCAGAAAATCCACATCAGGGGCTGTGTTTACTATTGGAGGAGGAGCAGTTATATGGAGGAGTATCAAGCAATCTTGTATTGCTGATTCCACCATGGAAGCTGAGTATGTTGCTGCATGCGAAGCTGCCAAAGAGGCTGTTTGGCTCCGCCAATTCTTGATTGACTTAGAAGTGGTTCCTAGTGCGAATAAGCAGATCACTATCTACTGTGACAACAGTGGAGCAGTGGCTAATTCGAAAGAACCAAGAAGTCACAAGAGAGGTAAACACATTGAAAGAAAGTATCATCTTTTAAGGGAGATTGTTCAAAGAGGTGACGTGACGATTACCAAAATCGCGTCAGCAGAAAATCTAGCGGATCCCTTCACAAAGGCTCTACCTCAGAAGAGTTTCGATGGGCATCTAGAGAATATGGGCTTGAGAGATATGACACATTTGCTATAGCGCAAGTGGGAGATTGTTAGGATTATGCTCAATAGCAAGAGTGTAATGTTGTAATTAACAATCTTTTTCATATTAATAAAGTGATTTCTGGTTTAACAAATCGTATAGCATTTATAGTTTGTATTATAATTGTCAAAGTAAATAATCATAAGGTATAAAGACTATGGGAAAAGAAGAATTGTTCGTACATCTGGATATGTATGTGGTAGACACAATTCTTTAGTTAGTCTTGAATATTGTTCACAACTTAAGTTAAAGGTTGGGCACCTTTATCTTGTTAAAGTTGTAGAATTCTTTTGCTAGCATTTGAGTGGGATCAAATGAGATATGATGAGTCTAAAATCATCGGAGTGTCTTCGAGCAAAAGGATCATTTGAGTTATCAATGAGTACGATTATATCGCATAGTCTATCCTCGATAGTTTGGTGATATTCATTTGTTAATCGATAGAGGACTTCATTTATAGATATGGACATCGTGGCTCCATTTAATTAAATGAGAGTATAATATCATCATATGGATGTTTTGAGGTAATTGGATATTAAATCTCAACGTTGAGTTTTCAATAGTGTCTATTGAAAACATGGCTTCTGGACAAGTCAAAATATCCAAGTTCAAAACGTGGTCATATGAGTAAATATGGTAACTTGGAGAGTTATAGGCGGTCTATGAACTCTTGGCGATTACTGATATTAATCACGAGGATACACTATCTCCAATATGATTGTCTAGGGTATGAATGAGGAGCATCTTCCTTTTCTATCTTTATTTAAGAGTTCAGTTTTAGCTCTTTAGTGGAATGAGTTAAAATTAATGGATCGGACCTAAGTGAATCATTTGTTGATTGTGATTAGGTTATGTCTATTGAAGCTTAAATTTAGATGGCCCGCCAAGATCCCCAATCCACACGGACTTGCATGGATCACTTGATATATTCTACCGGACCAATTTAAGGGTCCATCTAGAATTGCATTTAATATATTAAGAATATAATTTGCACATTATTTAAGTAATGGGCTGCTCAATTATATTAATATATTAATGAAAGACATGTGGGCTTGTTTCTTTTAGTAAGAATGGGTCTGGTTCACATGTGGGCTTTTTATTTAAAGTCCAATGGATTAAATGAAATAGGAAAATAATATTAGGCCCATCTTATATATAAGTGGGGCGGCTAGGTTAAGGTTTTGACCTAAAATATTATTTTGTTTCATTTGTTTTAATTAAATAAGAATTAATTGATTTATTGATTAATTGTTTAATTAAAGAAACAAATCTTTCCTAAAAGTAAAAGACTTGTTTGATAAGTAAATAAATAAATTAGTATTATTTATTTAATCAAATAAGGAGTCTTTTTTTTTTATTTAGTCAAATAAAAGAATAAAAATAAAAGAGTTGGATTAGGGTTTGAAGTCTATAAAGTTAAAAAGAATTAGGGTTGAATTTCAGTCACCCTATATAAGTGACATGATGAAATTCGGCCAACCCTAATTAGATACTACATAGAATTCGGCAACCCTAAAGGAAAAAGAAGAAAAATTCGGCCAACCTATATATATGTTCTTATAGGGTTCGGCCACATCAATTAATTGGTGCTTGAGTTTTTATTTTCTTTCTTCTTCTTCTTAATTCTAAGAGAGTTTTTATTCTAGAGAGACAAAAAGGAGTGAAAAATTATTCTTTGATAGTATACAATTGCTTAAACATCAATAAGCTTGTGTATACGATATCGATCTAGGTTCACGCGAGTTTCGATCATAAGATTGTGAACTCAAAAGTGACCGGAATAATTTTGACATTCTTTTGATTGTTTTGTGACTAACAAAGAAAAGAAAGTATTTGTTTGGTCCATTCACAGGTTTGCAATTCAAAGGAAAGGGAGACCACGCTCCTAGGTGATCCACGTTCGTGCTCGGATTGAAGGTCTTGCGGATTACCATCGACGTAAGTCAATCGGATCACGCGACAAGAGGTAATTTACTTTTGTTGATATATATGCATGTTTATTGATTAAAAGGGTTTAAGGTTCATAAAGGAAAAATTTTAAAAGTCACTAAATCGTCTTTAGTATCGCTTCCGCTGCGTGTAACACTTTTATTTGTTTATTTTTTCCCTACAATATGCTCATAATAAACTCAAGAGATATGGCAATGTAAATTCATCAAGAGTTATCATCACAATCCATATGGACAAAATATGTGATCATTCAAGCCTAAATCCACTATCACAAACAACTCACAACCTTATTCTAAGCAAAAATAAAATAAAGCTAAAAGAGTTCAAAAATGAAATGACAAAATAAAAACAAAATTTAAACTATAAAAGAAATGTACCTAAGTGGGTTTTCTCCCACCAAGCGCACGATTTAACGTATAGGCAAGACGTGGCATGGTGCTCCCGCACTTTGAACTCCAACATGTTGCTTTCCTAAAAAGGATAAGGCTCTCGCCCGTTTTATGAGCACTCTTGGCTTGCTCGTCCCTCCATGACTCACAAGTTGTCTTTGTTTCTATCCCAAGAGATAAAGAAACCTTGCTTTATCGCACAAGCAACACAACATGCTTTCTCAAGAAGCAATAGAAAATCTACACATGCACTAAGCACATTAGAAAGTTCCGGCAATTAAAAATATAATCAATACATGCAATTGCCAACAAGAGCTTGGAACACCATTTATTCAAAAGAAATAAACTAAAGAAATCCCACAATAGATTTTACCCCCAAACCTAATGTTTTCTCTCCTCTCAATTATCATATACAACTTTACGCTAAGAGAGAAATACTAAATTAAAGAAGGAAAATAGATTGTGCAATTTTCAAACAACATAAAGCATAAAAAAAAAAAATTAAAATGCGCAAAAGAATTTTTCTAAATTATGTACTTGTGCTATGGGTGACATCAACTAAAGGAGATTTTACCAAGTTTGGAAATTGGTTCTTTTTCGCAACCCAAACAAATTGAGTTGATTTCCCCTTTTGTTTTCCTTTAGGTCTAACTTGGTTAACCAAGTCCTTCCTTACCCAAATTTTCCTAACTCTAGGTGTATTTTTCTTATTCCTAGACTCTCTCATTTTTTTGTACTTATGAAATTTAAGACAATGAGCTTTTAAGTGCCCATTTTGCAAGGAAAAATAGCAAGTAGGAGGATGGTTAAGAAAACTCCCTCTTGGTAGGTGACTATGAGGTCCATGGTGTTTTCTCATTTGTAGTGCTTTGACCTCCTTCTCCACCGTGTCTAGATTGACTATGTAGTCACATTCTTTGACCTTGGCTACCTTGAGGGCTTCATCCTTCCTTCCAAGTGCTTCCTTCGTTTCTTCCAAAGCCTTTTCTTTTCGCTCCACTTCCATAAGCAATTTTCTTGTCTTCCTTGCATATTCTTCTTCAAATTCTTCAGATAGCTTTGCAAGGTCTTCGATTTCCTTTGATGTAGAATTTCTCTCAACTCCAAGTCTCCCAACTTATATTTCCAATTCTTTGTTCTTGTTGGAGACTTTTCCTACCTTCCTCTGAAAGGTACCATTCTCTTCTTTGAGCAAGTTTACTTCAAGAATGAGCTTCTCATTTTGCACTTCAAGCTCTTCAATCTTCGCCTTTCCTAAGGCCTTATTTTCTTCCAACTCATTCATCATGAGTTGTAACTTTCTCTCAAATTCTTCCTTCCCTTGGGAGGTTTCCACCAATCTCTCTTAAAGCAAAGACAATGTTTCCTCTAACTTTGTGCTTCGCTCTTGGTTCTTTGGCGGTTCATCCTTGGTTTCCGCACCATTCTTATATGCTTGTACAAAAACGTGTACACGGCTCCTTGTCCTTCCTTACTTGGGATAGGCCAATTCTAGTGATTGATCCGGTCGGCTAGGTAACACACAGTTGGTCATCTTTTTCTTATGTGCTTGTTGTGCGGATTGGAATAACTCCATGGTCTCTTATTGAGAAGCTTGGATGTTCTCAATCTCCCGAAAATGGTTCTCCATAAAAATTTTCCTCTCATAATCTATGGTGTTTGATTAGTATGATGAGAAGGAATCTTGTTTAGTCCACCAATCTGTATTGAAGCTATTACCATGAGTCTCATAGCTCGGCTCTTAATAATCCGTGAGGAAATCCATAGAATCCTGAAACAAAAAGGAACAAAACTACCAAAGAAGTAAAAAGAAACTAAAAGGACAAAAGCAACTAAGAAATTAAAAATTAATAAAAACTAAACTAACCACTACTAAGAAAAGTTAATTGATTTAGCAATCGCTTTAATTCCTCAACAACGGATGATCAAGCCAAAATTGGTATGATTTTGGCCCTCATTCCTGACTCTTTTTGCTTGATTCTCAGGCATTTCCCCGTATTTAATGTTGCTAAATCAAGTGTTTCAGATTTACTTAAGCTTAAGGGGCATTTGGGAAGAAGGTCAAGACTTTGGTACAAAAAGAGCTCAAGTTGGCAAAACAAGGTATTTTCACCATCTTGATGAAGATGTGTTGCCAATGGCGGCATGATGGCATAAGTGGTGACATTTTCATTTCTCAAAATTAAAAGCATCAGGTGTTATCGCCACTTTGTGTCACCATGGCACAAAATGGAGATAAAGTGGCGACAGAATGAGCTTCAAGCATCAGGTGTTGTCGCCATGGCAATAAAGTGGCAACATGTCAATTTCATCATTGTCACCACTTGCATGATTGGCAAAAAAGATGAGAAAAGTGGCGACATGTGAATCTTAGAATGAGCAACCATTTGTCCCAATGATGTCGCCAATGGTTACACAAGTGGCGACATCACTCCACATCGGATTTTCAAGTAGTTATTAGTACATTCTGAGTGTGACTATATATATATATATCCTCTCTTCTAACTTGAAAGGGATCCAAGCATTTAGAAAGAAACATATTTTACAGAGCATTAGACCTAGTTTCTCTTCCATACACAACTTCCTCCATTCTCTAAACTTGAACTGTCTTTTCCATCCAAAACCTCAACACCAATGTCTTGATTACTTCACTCAACCATTCCTCTCTTACCATTCTCTACATTTCAATACCTTTGTCACTCACCATTAGACACCCATATATCTAGACACATCTTCTTCTACCGTTCTTGACACTAGGAGCAACAAAGGAAGGGATGGAGCAAGCACTAAAGAAAGAGGCCTAAGGGTGATTTCCTTAACTATTACTTCCTATTCATTTGATTTGTAACTATGTGTAACTAAACCCCTAATCTAGGGGATAGATGTGAGAAACATTTGTTGTGGGTTTTTGCTTAAGCTATAATTAAATCTCTATGTGTTTTCTTTTCACTTAATATTAAGATTCTATACATTTTGTGATTTGTATTGTATATCACTAGTAGATCATATTATTGTGTGGGATAATTTGTTGTGAAACCAATCTTGGATTGACACCCTTGATTGGTTAAGGAACTTAATGAATAGGATAGATTAGTGGTGGATATATCAACCCCACTAATCTAAACCCTTGCTTTGTACCAAATTAATCCCACCTTGACCCCCTTTTCCTTAATCGGTTCGACATTGAGGTGGGAAGATATTTAGTATCCATAAAAATGGCATAAACACACTATAGGAAACAAATTGTTAGCATCTATGAGACTTGGTCATTAATGAAGCTTTGAAGAGCATTACCCATGACATTTGTGACTCCATCGATTCCCTAGCACATACTCTATTTGTTTACACCATCCCTTTTACCAAGATTGCTGAGTCTTCTATTTTCCCTATCATTTTTGTATGTTTATTTTAATTGCATTTTTGGTGGTTTGTCAAACCACACAACTATCCATTAATTATGATTTATCTTATTGTAAAATAGATTAGTTAATCAATATAACGTATTACTCCATTTCCCTGTGAAACGAATCTTGCTTACCACTTGCTAAGAATTAACATATTAAAGGATTTTTAAGTGGCTAAAACATGGTTTTCAAAAGAACATAAAAGATTATTTTGTTGAGCACACAAACGATCTCATCAAAATTGGCACCGCTGCCAGGGATTTGGTAGCGATTGTTAAATTGATTGACTTTTCTTTGTATTCTACAATTCATTAGTTAGCTTTTAGTTTTTACTTATACATAAATATTGTAGGTTTTCTTGTTTTTAGATTTTCGTAGTTCTTTTTGTTAGGATTTTTGCCATAAAGCTTGTAATTGTAAATGTGAATTGAACATAAATAAAAGAAGTAGTTTATTCATTCAAATTGTCTCATACATTTATATATAACATGTGTATTTAACATCCAAGATTGCCGGATGTAATCTCTAACTGAGTATATGAGTGTCATATACATAGGTATTCAGTTTGAAATGAGCAATCTAAAGAATCCGTAGATAGTAAATAGAGTTGGGTACTTTATTTGTGGTTAATCTACAACTGCGGTCCATTCTGTAATGTACGATGGTCTTAACCTAGACTATTCATATGGTGATATGAGAATGGAGGCACCTTATATAATATGATCATGGAGGACTGGGTCATGATCTATATGAATCTCTCACCAATATCCGTTACAATATGAGATTCATATATATCAACAAATGAGGGCTATATATGGGTGATCTTAATCCTGAGTGTCTTATCGACTCCTTCAGGTTGGATCGTGGTTTTTGATATACCATAGGTGAGATCGGAGTTGCATTCCCGGTCAATAACTTCTTATGTTGGAATCGTGGTTTGGCTTGTGGTTGGGAAGGTTTGTACACAATAGTGGAATCCACTCCTTTTTGGGAAAAGTGGATGGTAGTTCCCTTAAGGGTTGATTCAAGGCTTGAACAATATGAGCGATCTCCTAATTTCCATAAGGAATGTAGGATTTATTGTTATTAGAGAATCAATGGTACTTAATGGAAAGATATAATTAGAGGGGTATAACGGACATTATGACCCAGCTCTAATTATGAACTACTTGTAGAGGATTATACCATATGTAATAGCTATATCGATGGACACCAAGTGTTATTAGTTTGTGTAAAAACGTCTATAGTTGAGAGAGTGCAGCTTCGGGTTTTTAGTGGAATAACACTGAAGTTAATAATCATGAAATATTAATTAAAGAGTTTAATTAATTATTTCTAAGGATTATTAGAGCTCAAAATATTGTGGGTCCATTATGTCCCCTTGTTAGCCCGATCGATTTAGGTAACAAGGGTCACGGTCAATTAATTGAATTACCCAATTAATTGTGTTACGAAAGTGACACGTATATATTCAAGAATTAATTGAATAATGAGATTATTTAATTAATGAATTTAATGATTATAACAATTAAATAATAAGATTATTTAATTATGTTATTAATTATTGTTAGAGGGTGTTAGTTGATGTTTAAATTTGAAAATTTGGATAATATGATTATCTTATTTTTAATTAGTTAAATATTAATATTGAATTTAAATAGTTTAAATTCAAATTAGATGATATCTATTAAATAAAATAAAATAAAAATTTTGTTTTAAATTTAAAAAGATATCATTGGTTGTTTTATTAAAAGAAAGATATATATATATATATGATATATATATATATTGCTTAAAAAAAAAACGATCAAGGTTAACAAAAAAAACACACCAACAAACTTATTCACACAATTGAAATAGGAGAACACGGAGGGTGTGCAGCACACAATTCAAAAAGAAATAAAAAAAAAAATTGCTTTTAATACTATGTGGCTGCATACTATACAAAAAGAATAAGAGTTGTATTTTGTGTGTTTTCTTTCTTTTTCGGGTTTCTGAATATCGTGACGCGTCCACACGCCGTTACCAATCCCGAATCATAGTAAGGAAGATCAAGTGGTTCAAATCAGGAGTAAATCATATTAAAGTGAATGAGCCTCCTACGTAGGTATGAAGAAAATTATTTCTTCTCTTCTCTTTTATTTTTTCGATTTCGATTTCTTATTTTTACTGTTCCAAAAAAAAATAGATCATAGGGTTTACTAATCACAGTATTTATTTATGACATAAATTTAATTTAAAAAGTTCCTTCTGCTACGTGATTGGTAAACCAGGGTCCTTATAATTGGTATCAGAGCCAATTTTTCGAAACAGGAGAATCGATTTCGATGCTCCTAATATGTATGAATGTGTAGGCACATATTTTTTACATGAGTGTATGATGTTTTTTGATTAAATTTTTTAATTTAAAAACATGGTTGATCGTAATTTTTTATGGTGTCGTGGATTTAGAGTGTTTCTGGGTTGTATAATGTTTTTATATATATATATTTTATTTTTTTTGTTTACTGCATATTGTATAATAAATAAATAAATAAATTGTAATTATCATATGAAGACCTGGAAGCTACACGTAGAACAGCAAAGTCAAAGAACAATTTTTATTTTTTTTTGCGCAACATGCAAATCTTGATTTGCGCGACATACAAATTGACCTGTGCATATTGACTTGCACTGTGCATACTCGCGCACATTTGTCTTGCACGACTACGCGTGTTGCTTTGCGCAACACTGCTGTTTGGTGTGTGAGCGAGGTGTGTCCCGGTTGCACGGTTCCGTTGGCAATTGTTGTCTAGTGCAAGGACGGAGCCAAGTGAAGGCGAGAGGGGGCCACTGTCCCCGCTGAAGTTTTACAGGTTTTTGAAATTTACCCCAAGTTTTCATATTCTTATGTCTTTACCCTTATTTCATATTCCTTGAAGTTTTACACTTTTATAAATAAATCCCCTAAACTTTCTGATTTTCATGCTCTTAACCTTATTTGATATTTAGATTTTCTAATTCTTTTATAAATTAAGTGTTTGTAATTTTCTCATAATCATGTAGAAAATATATTTGATTCTAGATATATTATTGTTATTTATTTATATCTGAAATATAAATAAAATCACAATATATATATGTTGTTATGTCAATTGTAATTTTTTCTTATCAAAATTACACTTACTCAATTCTATATTAACTAATTTTATTATATCTTTCAAATATTTTCTCTCTCTCCAAATCTTACTTATCTCACACTAGTACATATAAGTTATTTATATAGCTTTGCTGTTTAAAAAAAAAATATGTTGATTTATATATAATTAAAACATGTCAAATAAACAGTCATATATTTATGTTTAATTATTAAGAAATTTTATCAAGCATACTTTTATAACTTCGAACAATTAAAATATTTTTTGGATATTTGAAAAAGGCTAGGTTAATTTTTAACAGTGAAATTTCATCATCTTAAATGTTTTTTATAAATGCACAAATTAAGATAATTTATCTCAATAAATTATTATTATTCATTTAAAATAATTAATGAAAAAAAATAATGTATTAAAATATAAACAATTTTTTTTTAATTAACCATATATGTCTATTTAACTTATTATTTCACGACGCCCCTCCTAGAACATAATCCTGGATCCGTCCCTGGTCTAGTGCATACCATATAGATTTCGTGTACTGGATTTATAAGATGAATCGGAGTGACTTGAAGAGACTAGAAGACTCGGAAATTACAAGAAGATCAAGTAATGTCTTGTGAATATTTTTTGTAATTAGATTCCTATTTTTTTTAGGTTAAATAATCCACAACACTTGGTCAACTCATGTATAGTTTTAATTATTTGATGATTAAGCATTGTCATGCATACACATGTCATTTAAATTAGTTGTGCCTACATATATATATATATATTGATATAGCATACATGCATATTTGTCTATTTTATTATGTGTTTTAGTTTTAATGTGATTAAAATGAGCAAAACACATAAATAGCTATAGATTAATGAGATTAGTTTAATAGTTAAAACTTGGTACATTCTCATTTATTATTAATCTAATTATTAAAGTGTTTAATTAGCTAGATTAATACGGCTTTTTAATAAAATTATGATTAATTCGATTAAATCCCTTATTAATGGGCCTAATAGTATGTTTAGTTTTAATAGTTAAAACTTGGTAAATACACTTTTAATAATAATTCTAGTCTTAGTAAATAGTTTACATAGATTATAAGTATCACTAATGAACTAGATTTTTAAGAGTTAAAAATTGAATCAGTTTATTAGTTATTAGAATAGGATTCTAATAATTTGTGATTAATGCACTTGACGCTTAGATTGAAATTAGCCGTTTAATCTAATTTTATCTAGGTGCATTAATATTAATAGAAAACCCTAATTATAAAATAGTGAGTGGGAGAGGGATATATGACAATATATCCCGCGGTCTCCATCATTAGTTTAACACCGTGAGGTTTGAGTGGGGCTTCACGACGGCTTTGCTTTCGTCTTCCCTTAGGAAGGTTTCCATAAGAATCAATACCAATGTTGACTTCCTACAGATAGGATTTCGGAATGGATTTCGGGATTGACCGACCCTAAGGCTGCAATTCTCGAGTTAAGCTCTTGAGATCTGAAATGATGAGTTATGCTCACAAGGTTTTAATTAAATTGGTTAATTATAACCCTGACTGAAATAAACGATGGTTGAATGTTAGAGGAATAAGAGTTATTCTGGTATAACATTTGATTGAGAATGTCTCGATCCAACATGCAAGAATTTGTTCGACCCTAAGGCGGCACTTTCTTGTGGAATGTTGGATTGTCATGGCATAGTAACACTTTTTAGGGTTGTTCTTGTTCATTAAACATTTTCATGCATCATGTTTAATTTTATGTCGAACATTCGCACATGTTTAGTATGTATGACTGAATGAATTCTTAATTTATGTTTTTTCAGCCATGTCAACGCACTATTACAATGTTAGGATTATGCTCAATAGCAAGAGTGTAATGTTGTAATTAACAATCTTTTTCATATTAATAAAGAGATTTATGGTTTAACAAATCGTATAGCATTTATAGTTTATATTATAATTGTCAAAGTAAATAATCATAAGGTCTAAAGACTATGGGAAAAGAAGAATTGTTCGTACATCTGGATATGTATGTGGTAGACACAATTCTTTAGTTAGTCTTGAATAATGTTCACAACTTAAGTTAAAGGTTGGGCACCTTTATCTTGTTAAAGTTGTAGAATTCTTTTGCTAGCATTTGAGTGGGATCAAATGAGATATGATGAGTCTAAAATCATCGGAGTGTCTTCGAGCAAAAGGATCTAGTGCACTGGGTGCATTGAACTGGATCACAATGAAAAGCTTTATCTAGAACCGTCAATAGATAATAGTCTTTTCATTATTAGGACAATCGGAGGGTCTATCTTAATCCTGAGATAAATGATGGACTTATGGTTGCAAGTGATATCATTTGAGTTATCGATGAGTACGATTATATCGCATAGTCTATCCTCGATAGTTTGGTGATATTCATTTGTTAATCGATAGAGGACTTCATTTATAGATATGGACATCGTGGCTCCATTTAATTAAATGAGAGTATAATATCATCATATGGATGTTTTGAGGTAATTGGATATTAAATCTCAACGTTGAGTTTTCGATAGTGTCTATTGAAAACATGGCTTCTGGACAAGTCAAAATATCCAAGTTCAAAACGTGGTCATATGAGTAAATATGGTAACTTGGAGAGTTATAGGCGGTCTATGAACTCTTGGCGATTACTGATATTAATCACGAGGATACACTATCTCCAATATGATTGTCTAGGGTATGAATGAGGAGCATCTTCCTTTTCTATCTTTATTTAAGAGTTCAGTTTTAGCTCTTTAGTGAATGAGTTAAAATTAATGGATCGGACCTAAGTGAATCATTTGTTGATTGTGATTAGGTTATGTCTATTGAAGCTTAAATTTAGATGGCCCGCCAAGATCCCTAATCCACACGGACTTGCATGGATCACTTGATATATTCTACCGGACCAATTTAAGGGTCCATCTAGAATTGCATTTAATATATTAAGAATATAATTTGCACATTATTTAAGTAATGGGCTGCTCAATTATATTAATATATTAATGAAAGACATGTGGGCTTGTTTCTTTTAGTAAGAATGGGTCTGGTTCACATGTGGGCTTTTTATTTAAAGTCCAATGGATTAAATGAAATAAGAAAATAATGTTAGGCCCAATCTTAATCAAGTGGGGCGGCAAGGTTAAAATTTTAACCTAAAATATTATTTTGTTTCATTTGTTTTAATTAAATAAGAATTAATTAATTTATTGATTAATTGTTTAATTAAAGAAACAAATCTTTCCTAAAAGTAAAAGACTTGTTTGACAAGGAAATAAATAAATTAGTTTTATTTATTTAATCAAATAAGGAGTCTTTTTATTTAGTCAAAATAAAAGAATAAAAATCAAGGAGTTCGATTAGGGTTTGAAGTCTATTAAGTTGAAAAGAATTAGGGTTGAATTTAAGTCACCCTATATAAGTGACATTATAGAATTCGGCCAACCCTAATCTTAGACTACATAGAATTCGGCAACCCTAAAGGAAAAAGAAGAAAAAATTCGGCCAACCTATATATGTGTTCTTATAGGGTTCGGCCACCACAATCTATGATGCTTGAGTTTTTTATTTCTTTCTTCTTCTTCTTAATTCCAAGAGAGAGTTTTTATTCTAAAAAGACAAAAGAGAGTGTGAAATTATTCTTTGATAGTATACTATTGCTTAATCATCAATAAGCTTGTGTATACGATATCGATCTAGGTTCACGCGAGTTTCGATCATTAGATTGAGAACTCAAAAGTGACCGGAATAATTTTTGACATTCTTTTGATTGTTTTGTGACTAACAAAGAAAAGAAAGTTTTTTGTTTAGTCCATTCACAGGTTTGCAATTCAAAGAAAAGGGAGACCACGCTCCTAGGTGATCCACGTTCGTGCTCGGATTGAAGGTCTTACGGATTACCATCGACGTAAGTCAATCGGATCATGCGACAAAAGGTAATTTACTTTTGTTAACATATATGCATGTTTATTGATTAAAAGGGTTTAAGGTTCATAAAGGAAAAATTTTAAAAGTCACTAAATCGTTTTTAGTATCGCTTCCGCTGCGTTTACCACTTTTATTTATTATTTTTCCCTACATACAAATCATAGCCAATGAAAATTAACTAGTGATAACTACACTAAATGGAAACACAATATCAATGCAATTTTGGTTACCAAGGACCTTAAGTTTGTGCTTACGGAGGAATGTCCTCCAGTGCCTACTGTCAATGCCTCACGATCTGTTCGTGAGGCATATGAGAAATAGGTCTTATCAGATGAGAAAGCCCGAACATATCTTTTATCAAGTACGACAGACATGCTTGTCACTAAGCACGTACTGCATTTGAAATAACGGAGTCACTGCACGACATGTTTGAGCAGCCCTCTAAGCAAAAGCGACATGAAGTTATTCATTCTGCAATGCTTGCTCGGATGAAAGAGAGCGCATATGTTCGGGAATATGTCTTGAACATGATGTCCTATTTCAACACGACAAAGATTAATGGCGAGGCCATTGATGAACCCAGTCAAGTGAGCATCATATTGACGACTCTTCCAAAAAGTTTCGATCAGTTCAAGAGCAACTATGGGATGAACAAGCTTAGGTTCAGTCTCACACAGTTGCTCAATGCGTTCACTACATTTGAGTCCTTGACTAAGGATAGCAAAGGCAAGACCGGTGAGGCAAATGTTGCCGAACCATCTTCCTCCAATAATAAGAAGAGGAAAAGGTCTGCTGGGAAGGCGAAGGGTAAGCCCAAAACAAAAAGAAATGTGCCTCCATCGACAAGAGCAAGGGAAAATGTTTCCATTGTGACAAGGTTGGGCACTGGAAGAGGAACTGTCCTTAGTATCTGAAGAAGGTAGCCAAGAAGAAGAAAATGAAAGGTAAATATGATTTACTTATTCTTGAGTCGTGTTTAGTCGAAGATGATTCTTCACCATGAATAGTTGATTCAAGGGCCACTAACCATGTTTGTTCTTCTTTGTAGTGGACTGATTCTTGGACACAGCTTGAGGAGGGAGCCTTCTCTATGCGTGTGGGGTCAGGGGATGTCATGTCGGCACGAGCAATGGGCGTAATTAGATTGCGGTTTTGTAATAATAATTTTATATTGTTGGATAATGTATTTTTCATTTCTAGATTTAAAAGGATTTAATTTCCGTTTCTAAGTTATTAGAACAATTATATTCTGTTTATTTTGATAATAAATCAATTATTATTGCAAAGAATGGTCCGAATGTTTGTTCAGGAATTAATGAAAACAATTTGTATGTGTTAAGACCTTTAATACATACAACACTGCTCAACACCGAAATGTTTAAAGTTGAAAAACCAAAAACTAAACGACATAGGATTTCTCCAGAAAACGAAAAGTATATCTAGCATCTAAGGCTTGGTCATATTAACCTTGACCAGATAAACAGACTAGTAAAAAGCGGATTTTAAGTGAGTTTAAGGTTGGCACCTTACCTGTCTGTGAATCCTGTTTAGAAGGTAAAATGACCAAGAGACCTTTTACTGGAAAAGGGCTTAGAGCTAAAGAACCACTAGAGCTTAAACATTCAAACGTCTATGGACCGATGAATGTTAAAGCAAGGGGTGGGTGAGTATTATGTCACCTTTATAGATGATTACTCGAGATACTGATATGTCTACCTAATGCAACGCGAGTCGAAAACTTTTGAAAAGTTCAAAGAATTCTAAGCTAAAGTTGAGAACCAGTCAAGAAATACTATCAAGTCTCTACGATCAGATCGTGGAGGTGAGTACCTTGACCAAGAGTTTGAAGACTTTATGGTCGAGTATGGGATAGTGTCCTAACTCACAGCTCCTGGTACACCACAACAGAATGGTGTCACAGAGAGGAGAAATAGAACCCTAATGGAAATGGTGAGATCTATGATTAGTTTCTCATCATTACCAAATTCCTTCTGGGGATATGCGTTACAAACTACAGCTTACATTTTGAATGTAGTCCCATCCAAATCTATTCCTAAGACTCTCTTAGAGTTGTGGAATGGTTGTAAAGCTAGTTTGTGACATTTTCGCATATGGGGGTGTCCAGCACATGTGTTAAAGAACAGAAGTGGAAAGCTAGATCCCAAGTCTGTGGTCTGCTTGTTTGTAGGATATTCCAAGGAGACCAGATGTGGATACTTCTATAGTCCTGAAGATAACAAAGTATTTGTATCGACAAATGCAACGTTTCTTGAGGATAACTATATTAGTGACCATAAACCTCGTTTTAAAATTGTATTGAATGAGTTAGAGCCTGGTGAGACCATTACTCAGTTAACAAGATTTGTTAATCCATTAACATATGAGAGTCAGATGATTCCTAATCAGGATACACTACCACCTAGACGAAGTGAAAAGGTTGTGAGACAGCCTGAACGCTATTTGGGTGTAAGTGAGGGATAAGATGTTGTCTCTGCTGATAGTGCGGATGATCCATTGACATTCAAGAATGTAATGGAATATCCTGATAAAGAGGAATGGCTTAAAGCCATGAATCTCAAGATGGAGTCCATGTACTCTAACTCGGTCTGGGAACTTGTAGACTTATCGGATAGGGTAAAACCCATAGGGTGTAAGTGGATCTACAAGAGAAAGAGAGGAGTAGATGGGAAGGTAGAGACCTTCAAGGCAAGGCTAGTAGCCAAGGGTTATACCCAGAAAGAGGGGGTCAATTACGAAGAGACCTTCTTGCCAGTAGCCATGTTTAAGTCTATTCGGACTCTCTTATCCATTGCTGCCTATTTTGATTATGAAATTTGGCAAATGGACGTCAAGACTGCATTCTTGAATGACAATCTTGATGAGAGCATCTACATGATGCAACCAGAGGGATTCGTATCTCCTGATCAAAAGCAAAAGGTTTGCAAATTGCAAAGGTCCATTTATGGACTTATGCAAGCATCTAGATCATGGAACATAAGGTTTGATAATGTGATCAAAACCTATGGTCTTGAGCAAAACGTTAATGAGCCTTGTGTCTACAAGCGCATCATTGACAAGAAAGTAGTTTTCTTAGTTCTTTACGTAGATGATATTCTATTCATTGGGAATGATGTAGGGATATTATCAGAAGTAAAGGGCTAGCTTGCTAGCCAATTCCAAATGAAAGATTTGGGAGATGCGAGTTATGTTCTAAGGATCCAACTTATAAGGGATCGTAAGAATAAACTCATAGCATTATCTCAAGCATCGTATATCGATAAGATTCTTGTGCGATTTTCGATGCAGAACTCCAGGAAAGGTAATTTACCTTCCAAGCATGGAGTTCACTTATCTAAGGAACAGTGTCCTAAGACACCTCAAGAAGTTGAGGATATGAGATGTGTTCCCTATGCTTCAGTAGTAGGTAGTCTCATGTATGCTATGTTATACATGAGACCAGACATCTGCTTCGCAGTGGGAGTAGCCAGCAGATACCAGTCCAACTGAGGATTGGATCATTGGGTTGTTGTCAAGACTATTCTCAATATCTTCAGAGAACGAGAAACTATATGCTAGTGTATTCAGGATAGGATTTGATCCCGTTAGGATATACGGATTCTGATTTTCAGCCAGACAGGGATTCTAGGAAATCCACGTCCGGATCAATATTCACCCTTGGTGGTGGAGCCATTGTGTGGAGGAGTATTAAGCAATCTTGTATTGCTGATTCTACCATGGAAGCTGAATATGTAGCCGATTGTGAAGCTGCTAAAGAGGCTGTTTGGCTCCGTAAGTTCTTGAGTGATCTAGAAGTTGTTCCAGATCTAGATAAGCCCATCACACTTTATTGTGATAATATTGGTGTTGTGGCTAATTCCAAAGAACCAAGAAGCCACAAGAGAGGTAAACATAGATAAAGGAAATATCATCTCATCAGAGATATAGTGCACAGAAGAGATGTGACCGTTACCAAGATAGCATCACAAGACAATCATGTTGATCCATTTACGAAGACATTACCGACTAAAGTGTTTATGGGTCACCTAGAGGGTCTAGGTTTACAAGATATGCCTCACATGCTTTAGTGCAAGTGGGAGATTGTTAGGGTTTTTGCCCTAAAGCTTGTAATTTGTAAAGGTGAATTGAACATAAATAAAAGAAGTAGTTTATTCATTCAAATTGTCTCATACATTTATTTATAACATGTGTATTTAACATCCAAGATTGCGGGATGTAATCTCTAACTGAGTATATGAGTGTCATAGACATAGGTATTCAGATTGAGATGAGCAATCTAAAGAGTCCGTAGATAGCAAATAGAGTTGGGTACTTTATTTGTGGTTAATCTACAGCTGCGGTCCATTCCCTAATATATTATGGTCTTAACCTAGACTATTCATATGTGATATGAGAATGGATGCACCTTATATGATATGATCATATAGGACTAGGCCATGATCTATATGAATCTCTCACCAAGATCCGTTACAATATGAGATTCATATATATCAACAAATGATGGTTATATATGGGTGATCTTAATCTTGAGTATCTTATCGACTCCTTTAGATTGGATCGTGGTTTTTGATATACCATAGGTGAGATCGGAGTTGCATTCCCAGTCAATAACTTCGTATGTGGGAATCGCGGTTTGGCTTGTGGCTGGGAAGGTTTGTACACAATAGTGGAATTCACTCCTTCTTGCGAAAAGTAGATGGTAGTTTCCTTAAGGGTTGATTCGGGGCTTGAATAATATGAGCGCTCTCTTAATTTCGTAAGGAATGTAGGATTTATTGTTCATTAGAGAATCAATAGTACTTAATGGAAAAATATAATTATAGGGGTATAACGGAAATTATGACCTAGTTCTAATTATGAACTACTTGTGGAGGATTATACCATATGTAATAGTTATATCGATGGACACCAAGAGTTATTGGTTTGTGTAAAAACGTCTACAGTTAAGAGAGTACAGCTTCTGGTTTTTAGTGGAATAACACTGAAGTTAATAATCATGAAATATTAATTAAAGAGTTTAATTAATTATTTCTAAGGATTATTGGAGCTCAAAATACTGTGGGTCCATTAGGTCCCCTTGCTAGCCCGATCGATTTAGGTAACAAGGGTCACGGTCAATTAATTGGATTGGTCAATTAATTGGATTGCCCAATTAATTGTGTTACAAAAGTGACACGTATATATTCGGGAATTAATTGAATAATGAGATTATTTAATTAATGAATTTAATAATTATAACAATTAAATAATAAGATTATTTAATTATGTTATTAATTATTGTTGGAGGGTGTTAGTTGATGTTTATATTTGAAAAATGGGATAATATGATTATCTTATTTCTAATTAGTTAACTATTAATTTTGAATTTAAATAGTTTAAATTCAAATTAGATGATATCTATTAAATAAAATAAAATAAAGATTTTGTTTTAAATTTAAAAAGATATCATTGGTTGTTTTATTAAAAAATAAATATATATATATGATATATATATTGCTTAAAAAAAAGGATCAGGGTTAACAAAAAAAACACACCAACAAGCCTATTCACATAATTGAAATAGGAGAACACAGAGGGTGTGCGGCAAGCAATTCAAAAAGAAATAAATTTTTTATTTTTTTTGCTTTTAATACTAGGTGGTCGCATACTATACAAAAAGAACAAGAGTTGTATTTTGTGTGTTTTTTTTTCTTTTTTCAGGTTCTTGAATATCGTGACGCGTCTACACGCCGTTACCAATCCCGGATCATAGTAAGGAAGATCAAGTGGTTCAAATCAGGAGCAGATTATATTAAAGTGAAGGAGCCTCCTACGTAGGTATGAAGAAAATTGTTTCTTCTCTTCTCTTTTATATATTTCGATTTCGATTTCTTATTTTTACTGTTCAAAAAAAAAAAATCCTAGGGTTTACTAATCGCAGTATTTATTTATAAAGTAAATTTAATTTAAAATGTTCCTTCCGCTGCATGATTGGTAAACCGGGGTCTTAACACTTTTTACCTTTTTCTTTTGTTTTCTTTATCAATTCCATTTTTCTGGAATTTAGGTGCATGCACGATAGAAGATCCTTAGGAAGAGGATTGCATCCACCACGGGAGGAATCTAGTCATGTTGGAAGGATTGCAAGGGAATTCGAAGAAATTCCAAGGCAAGATATGAACATGGAAGGACAAGAACCAAGAAGGGAGGATGAAGCTCCTTCTAGGGAAGAAGTGACTCAAGAGACTCCCACTAACCAAGGCCAAAATATTACCATGGGGGAGTACTCATTGCCCGCAATTAGCAATCAACTTTAGCCAATTGTCTTGGATCCGGTTGCATGAGGATATAAGCTACGGACTATGCATGTCAACCTATTGCCCGCTTTCTATGAAAAGTTGAATGAGGATTGCTTGCATTTTTTGAAGGAGTTTAGAACAATTATTGAGACATCCCCTATCATGCGCCTCACTCGAGAGCAACATCACATGAGGTGTTTCCAATATTGACTAAAGGACTTGGCAATAAAGTGGTTGATGGAGCTAAAGCTAAGATCTTTGACAAGTTGGGGACAAATTTGTGGTGTATTCTACAATAGGTTTTTCCCCGCTAGGAAGGCTAAAGAGCTTAAGGTGAAGATAGCGGACTTTAATGAGAGTGAAGGGGAGCTTTTTCATGAGTCATGGGAGAGATATCAACTCCTTTTGGCCCAATGTCCTCCTCACATGTTTATGGAAGAATACAAGGTATCTTGCTTCCGAGGTGGTCTCACACATTTCTCCCAAGTTTTAATGGATAATGTTTGCAGAGTTTCTTATGACACAAAGACCGCAACGAAAATTTTTGAGATATATGAGATGTTAGCACAAAACTCTCAACAAAGGAATGCTAATACTATTCGGGGAGGAAGGTTTGATGTGAGTGCAAACACGAAAACCACCATTGAGATTTCTAGAATGAATAAGAAGATGGAGTCTTTGACATCTTACATTAAAAGCATGGGATTTCCCAAGGCAGGGGTAAAGATGCTAGAAAGGCAAGAGGGTAGCTCTAGTGATCAATTCAATGACTGTGAAGGATTCAATGACATGAATCAAGGGCAAGAGCAAGAGGAAGTTCAAGCTATGGGTTTCTAAGGCCAAGGGAACAACCCCTACTCAAACACTTACAACCCAGGATTGAGAAACCATCTAAATCTCTCTTGGTCCAACAACAACAACATATTGAACCCACAACCTAGAAACCAAAAAGGAGGATACCAACACGGTGGAAACAATCAAGGAGGATACAGTCAAAGAGAGAAACAAGGCAGGTATCAACAAGGTGGATACTCCCAAGGAGGAAATCAATGGTCCAACAACAACAATGCTCAATCTAGTAACTCTCAACCTCGCCATAATATGGATGAAGAAATGAGAGGAGTGATGCAAGGCTTTCAAAGAGTCGAACACACTTTGACAAATTTCATGCAAGCAAGTGGCCAAAGGTTTGGTAACTTGGAAGCTTCATTCGAAAATTAGAGGCTCAAATGGGGCAAATTGCCAAAGCCCTTCAAAAGCAAGAAAAGGGGAAGTTTTTGAGCCATATCGAGCAAGCTAGGGAGGGGAATTTTGTCAATAGAGATAAAGCTATGATGTTTGAAGAGACTTTCCAAACTAAGGTTGATGATCCGGGGTGTTTTGTGATTCCCATAAAAATTGGAGATAGTGGATTGCTTAAGGGGGTGCTCGATTTAGGTGCAAGCATCAATATGATGCCATTATCAATGTACGAGGAATTGGGTTTGGTAGGTTTAAAGCTAACCAGGAAGAAGTTAGTAATGGCGGACCAAACTTCACGAGCACTACTTAGAGAGATACAAGACTTGTCTATTCTAGTGTATGGAATAGTGATCCCTACCGATTTCGTGGTGCTAGACATAGAAGACAAATCTAATGTCAATAGGAAGTGGTAAGTTCTACTTGGTAGACCCTTCATGGCTACCGCTTAAATGAAGATTGATGTGTGAAAAAGAAAAGTCATGATGCACTCATTTGAGAAAGAGCTTGAGATTGAGATCATCACATGCAATGATGACCTAAAAAGCATTAAGAGTTGCTTTGTGATGGATGTGCAACCACTAAGGAGTAAGGGTGGAAGGGTGGAAGGGTGAACAACTTGGTCCAATTGTATGAAAAGAGTAGCCAAGAAGATGAAGAAAGTGTAGGTGATTCAGAGATTGAAGGGCTCAAAATGTAAATCAAGAGCTCATGCTTGAAGTAGAGGTCTTTAAGGTGGAAAAATATGCTCTTGAGAATAAAGTTAATGACTTATTCAAGAAGAATCATAAGTTGAAGAAACTCAACAAATCACTCGCAATTGAGAATGAGTCAACGATGCAAAAGCTTGAGGACTTAGCCAAGTTCACCGAAGAATTTGAGGAGAAAACCTCAAGGAAGTTGAGAAAGACCCTGATGAGTATTGACGCCAAGAACAAGGCAATAGAGGAGTAAAAGAGGAAATGATCAAAAAAGAGGTGGCTTTGAAAATTGCAAAAGTCAAGGAATGTGACTATTTGGTGGAGATGGATCGGCTGGAGCAAGCTATCAAGTCGCTTGACAATGAGGGTCTCTCCAAACCTCAAGCTCCAACACAAAAAAGGAGGATTCATTTCTCCTCTTTATCTTGTTATTTTTGTCATAGGAAGGGTCATGTTAAATCTAGGTGTTTTGAATATTTGAAGCATGCTAATCATGAACAAGCTAGACCTAGGATGAGATCTAATCATGTTTAAAAAGTTTGGGTTAGGAAAGATTTGGTGGACAAAGTTCAAATTGACTCTGAGGGACCAATTTGGGTAGCCAAGAGTAAGATGAATGAATGCTTGATTGACCCTTATGATGAGCATCATGATCCCAATTTGCATGTTAGGATGCGGTAGTGCGGACACAAAGTGGCGACCACTTACCTGTTGATGTCACCACATGAAGACCCATTTGTTGCCACTTTGCAAAATGGCGACACCTTGGCGACAACATGGAAGAAGCCACACCTGATAGCTTCGCCACAAAGAATTCAAGTGTCGCCACATTGAAAAGTGGCAACACTTTGGCGACACCATGTAACATACCAAAAACGACAGTGTTTTGACATATCGCCACCTTGTCGTAACTTTCAAAGTGGTGACACTCAAAGTAGCGACCTAGGGCGTACATATATATAACAGTCATTCAAAATAGAGCAGCCGCACAAAAAATCAATCTCTCTCAAATTCTCTCATGCTCTTAAGCCGTGACACAAATGAAACCATTGAAATTGGTAAGTAAACACTCTGGTTCTTCAATTTTTCCATTCACATTCAATCTCCATTGCTTCTAGATATCCTAGGAGTGGATTTTGTGTTTGATTTGAAGTGATTAGTGCCTAGGATTGGATTTTGTGGAAATATTGTGCACATTGGTGTGTTGGAGCATTGTTTGTGTGATTTTGGGTATTAAAGGAGTAGTTTTTGGTTATGGTAGTGTTATTGAAGTGTCGTTATGCTACCGGATTTTTTTGTCACGCTTGATATCCAAATTTGACGTCAATGGCTCCTAAGATGAAATTTCTGAGTAAGGGAGGAAAGAGTAGTAAGGCCCAAACGTCACGGATGGCAAGTCTAGCGGCACAGAAGAAGAAGAGTTTAGAGTTTACCCTAAATAGGGACTTTGATGAGCGATTGGAGAAGTTTGGTGAGAACAAAATATGGCCTAAAAGAAGGATTAAGTTGGATGAATTGATACACACACCCATCCCTGCGACAGTTCATGATATGGGATGGGGAAGATTAGAGGCCACTCCCCCCATGTATAGTGAGAGGCTTGTAAGGAAGTTCTATGCAGGGATGAACCCCGGGGAGTTCATTAGAGGTGGTCCAGTGTTAGTTAGAGGGGTTCCCGTGTACATGAATGTTGTGGATATCAACATTTATTTTGGGTCCATACTATTGGAGATTGAGGGGATGCGGGAGCCATGATAGAGGGGATCACCATGAACCAGTTATATGAGAGAGGTTTGGTGAGCTTCGCCAACACTTTGACTATCACTCCTATGACACAGTGGATTGCTAAAAGACACCCCCTCAAGCATTCCAACTTGAGGATTGAGCCAACGTTCTGGAACATGTTCATCACAACTTCACTCAGACCAGTTTCTCAAAGGTCCACAATCCCGTTTGAGGCAGCCTAGATATTGCATTGTATTTTGGGGAGGTAGCCCATTGATGTTGGCATTATAGTGAAGATGGAAATTCAGAGGATTGGTCAAAATGAGTAAGATTCATACATTCTTCCCTTCCCATGTACGATTACAAAGATTTACAGATTGGCGGGAGTGGATTTTTCTGAGGATGCTTTTAAACCTCCTAACTCTAATATGAACTTATCTACCTAGCATCGCTTGCTGGCCCAACATGGAGTTAGGATGCTCAAAGCTCTAGAGAGACCACCCATAGGGAGGCGGAAGAGAGCATGCAGAGTAGAGGCTGGCACGAGTGCCGAGGCAGAGTTTTATAGGGTGATTCCAAATGAGGAGCGCTTTGATGATGATGATGATAATGATGAGGTTGGTAGGACCCCTGCTGTTATTAATGATCTTAGTCAACCTATAGGTCTTCGGATCCTAGATGGTGTAGAGCGCATTATAGGCACTTAGGATGATAACTTTGATATCCTACATGTTGATGGTTTGGAGTTGGTGGAGAGGCAGAAGGCACTAGAGAAAGGTGAGGCAAACATTACTTCTAGGCAGATCAGTTTGGAGAGCCTGATTCATGGTTTGACTGAGACAATGGTCCAACCACTGTTCCTAGTGCCACAGTCGCCACAGGGATTCCACCCATTCTAGACACAGTAGTAAGGCCCAGTTCTTCAGATACCCCAGTGAGTACACTAGACCCGACCCTACAGACTGCACGGTCGGTCGTTGAGGAGGCAGCACAGATTGAATTAGCTGTAGCTTGTTCTCTTACAGATCAAGGAGTTCGCTCTACAGGAGGTCCCCAGGTGGATGAGGCCATAGCTCGTATGAGATTGGCAGAGGCGTAGACCCATAGAGGGACTAGAGAGGCAGGGCGAAAGGACCAGAAAAGGAAGAGCATAACTGAGTCTGCACAGGACGAGGAGGATTCAAATTACTCACCATTTTCACCATCTCATGTGCATCATGGATTTGGACTTGGATATTTGTTTTTAGTACTTTTATTTGTTTTCAGTTGTTATTCTTGGATATTTTTTTGCTTTCCATTTCAATGCATTTTTCATTCTGGATATTTTATATTCTATATTTTTGTTCTTATTTCGCTTTTGCTTAAAATAAGCGTGTGAATTGGATTTTAGTAGAGGATTTAGGATGATTGTGCTTAATTGAAATTTTTTTTTAAATGGAGTTTTATGATATGCTTTACTTAATTGAATATTTTTGTGGAAGATTTGTGCATATGAGAATGAGAGGGTATCTTGTCAATTTTTTTATAGACATTGCATATTTTTGTTGATGTATGAATTCTTTGCTTGAAAAATGTTGGGGTGTGCTTTTTATCATATATTTTTCTCCCATGAACATTGAGAACAATGTCCAATTTAGATTTGGGGCTACATTTGTGCAACACCACTTTGCTTGTTTTGCTTGGTTTTAAAATGTGAACCTAATTTTTCAAGGCTAATTGGTACAGATGCCCCCAGAATTCTTCAGAAATTTGCATGTTGCCCCCTAAACTTTTTTTTTCTGCACTAAACCCCCTAAACTCTCGTAAATTTGCAAAAACTAACAAATTGACAATGGAAGCCACATTCCGTCTATTTTCAAGTCACGTGCGCCTCACCTGATAAGAACTAATTACACCAACCTCCCATAAGGTTTGCCCTAATACTTTTTTTTAAAAGAAAAATAAATATTTTTTTAAAGAATATAATTACAAAATTTAATTTATTTTAATAAATAGATTTTTTTTGAAAAAAGAAAGATTGATCTCCATCGTCCATAAATCACCATGGACGGTGGAGATCATATCATATCTTCAATAATTCATTCAATTCAATAATTCCAACAACAAAAATTCACAAATCAATTACAAAAAAAAAAAAAAAAATCCACAAATCTCATTCAATAATTCATATCTTCTTCCTTCTCCTTCAATCAATTCCAAAAGGAAATCACAAAATAAAATCCACAAATCTCATCTTCTTCAATCAACTCCAAAAACAAAATATATGGTAATAATAATCTGGAAAAAAAATTATTATTGCATTTAATAATAAATATAAAAAAATCAAAAACAATTTAATTATTTCGTGTGGAATCTGTGAACACAGATCAAATTGATTCAAGCTTAGATGAACAAACAATTTAATATTATTAAATGAAATAAAATACATTAAATTGATTCATGCCCAAATGAACACAGAGGAACACAGATCCCTCTCTCTCACGCCAATCTCTCTATCTCCCCATAATCCCTGTTTTCTTATCTCTCTTCTTCCATTTCTCTATCCCCAATTCTCTTCTTCTCTTTTTCTCTCTCCTGCTTCTCCTCACCGATCTGTTCTTCTTCTTATTTCTCGTTGATCAGAAATGGAGGAGATTGATGGAGATAGATTCGTGAAGAGAGAGAGAGAGAGAGAGAGAGAGGGCGATGAAGGAGACCGAGCGACGGCTGGAACCAGACCCGTAAAGATGATGCAACGACAGTTGAAAGAGATCGAGCACGAAGCGAAGAGAAGACGTGGCCGCGACGGCTGCAGACCAGATCCGTAAAGAGAGAGAGAGAGTGTGTGACGAACTAGATGTGAAAAGGGAGAGAGAAGATGCGGTAGCTTTTGAATGGTGGTGGTGGCTAGGGTTTGGGTTTGGGTGTGGTGTTGGTGGAAGATGACGATGATGATGATGAGTGATGAGTGTGGTGGTGGTTGACTGGTGATGATGATAATGAGTGGTGGTTAGGGTTTTTGTTTTGTTTGGTTGTTGATAATAAGTTGTATTATTATTATTATTATTATTATTATTATTATTATTATTTATTTTTGCAATTGTATTATTATTATTATGAAAAGGGATTGTATTATTATTTAATCATTATTTTTATTTTTTAGTTTTAAAATTTAATGACACATGTCAAATTTGTATTGGATAACAAATCAAGTCAATTGGTCAGAGGGGTATTCGGGTCATATTATTATATTATTCTTGTTTAATGCAATTATGCATATAATAAGGGTAACTTAGTGCAATTTTCCCTAGACGGAATTAGGGTTTCGTTAGGTTTTTGTTAGCCATTGCCAATTTATGATAGTTTAGGGGGTTTAATGCCGAAAAAAAAAAGTATAAGGGGCACAGTGCAAAATTTTGAAGAGTTCAGGGGGGCATCAGTGCCAATTAGCCATTTTTCAAATTCTTGCGATAATGCCATATTTTGAGCATACCTTGCTTGTTGAGATTGATCTTTACATGAGTAGTGAGGAATTAGGAATCTTTGCCATTGATTGGTTTAGATTAACGTCATGCCATTTAGGGTGTCATTGAACAAAATGCGTTGATCTTTTTCTCAAAATGTTAGAGTGAATTATCAAGTTACTTGAAAGCTAAGAATTAATAGTAAAGATACTGTAAGGATCACAAACACGGCCTTCAAAAGCATATTTTGAGTTGCAAATATTCACTCTTTAAACACTCATTCTCAAACACTCATTAAAGCATGTACAAGTCTCATTTGCACTAAACATTGCTTATCATAGAATCTAATGGATTACTTGTGGATGCTTTAATTTGCTTAGTGGACAAACCTTCAGAAATGATTTTAGGCAATGCATGTGAAAACACCACTAAATTGGCCTAAATACTTCCAACCCATCTAATGTGTGTGCTCCCAAGCCCCTTTGAAGCCAAACTCATTTTAAGCTTTTCATTCATGAACTATATCTATATGAATCTTATAGCTACATAATTGTCTTACTTTGACCAAATGATTTACTAAGGCTTACGAAATCAATGTAAGATTCTATACTTGAAAGTGTAGAAGTGTGTACATAGGCATGTAAATATGTGCAAAGAGTTGTGAAAAGCAAAAGAAAATGAAAATGAAAAGAAAAAGAAAAAAGAAAATGAAAAGGAAAAGAAAAATAAAATGAAAAGCAATAAGGGAAAGAAAATAGGAAAAGAAAACCAAGATTTAGGCTCAATTGACCCAGAAAGAGAGGTGAAAGTGGTATGTGCTACTCAAATGAAAAGATCATAGTAGCAAGCTCATGTAAATTGAATGCGCAAGAATTGGACGCCTTATATGTGAGAAGCTAATCGAACTCATAATTAGAATGTATGCCTTAGTATAATCATTAAATCCTTTGTATCCATTACCCCATTCTTTGTCTCACCATTCACATAAGGCCCCATTACAACCAAAAAGAAGACTTTTATGATCTTTGGGAATGTCCATTTTGTAAATTGTGGTTGATACATGTTCTTTCCGATTCATGATTTGCATTTCCATTCATGAGACTTACTTTTCATAAATTGCGTTTTAAATGTCATCATGTGCAATCAATTAGATATTCATGACATAAATTCATATTGCACAAGATTTTTAGTGAAACCTAGGAATCTCAAGAGAAGAAAAGAGACAATCTAGTGATGATTAGTTATCGAGGCGAATTACATTCTAAACCGAACGGCACCTTTGCTTTGAAGCTTAGGCATGTTGAATGTACGGTCGCATTGTGTACAATCATATCTAGGGTTCATAATGTTTTTAGCCCTCATTCCCGACTCTTTTTGTTTGATTCTCGGGCATTTCCTCGTATTTAATGTTGCTAAATCAAGTGTTTCAGAAAGAAACATATTTGCTTCCATATAAAGCATTTAGAAAGTAACATATTTTACAAAGCATTAGACCTAGTTTCTCCATACACAACTTCCTCCATTCACTAAACTTGAACTATCTTTTCCATCCAAAACCTCAACACCAATGTCTTGATTACTTCACTCAACCATTCCTCTCTTACCATTCTCTATATTTCAAAAACTTTGTCACTCACCATTAGACACCCACATATTTAGACACATCTTCTTCTACCATTCTTGACACTAGGAGCAACAAAGGAAGGGAAGGAGCAAGCACTAAAGAAGGAGGCCTAAGGGTGATTTCCTTAACTATTACTTCCTATTCATTTGATTTGTAACTATGTGTAACTAAACCCCTAATCTAGGGGATAGATGTGAGAAACATTTGTTGTGGGTTTTTACTTAAGCTATGTGTATTTAAATCTCTATGTGTTTTCTATTCACTTAATATTGAGATTCTATACATTTTGTGATTTGCATTGTATATCACTAGTAGATCATATTATTGTTTGGGATAATTTGATGTGAAACCAATCTTGGATTGACACCCTTGATTGGTGAAAGAACTTAGTGAATAGGATAGATTAGTGGTGGATATATCAACCCCACTAATCTAAACCCTTGATTTGTACCAAATTAATCTCACCTTGACCCCCTTTCCTTAATCGGTTAGGCATTGAGGTGGGAAGATGTTTAGTATCCATAAAAATGGCCTAAACACACTACAGGAAACAAATTGTTAGCATCTATGAGACTTGGTCATTAATGAAGCTTTGAAGAGCATTACCCATGACACTTGTGACTCCATCAATTCCCTAACACATACTCTAATGTTTACATCATCCCTCTTATCAAGATTGTTGAGTCTTTTATTTTCCCTATCCTTTTTTTATGTTTATTTTAATTGCATTTTTGATGGTTTGTCAAACCACACAACTATCCATTCATTATGATTTATCTTATTGTAAAATAGATTAGTCAATCAATCTAACCTATTACTTCATTTCCCTGTAGAACGAATCTTACTTACCACTTGCTAAGAATTAACATATTAAAGGATTTTTAAATGGCTAAAACATGGTTTTCAAAAGAACATAAAAGAGTATTTTGTTGACCACACAAACAACCTCATCAGCGGCGTCAATTTTGATGCGGTCATTTTGCACAACAAAATAATGTTTTTATTTGATTGTTTTAAAAACCTTGTTTGACCACTTAAAAATCCAATTAGATAGAAAATTAGTAAAATTGTAAGCAAGGATTCGTTCCACAAGGAATTAGAGTGATTAGTTGAATTAATTAACAATTCCTAAATGCAATAAAATAAATCATAAGGAATGGATGGTTGTATAGTTTGTCAAGCCATCAAACATATATGTAAAATAAACCTAATAAACCTAATAAAACTAATAGAATAGAATGCTCAACAAATCTAGATAAGATATATATGAAATAAACAATTAAGTGAATTGCTAGGGAATCAATGGGATTGCAAGTGGATTATAGGAAATGCTTCTCCAGCTACTTTAGTGAACCAACCTCACAAATGTTAACCAATTGTATCCTTAATTGTGTTTCGACCATCACTATGAACCCTAAACAACTTCCCACTGCAATGTCTAACCGATTAAGGAGAGGGGGTCATGGTAGGATCGGTTTGTTACAATTTAAGTTTAGATTATCGCGGTTGATATACTCTCCGACAATCTATCCTAGTCACTATATTCTCAATCCATCAAGAGTGTCAATCCAATCAAGATTCTATAATCAACTAGTGGGATACATGTCAATTATATAATTAATAGAATCTAATTATAAAATGAATAGAACAAAAATAGAGATTAAAATATATTAAAGCTTAAGCAAAATCCAATCAAAATGTTCTCACATTAATACCCTAGAAAGGGGGTTTAGTTACACATATTACAATCAAAGGGAAGGCAAGTAAAAGATTAGGAAATCACCTTTGGGCCTCCTTTTATAGAGCCTGATCATTTCCTTGCCTTTGATGCTTCTTGTGCAAATAGTGGATAATGAGGATGTGTCTAGATAAATGGAATCAAATGGGAGGTGACTAAGGAGATATGTGGAGAAGATGGGAAGAAAGGAATGATTGGGGGAATGTAATATAGATTAATTATTGAGTTTAGGAAGGAGGAGAAATGGTGGGACTAGGAATGGTAGAAGAAAAGGGGAGGTTTCTTGGTTGTCAAGAGTTGTCCAAAAGGGGAAAATAGTGATGTAATTATAGGGTTTTCAAATTAGGTCTCGTATGGCAAATTACAAAAACAGCCCTTTTACTTGTCAAATTGCCATTTTGGCCCCCTAGGGGACCTTCTTGTAATTTTTCCCCACCAATCATAGAAGAACAGAGTAGAGGTCGCTATTTTGGTTCATGGCGATGCAATTGGCGACACTAATGGCGACTCCATCAGGTGCCAAAAATCATCTCTGTCACCATGGTGTCGTTGTGGCAACATCGAAATACAAATTGCGACAATTAATTTCGCAGTGTGGGAAATGGCAACATAGGAGCGACGGAGGCGTGGAGATGTGGCTTGGGGATTAAGGCGATTTGGGTGACCGGAAGGGGACGAGATGACGTCATCATCGCCGTCATTTTGGGACCGGATTAGGCCGGAATGGCCGGAAAGGTGGAGCTTCAGGCGGCGGCTCTTAGGGTTTGAAGATGGATGCCATGGCTGTCTGCACGCATGAGGAATGGCTGAAGGTTGAGATGACGGGGTGCTGGGCTGGGGTGGGCACAGGCGCTTCCTTCTTTGTCTCATATGGGGTGTGTTCAGAAGTAAGCTGGGCGCGTTTAGAGTCCCAAGCCTGCCTCAAAACGCACCGCATCACTCGAGCTATGGGTGTGGGCTATCATGAGTTGGTCCAGACTGAGCCCAAGCCTGATTGGACTGAAACGCACCGTTAGGGCTATTAGGGGTGCGCACAGAAGAGGGCTGGAGTGCAATCAGAGGCCTATTGACCCACCAAAACGCAGCATTTCACGTGTCCTACGTGGCGCGCTTGCCTGATTTGCATGGCAATTTACGGACAGTATCCCTGAACTCTTCTGAATTTGCAATAAACTCCAAAAATTCTTCAGAATTTACACTTGTACCCCTATTTTTCCAAATATACTTCAATGCCCCTGAACTTTGTAAATACCTGAAAACACTTAATTTACACAATTAAATCACGCAATATTGTCCGAGAATCAAGCAAAAAGAGAAGGAAATGAAGTCCAAAATCATACCAATTTATGTTCGATCAAATACCCTCAAACCTATCTTTTGTTTGTCCTCATGCAAAACAAACAATAAGCACCAATGGACATGTGTCACATATCAAACAATCAATATTAAAGCACCAACTCTTTGTAAAAGACTCAAAAGTCAATATTCGACTTGCAAAACCAAAAACGAAGAGATTTGACCAACGTTGTGCTCATTAGGAAATTGTGCATGTAAGAGATACTAAATGAAGATTAAAGTCATGCCACTATAAGTATACATTGCACGATACGCGATACTACATTCAAGATGCTTAAGCTTCAAAACTAGAGCGCTATTTGGTAAGGAATGTAATTCGCCTCAACATCTAATCCTTATCAGATTCTCTCATTTTCGCATGGATTCCTAGGCTTCACTCATAACATATGCAATATGAGTTTATGTTCAAGATATCAAATATAATTGCACATGATTATTTTAAAAACACAATTTCTAAAAGTTTGCCTCATGACTGGAATCGAAAGCCATGAACTGAAAAGAACATGCATCAACCAAAATTTCCAAAGTGGACATTCCTAACATTTGGTTGTAATGGGACCTAAGGTGAATGGTGAGTATATAAATGGGAAAAATTAATTGCAAACACCTATAGGTCACACTAAGGCATATATTCTAAATTAAGCACAATTTGCTCAATACAACTTTGCATATTCCACACTTTGGCGTCCAGGCTTACAATATACTTTGTGCATTTTCTACTCTTTATTTTTATTAAGTAGCTCATTTAATTTCAAAAGGCAATTTGTGCCTCATTCATCTTTTCTCTTCTTTCTTTTGCTTTGCTTTTTCTTTTCTTTTCTTTTCTTTTCTTTGCAAGCATTGCATTTCATCTTTTTAATGTGTTTGCGCATACATACTTGCCTAGGTACACGCCTTATATTTTTATACACCTCAAAGCTTACATTCAACACCTAAGCCTTAGCAAACCAATTGGTACAAAGTAAGTCTAGTGTATAGGCCATATGGTTTATATTAATGTGGTTCATGAATGAAAAGCTTAATTGTGTTTGACTTCAAATGGGCAATGGAGCACACACATTAGAGGGATTTGAAGTATTTAGGCTAATTTAGTGGTTTTTCACATGCATTGCCTAAAATCATCTCTAAAAGTTTGTCCACAAAGTCAATAAAGGCATCCACAAGCAGTCCATATGTTCTATGTCAAACAACATTTAAGTGCGAATGAGACATTTTAAATATGTTTAACATGTGTGTTTGAATGAGTGTTTAAAGAGTAAAAACTTTCCCTCAAAATAAGCTTTTTAGGCTATGTTTGTGAACCTCACGGGAAGTCTCCACTATTAATTCCTAACCTTCAAGCACAATTGAATATTCACTCCAACATCAACAGAAAAGAACTACTGCGCTTTGCTCAATGCAACCCTAAATGGCATGAAGTTAATCTAAGCTAAGCAACACAATGATGCACAATTCCTTACTCGCACACACAATGGCACAATCTCTACAAGCAAAATATGCTCAAGTATGTCATTATCACAAGATTTTTGAAATTTTTGAAAAAATTAAGCTCAAAATATTTGCGCACAATTTCCAAATAAGAGATAGTGTTGCGCACATACCTTCAAACTTAAATTAGACATTATCTTCAATGTTTTTGGGGCATATAAACCGGTAAACACAGTGCAACACACATCCACAAATCAAAGAGTCAAAACAACATCAATGTTCATTTTCAAATTTATCCCAAAATTTGGAATCAAGTGGTTCCATAACATCCTACATGCTCATAATAAACTCAAGAGATATGACAATGTAAATTCATCAAGAGTTATCATCACAATTCATGTGGACAAAATATGTGATCATTCAAGCCTAAATCCACTATCACAAACATGTCACAACCTTATTTTAAGCAAAAATAAAATAAAGCAAAAAGAGTTCAAAAATGAAATGACAAAATAAAAACAAAATTTAAAATATAAAGGAAATGTAACTAAGTGGGTTGCCTCCCACCAAGCGCACGATTTAACATCTAGGTAAGACGTGGCATGGTGCTCCCGCACTTTGAACTCCAACATGTTGCTTTCCTAAAAAGGATAAGGCTCTCGCCCGTTTTATGAGCACTCTTGGCTTGCTCGTCCCTCCATGACTCACAAGTTGTCTTTGTTTCCATCCCAAGAGATAAAGAAACCTTGCTTTATCGCACAAGCAACACAACATTCTTCCTCAAGAAGCAATAGAAAATCTAAAAAGCACTAAGCACAATAGAAAGTTCCGATAATTAAAACTATACTCAATACATGCAACTGCCAACAAGAGCTTGGAACGCCATTTATTCAAAAGAAATAAACTAAACAAATCACACAATAGATTTTACCCCCAAACCTAATGTTTTCTCTCCTCTCAATTATCATATACAATTTCACGCTAAGAGAGAAATACTAGATTAAAGAAGGAAAATAGATTGTGCAATTTTCAAACAATATAAAGCATAAAATAAAATAAAAAATGCACAAACGAATTTTTCTAAATTATGTACTTATGCTAGGAGTGACATCAACCAAATGAGGTTTTACCAAGTTTGAAAATTTGTTCTTTTTCGCAACCCAAACAAATTTAGTTGATTTCCCATTTTCTTTTCCTTTGGGTCTAACTTGGTTAACCAAGTCTTTCCTTACCCAAATTTTCCTAATTCTAGGTGTATTTTTCTTATTCCTAAACTCTCTAATTTTTTTTTTGTGCTTATGGAATTTAAGACAATGAGCTTTTAAGTGCCCTTCTTGTAAACAAAAATAGCAAGTAGGAGGATGGTTAAGAAAACTCCCTCTTGGTGGGTGACTATGAGGTCCATGGTGTTGTCTCATTTGCAGTGCTTTGACCTCTTTCTCCACCTTGTCTAAATTGACTATGTAGTCACATTCTTTGACCTTGGCTACCTTGAGAGCTTCATCCTTCCTTCTAAGTGCTTCCTTCATTTCTTCCAAAGCCTTTGCTTTTCGCTCCACTTCCGTAAGCAACTTTCTTGTCTTCCTTGCATATTCTTCTTCAAATTCTTCACATAGCTTTGCAAGATCTTCGAATTCCTTTGATATGAAATTCCTCTCAACTCCAAGTCTCCCAACTTGTATTTCCAATTCTTTGTTCTTGTTGGAGACTTCTCCTACCTTCCTCCAAAATGTACCATTCTCTTCTTTGAGCAAGTTTACTTCAAGAGTGAGCTTCTCATTTTGCACTTCAAGCTCTTCAATCTTTGCCTTTCCCAAGGCCTCATTTTCTTCCAACTCCTTCATCATGAGTTGTAACTTTCTCTCTAATTCTTCCTTCCCTTAGGAGGTTTCCACCAATCTCTCTTAAAGCAAAGACAATGTTTCCTCTAACTTTGTGCTTCACTCTTGGTTCTTTGGCGGTTCGTCCTTGGTTTCCGCACCATTCTCATATGCTTGTACAAAAGCGTGTACACGGCTCCTTGTCCTCCCTTGCTTGGGATAGACCAATTCTAGTGATTGATCCGGCCGACAAGGTAACACACGGTTGGTCATCTTTTTCTCATGTGCTTGTTGTACGGATTGGAATAACTCCATGGTCTCGTGTTGAGAAGCTTGGAAGTTCTCAATCTCCCGAAAATGCTTCTCCATGAATTTTTTCCTCTCATAATCAATGGTGTTTGATTGTTATGATAAGAAGGAATCTTGGTCAGTCCACCAATCCGTATTGAAGCTATTCCCATGAGTCTCGTAGCTCGGCCCTTGATAATCCCTAAGGAAATCCATAGAATCCTGAAACAAAAAGAAACAAAACTACCAAAGAAGTAAAAAGAAACAAAAAAGACTAAAAACAACTAAGAGACTAAAAATTAATAAAAACTAAACTAACCACTACTAAGAAAAGTCAATTGATTCAACAATCACTTTAATTCCTCGACAGGGGCGCCAATTTTGATGTGGTCGCTTTGCACAACAAAATAATGTTTTTTTTATGTGATCGTTTTGAAAACCAAGTTTTACCACTTAAAAATCCACTTAGATAGAAAATTAGTAAAATGGTAAGCAAAGATTCATTCCACAGGGAATTAGAGTGATTAGTTGAATTAATTATCAATTCCTAAATGCAATAAAATAAATCATAAGCAATGGATGGTTGTATGGTTTGTCAAGTCATCAAACATACATGTAAAATAAACCTAATAAAACTAATAAAACTAATAGAATAGAATGCTCAACAAATCTAGATAAGATATATATGGAATAAACAATTAAGAGAATTGTTAGGGAATTAATGGGATTGCAAGTGGATTATAGGAAATGCTTCTCAAGCTACTTTAGTGAACCAACCTCACAAATGTTAACCAATTGTATCCTTAATTGTGTTTAGACCATCACTATGAACTCTAAAAACCTTCCCACCGCAATGCCTAACCGATTAAGGGTGAGGGGGTCATGGCGGGAGTAGTTTGTTACAATTTTAAGGTTTAGATTATCGCGGTTGATATACCTTCCGACAATCTATCATAGTCACTATGTTCTCAATCCATCAGGGGTGTCAATCCAATCAAGATTCTATAACAAATTATCCTAAACAAGAGTATAATCAACTAGTGGATATACATATCAATTATATAATGAATAGAATCTAATTATAAAATGAATAGAACGCAAATAGAGATTAACATATATTAAAGCTTAAGCAAAATCCAATCAAAATGTTCTCACATTAATACCTTAGAAAGGGGGTTTAGTTACACATATTACAATCAAAGGGAAGGCAAGTAAAAGATTAGGAATCACCATTGGGCCTCCTTTTGTAAAGCTTGATCCTTTCCTTGCCTTTGATACTCCTTGTGTAAATAGTGGATGGTGAGGATGTGTCTAGATAGGTGGAGTCAAATGGGAGGTTACTAAAGAGATATGTGGAGAAGATGGGAAGAAAGGAATGATTGGGGGAATGTAATATAGATTAATTGTTGAGTTTAGGAAGAGGGAAAAATGGTGGGTTAGGAATGGTAGAAGAAAAGGGGAGGTTTCTTGGTTGTCAAGAGTTGTCTAAAAGGGGAAAATAGTGATGTATTTATAGGGTTTTGAAATTAGGTCTCGTATGGCAAATTGCCAAACAGCCCATGTACTTGTCAAATTGCCATTTTGGCCCCTCTAAGGAACTTCTTGTAATTTTTCCCCACCAATCACAGAAGAACAGAGTAGAGATCGCTATTTTGGTTCATGGCGATGCAATTGACGACACTAATGGGGACTCCATCAGGTGCCAAAAATCATCTCTATCGCCATGGTGTCGCTGTGGCGACATCGAAATACAAATCGCGACAATTAATTTCACGGTGTGGGAAATGGCGACATAGGAGCGACGGAGGCGTGGAGATGTGGCTTGGGGATTTTGGCGAGTTGGATGACCAGAAAGGGACCGATCGAGATGACGTCATCATCTCTGTCATTTTGGTACCGGAATCGGCCAGAGAATGGCCGGAAAAGTGGAGCTTCGGGCGGCGGCGCTTAGGGTTTAGAGAGGGATGCCATGGCTGTCTGCACGCGTGAGGAAAGGTTGAAGGTTGAAGAAGGCGGGGTGCCTTTAGAACTGGGCTGGGGTGCGCACATGCGCTTCCTTCTTTGTCTCATATAGGGTGCATTCAGAAGCAGGCTGGGTACTTTTGGAGGCCCAAGCCTGCCTCAAAACGCACCGCATCACTTGAGCTGTGGGTGTGGGCTGTCATGAGTTGGGCCAGGCTGAGCCCAAGCCTGATGCTACTGAAACGCATCACTTCAGTAAGTGAGGGATGTTGGGGCTGCGCGCGGAAAAGAGCTGGGGTGCAATCAAAGGCCCAATGACCCACCAAAACGCAACGTTTCAAGTGTCCTATGTGGCGCGCTTGCCTGATTTGTGTGGCAATTTACGGAAAGTTCCCTAAACTCTTCTGAATTTCAATAAAATCCAAACTTTCTTCATAATTTACATATTTTCCCCTATTACTCCAAATTACTTCAATGCCCCTGAACTTTGTAAATACCTGAAAATACCTGAAAATACTTAATTTACACAATTAAATCACGGGATATTGCCCGAGAATCAAGAAAAAGGAAAAGAATATGAATGCCAAAATCATACCAACTTTGGTTCGATCATTTGTTACACACAATATTGAGTTGCACAACACACTGTTGGTGAGATAAGTCATATGCATCAGTTAGAATCCATATTAACTATGTTTTGTGGTAACGACTTTATTCAATTTATGAATTGTAATAACCATCCATATTAGATTTACATAATTGTATTGTTAAATGCATGACAACCATTTCAATAACAGATTCAATTAGAACTCATAATTCATATCTTTTGTGTTGAATAATTATTTATATAAACACTACTAAAAGGTGTAATCATATTATATAGAGTATTAATATATGAAAGATTTGTATTCATATATGCATGACAACATATTCGAAAAATATCAATTAGAATACAATTTACATATATTATGTGTATACAAATATATTATTACAATTACAGTTTAATAAGTATAATTACATCTAATAGAGTCGATATAAACACTTTCAATCAGAATCCATAATACATACATTGTGTGATTGACTATTTAATTAGATAATCACTGGATAAACAGTATAATCGTAAACATTAATGATGGGCTTTGGGTCTTGGGGTTCTTGGGCTTGTGTCTTGACGAGCTAGAGCCCTTTGAGGCTTGGGCTAGTCATTAGAATACAATTTACATATATTCTGTGTTTGAATATATATTATTACAATTACAACTTTAGAGGTATAATTACATCTGAAAGATTCGATATAAACAGTTTCAATCAGAATCCATATTACATATCTTATGTGATTGACTATTTATTTGTATAATCACTCAGTATAAAGTATAATCGTAAACAATAACCATGAGCTTTATGTCTTGTTGTTCTTGGGCTTGTCTCTTGACAAGCTAGAGCCCTTTAATACTTGGGCTAGTCATTAGAATACATTTTAGAGATATTTTGTGTTTGAATATATTTTATTACAATTATAATTTAATAAGTATAATTACATCTGAAAGAGTCGATATAAACAGTTTTAATCGGAATCCATATTACATATATTATGTGAGTGAATAATTTTCTAAAAAATTATTAAATATACAGTATAATCATAAACAGTAACGATGGGCTTTGGGTTTTGGGGTTCTTGGGCTTGTCTCTTGACAAACTATAGCCCTTTGATGTTTGGGCTAGTAATTAGAATACATTTTATATATATTGTGTGTTTGAAAATATATTTTGACAATTAAAACTTAATAAGTATAATTACATATGAAAGAGTCGATATAAACAGTTTTAATCAGAATCCATATTAGAAATCTTATGTGATTGACTATTTATTTATATAATCACTAAATAAACAGTATAATCGTAAACAGTAACCATGAGCTTTGGGTCTTGGGGTTCTTGGGTTTGTCTCTTGACAAGTTATAGCCTTTGATACTTGGGCTAGTGATTAGAATATATTTTATAAATATTTTGTGTTTGAAAATATATTTGACAATTAAAACTTAATAAGTATAATTACATATGAAAGAGTCGATATAAACAATTTCAATCAGAATCCATATTAGAAATCTTATGTGATTGACTATTTATTTATATAATCACTAAATAAACAGTCTAATCGTAAACAGTAACCATGAGCTTTGGGTCTTGAGGTTCTTGGGCTTGTCTCTTGACAAGCTAGAGCTTTGAGGCTTGGGCTAGTCATTAGAATACAATTTACATATATTCTGTGTTTGAATATATATATTATTACAATTACAACTTTAGAGGTATAATTACATCTGAAAGATTCGATATAGGCAGTTTCAATCAGAATCCATATTACATATCTTATGTGATTGACTATTTATTTGTATAATCACTCAGTATATAGTATAATCGTAAATAATAACCATGGGCTTTGTGTCTTATGGTTCTTGGGCTTGTCTCTTGACAAGCTAGAGCCCTTTAATACTTGGGCTAGTCATAAGAATACATTTTAGATATATTTTGTGTTTGAATATATTTTATTACAATTATAATTTAATAAGTATAATTACATCTGAAAGAGTTGATATAAACATTTTTAATCAGAATCCATATTACATATATTATGTGATTGAATAATTTTCTAAAAAATTACTAAATATACAGTATAATCGTAAACAGTAATGATGGGCTTTGGGTCTTGGGGTTCTTGGGCTTGTCTCTTGACAAACTATAGCCCTTTGATGCTTAGGCTAGTAAGTAAAACTTAATAAGTATAATTACATATGAAAGAGTCGATATAAACAGTTTCAATCAGAATCCATATCAGAAATCTTATGTGATTGACTAATTATTTATAAAATCACTAAATAAACAGTATGATCATAAACAGTAACCATGGGCTTTGGGTCTTGAGGTTCTTGGGCTTGTCAAGAGACAAGCTATAGCCCTTTGATGCTTAGGCTAGTAATTAAAATACAATATATATATATATATATATATTATGTGTTATAAATTATATTTTGACAATTAAAACTTAATAAGTATAATTACATATGAAATAGTTGATATAAACAGTTTCAATCAGAATCCATATTAGAAATCTTATGTGATTGACTATTTATTTATATAATCACTAAATAAACAGTCTAATCGTAAACAGTAACCACGGGCTTCAGTTCTTGGGTTTGTCTCTTGACGAGCTATAGCTCTTTGAGGCTTAGGCTAGTCTGACTTTAATAATTTTTTTGTTTTTTTTTGTTTTTTTAAACTTAAAATAGTATTTGTGATCGTACAAACTTTAATACAATCACAATGTAAATATGTAAATATCACTAGTTGTAGAGGGTGGAACAGTTTTATTGAAAAACTATAATGCGAATCCCACATCAAAAATAAAAAGGGATTAAAATGGTTTATAAGTAGTAAAATAATGTCTAGACATTGAACAATAGGCCTCCCAACTGGGCTTAGTATATAAACCTATTAAAGTAACGATGGGCTTTGGGTCTTGGGGTTCTTGGGCTTGTCTCTTGATGAACTAGAGCCCTTTTAGGCCTGAGCTTGTCTGACTTTAATATGTTTTTTTTTAAAACTTAAAATAGCATTTGTGATCGTAAATAATTTAGTACAATCACAACGTAATTATGTAAATATCACTCGTTGTAGAGGGTGTAACAATTTTATTGAAAAACTGTAATGTGAATCCCACATCGAAAAATAAAAAGGAATTAAAATGGTTTATAAGTAATAAAGTAATGCCTATATATTGAACAATAGACCTTCCAACTAGGCTTAGCATATAAACCTATTGAAGTAACGATGGGCTTTGGGTCTTGAGGTTCTTGAGCTTGGTTTTTGACGAGCTAGAGCCCTTTGAGGCTTGAGCTAGTTTGACTTTATGAAGGTTTTTAAAATTGTTTTTTTTTGTTTTTTGTTTTTGTTTTTTTGTTGAAGAGAGATGTATGTTAGACCTATAAAAAGCACAACAAGAAATGAAGTTTATGGATTTTAATTTTGTTTCTTTTTTTCCATACATACTACCGTTGTTGATATGAATGATGTAAGTACAATGGGCATGTATGCCTGGTGTGGGATTATTGTCAATTATTTCATTATAAAAAAAATAAAAATAAAAACTTCTCTTACTAGACAAAAAAAATTAAATATATCAAACTCTAACACTAGGACAAGGGGGATGTAAACCTGTACCCAAAGCTATATCAATCCTCTTACTTTGTAGGACATTAGATTCACCACCCCTATTATATTTTTAACTATTTACATATATCGACTGTTATCACACATTCCAAATAATGTTTATCGGAATCTAATGTAATCACACATTTTAAATGATGTTTACTCATATCGACTGTAATCACACAGTACAAATGCAGATTGAATACCGGGAACAGACTTAATTTTAAAAATAAATGATTGCTGTTTAAATTTGAAACACATTTATTGTTTTTGTCAGCTGCATTAATTGTTTTTTAAATTTGAAAAGAAATGATTGTTTTACCTAGGGAACAATTAATGAAGCTAAAATTTATATTGCCTTGGATTAAATGGTAACCTGCTCAACAAGTTTATAGGTAAACAATAGGTAGCGGTGTTTAGTACGTTGTTCTATAGACTACCCCATTATATATATTTATATTTATATATGGCTCATTCTTGAGTGCAACATGACACCATACAATTTTAAAAATAGTATGTGATCACATATGATTACATTTTATCATAAATATATATAATGTTATCACATATGAATTGCACGTGATCACAAAATTAAATTATTGTGATCGCATGCTAGAACATATAATCATATATTAGCTGATGTGGTTGTACCAAAGAAGACATGATCACAGTCAAAATTTTTTTGTTGTATCATGTAACATTGCACCTAAGGGCAGCCCTATATGTATTATATATATATATATATATATTATTATATGTATTATATAATATATATATATATATATATGTATTATATATTAAGGTTGCCTTGGGTGCAACGTTACATGATGCAACCAAATTTTTTTTACTGTGATCATGTCTTCTTTGGTACAACCACATCAGTTAATATGTGATTATATGTTCTAACATGCGATCACAATAATTTAATTATGTGATCACATGCAATTCATATGCGATAACATTATATATATTTATAATCACATGTAATCATATGTGATCACATATTATTTTTTAAAATTGTATGGTGTCATATTGAACTCAAGAATGAGCCTATATATTATATATAAATATATAGGACAAACAAATATCGATTTCCTAGGCATGCACATTTCAAATGGAAAATACCACCCAGACGCTCACCTAGCCAATCAACTATTAGAATTCCATGATTCCAATTTGACTACAAAGCAAGTTCAATAATTTCTTGGTATAGTCAACTTTATCAGAGATTTCCTCCCCCATGGGACAAGATACACTTCGGTCCTTTCTACTCTCCTAAAGAAAAATCCCCCTTCTTGGGACAGATGTCACACGGATGCTATTACTAAGCTCATGGAGATTGCTCAATCTCCTCCGGCTCTCACTATTCCATCCACAGGCCAACTCATCCTCTAAACTAATGCCAGTGACAAATGTTGGGGAGCTATTCTCATTGAAGAAAAGGACGGACAAAAAAGTTACTGTGGGCATGCTAGTGGCCAATTCAAAGATGCCCAACAGCACTACCACACGATCTATAAGGAGATTCTCGATGTTAAAAATGGAATTCAGAAATTTGATTTTCATCTCAGGACAAAAAACTTTATTGTTGAAATGGACAACTCGTCCTTTCCAAAGGTTCTCGAATTTCGAAGTAAGATTCCTCCCAATCCTCAACTGTTGAGACTAAAGGATTGGTTTTCCAGATATGATTTCACTATTCGACACGTGAAAGGTCAACACAATATAATAGTTGATATGCTCTCTCGATCATCAGCTATTCATCTCATCACTTCCTGCGGCCCTATTCCTCTCATCCTCATGGATCATCCTCCTCATTCTAAAATCCTACAATGAAGTCTTATCCACCAGAGCTGCTGGAAATGATTCCTCCAGACACATAACCTTCTCTTGCCCGTATCCAAGAATTCGCTCACTCCCATTTACGGACCTACTTGGCCGAGATTCAGAGCCAAGGAATTCGACATGAATTTTCCAACAATATCATACCATTTCTAGACCCTTTCCTAATGCCTCCATTTTGCTTTTTCACCCCTCAGGTTTTATGGTTTTTATGGTGCATGTCTATACTCCACCATCATGCCGTCGTTTTCCCCCTCCAAACCTTATATGGTTTTGTCCATGATCCTTCCTAGAAAAACTCTCTCCTCATAACTTTCTTAACCTGGTTCAATTCCCTTTCCTATTGGCAGTCCGAACTCACCAAACTCATGGATTATCATAATCTATGGAAACTTGATCATGAATCTGCCTCAGAAGTTTCTTGCATTTGGATATTCCATCGTCCTTATCCTTTCAACCCTCACAAAAGACTTCTTTGGACATCAAATGTTTGCTATGAATGGCACACCACATATGATTATCCAAAGCTGTATCCTCAGAATCTCCAGATCTCATTGCTCAATTTCCTTTGCGATGTTAATGAAGTTCCACCCCATCAGTGTTATATTTTCCCTAATGTCATTAGAGACCTAGTTCTAAGCTGGCATCCATTCCAAGACTCTATTCCAGTCCACCCACAAAACCCCATAGAGCGTGACACATGGCTTTGTTACATTTTTGGAGCAGAAGATTCGAATGACGAATATCATACCATTTGCAACCTGTCCAGCCCGTGACTTTGTCTTTGCTCTGTAATTATGCATGTATAACGTGAGTGTTTTACTTTTCTATGTGTAATATTTACATATGTATCACTAGTGTGCTTTATTGTGTCTTTATTGTGTCGGTAGATGTACTATTATGTTGACCACTTTGTTAGGTCCTCTTATCACTACACTGTTCACCTTTATCTTGTATGCCACGAGTTTGGCATTTCACTGTAAGCTAATTTGGATGTTTTCCGTCATCTCTCCTATAAAAGGAGATGATCTCTCTTTGTAAGATCCATCGAAAAATTAGAAATAAAATCAATGTGTTTCTAAAATCATGAATTTCTAAGTAGTCTCTCATTCTCTTCAATATTTCTTTATGAGATAATAAACAGTCTGTAATAGTCCTAGTATGCTTTGTGCTTGCCTCTAGTTGAGGATCCTACACATTAGAAACGGTATTTTGATTCTTTGGCTTAAGGTCCTTAACCGTCTTTGACAAGTTGCTTTGTGAGTACCCTGTTAAGACCATAAGAAGGTCACCAAGTGGGGAAAACATTAAGACTATAATAAGACGGATCAAGGCTCCCTGCCACCGCCATGGTATCAGAGCCTTGATTCCTGGAGTCCAGGAAAAGAGTTAGGCTGTTTTGAATCAAATAAAGGAAATATTGAAGGAAGGTATTCTCATCTTATGGCAAATATAACGAACTCAGTCTTCTAGAATCCAAAACCTTGTAGAATATACCCATATTCCAAAATCCGCCCTAATTAATGAAACCTCTCTACCACTGCTAAATCCCTATACTATCTTCAAGTGAAGTAAATCCCTTGCTACATGAATCGACCGTCTCGTTCGTCATAGATCTGTAGGGAAAAATATAAACAAATAAAAGTGTTACACGCAGCGGAAGCGATACTAAAGACGATTTAGTGACTTTTAAAATTTTTCCTTTATGAACCTTAAACCCTTTTAATCAATAAACATGCATATATATCAACAAAAGTAAATTACCTCTTGTCGCGTGATCCGATTGACTTACGTCGATGGTAATCCGCAAGACCTTCAATCCGAGCACGAACGTGGATCACCTAGGAGCGTGGTCTCCCTTTCCTTTGAATTGCAAACCTGTGAATGGACCAAACAAATACTTTCTTTTCTTTGTTAGTCACAAAACAATCAAAAGAATGTCAAAATTATTCCGGTCACTTTTGAGTTCACAATCTTATGATCGAAACTCGCGTGAACCTAGATCGATATCGTATACACAAGCTTATTGATGTTTAAGCAATTGTATACTATCAAAGAATAATTTTTCACTCCTTTTTGTCTCTCTAGAATAAAAACTCTCTTAGAATTAAGAAGAAGAAGAAAGAAAATAAAAACTCAAGCACCAAGAGTTCATAGACCGCCTATAACTCTCCAAGTTACCATATTTACTCATATGACCACGTTTTGAACTTGGATATTTTGACTTGTCCAGAAGCCATGTTTTCAATAGACACTATTGAAAACTCAACGTTGAGATTTAATATCCAATTACCTCAAAACATCCATATGATGATATTATACTCTCATTTAATTAAATGGAGCCACGATGTCCATATCTATAAATGAAGTCCTCTATCGATTAACAAATGAATATCACCAAACTATCGAGGATAGACTATGCGATATAATCGTACTCATTGATAACTCAAATGATATCACTTGCAACCATAAGTCCATCATTTATCTCAGGATTAAGATAGACTCTCCGATTGTCCTGATAATGAAAAGACTATTATCTATTGACGGTTCTAGATAAAGCTTTTCATTGTGATCCAGTTCAATGCACCCAGTGCACTAGATCCTTTTGCTCGAAGACACTCCGATGATTTTAGACTCATCATATCTCATTTGATCCCACTCAAATGCTAGCAAAAGAATTCTACAACTTTAACAAGATAAAGGTGCCCAACCTTTAACTTAAGTTTGAACAATATTCAAGACTAACTAAAGAATTTTGTCTACCACATACATATCCAGATGTACGAACAATTCTTCTTTTCCCATAGTCTTTAGACCTTATGATTATTTACTTTGACAATTATAATATAAACTATAAATGCTATACGATTTGTTAAACCAGAAATCACTTTATTAATATGAAAAAGATTGTTAATTACAACATTACACTCTTGCTATTGAGCATAATCCTAACAAGATCTCCTCTAACTAAGGAGTACATACAATCTACGACTTTTAACAACTGCTTGGTCCCAGCCACTTCTGTTGAGCAGTATGTTGATCTCAAAATTGGTCAACCACTGATTGATCATTGGATCAAAAAAGGTTATTCTCACCTCCACATTGGAGCTGTCAGAATCATCCTCACTCTACATGGTAAAAAAGGTTTACCTGTTACTGCTCGTGTTGCTTTCCTTAACACCATTTACCAAGAATATGAGCATGCAGTTATTGGTACTTGTCTATCCACACTATATGTGTAGGGAAAAATAAACAAATAAAAGTGTTACACGCAGCGGAAGCGATACTAAAGACGATTTAGTGACTTTTAAAATTTTTCCTTTATGAACCTTAAACCCTTTTAATCAATAAACATGCATATATATCAACAAAAGTAAATTACCTCTTGTCGCGTGATCCGATTGACTTACGTCGATGGTAATCCGCAAGACCTTCAATCCGAGCACGAACGTGGATCACCTAGGAGCGTGGTCTCCCCTTTCCTTTGAATTGCAAACCTGTGAATGGACCAAACAAATACTTTCTTTTCTTTGTTAGTCACAAAAAAAATCAAAAGAATGTCAAAATTATTCCGGTCACTTTTGAGTTCACAATCTTATGATCGAAACTCGCGTGAACCTAGATCGATATCGTATACACAAGCTTATTGATGTTTAAGCAATTGTATACTATCAAAGAATAATTTTTCACTCCTTTTTGTCTCTCTAGAATAAAAACTCTCTTAGAATTAAGAAGAAGAAGAAAGAAAATAAAAACTCAAGCACCAATTAATTGATGTGGCCGAACCCTATAAGAACATATATATAGGTTGGCCGAATTTTTCTTCTTTTTCCTTTAGGGTTGCCGAATTCTATGTAGTATCTAATTGGGGTTGGCCGAATTTCATCATGTCACTTATATAGGGTGACTGAAATTCAACCCTAATTCTTTTTAACTTTATAGACTTCAAACCCTAATCCAACTCTTTTATTTTTATTCTTTTATTTGACTAAATAAAAAAAAAAGACTCCTTATTTGATTAAATAAATAATACTAATTTATTTATTTACTTATCAAACAAGTCTTTTACTTTTAGGAAAGATTTGTTTCTTTAATTAAACAATTAATCAATAAATCAATTAATTTTTATTTAATTAAAACAAATGAAACAAAATAATATTTTTAGGTCAAAACTTTAACCTAGCCGCCCCACTTATATATAAGATGGGGCTAATATTATTTTCCTATTTCATTTAATCCATTGGACTTTAAATAAAAAAGCCCACATGTGAACCAGACCCATTCTTACTAAAAGAAACAAGCCCACATGTCTTTCATTAATATATTAATATAATTGAGCAGCCCATTACTTAAATAATGTGCAAATTATATTCTTAATATATTAAATGCAATTCTAGATGGACCCTTAAATTGGTCCGGTAGAATATATCAAGTGATCCATGCAAGTCCGTGTGGATTGGGGATCTTGGCGGGCCATCTAAATTTAAGCTTCAATAGACATAACCTAATCACAATCAACAAATGATTCACTTAGGTCCGATCCATTAATTTTAACTCATTCCACTAAAGAGCTAAAACTGAACTCTTAAATAAAGATAGAAAAGGAAGATGCTCCTCATTCATACCCTAGACAATCATATTGGAGATAGTGTATCCTCGTGATTAATATCAGTAATCGCCAAGAGTTCATAGACCGCCTATAACTCTCCAAGTTACCATATTTACTCATATGACCACGTTTTGAACTTGGATATTTTGACTTGTCCAGAAGCCATGTTTTCAATAGACACTATTGAAAACTCAACGTTGAGATTTAATATCCAATTACCTCAAAACATCCATATGATGATATTATACTCTCATTTAATTAAATGGAGCCACGATGTCCATATCTATAAATGAAGTCCTCTATCGATTAACAAATGAATATCACCAAACTATCGAGGATAGACTATGCGATATAATCGTACTCATTGATAACTCAAATGATATCACTTGCAACCATAAGTCCATCATTTATCTCAGGATTAAGATAGACCCTCCGATTGTCCTGATAATGAAAAGACTATTATCTATTGACGGTTCTAGATAAAGCTTTTCATTGTGATCCAGTTCAATGCACCCAGTGCACTAGATCCTTTTGCTCGAAGACACTCCGATGATTTTAGACTCATCATATCTCATTTGATCCCACTCAAATGCTAGCAAAAGAATTCTACAACTTTAACAAGATAAAGGTGCCCAACCTTTAACTTAAGTTGTGAACAATATTCAAGACTAACTAAAGAATTGTGTCTACCACATACATATCCAGATGTACGAACAATTCTTCTTTTCCCATAGTCTTTAGACCTTATGATTATTTACTTTGACAATTATAATACAAACTATAAATGCTATACGATTTGTTAAACCAGAAATCACTTTATTAATATGAAAAAGATTGTTAATTACAACATTACACTCTTGCTATTGAGCATAATCCTAACAATCTCCCACTTGCGCTATAGCAAATGTGTCATATCTCTCAAGCCCATATTCTCTAGATGCCCATCGAAACTCTTCTGAGGTAGAGCCTTTGTGAAGGGATCCGCTAGATTTTCTGCTGACGCGATTTTGGTAATCGTCACGTCACCTCTTTGAACAATCTCCCTTAAAAGATGATATTTTCTTTCAATGTGTTTACCTCTCTTGTGACTTCTTTGTTCTTTCGAATTAGCCACTGCTCCACTGTTGTCACAGTAGATAGTGATCTGCTTATTCGCACTAGGAACCACTTCTAAGTCAATCAAGAATTGGCGGAGCCAAACAGCCTCTTTGGCAGCTTCGCATGCAGCAACATACTCAGCTTCCATGGTGGAATCAGCAATACAAGATTGCTTGATACTCCTCCATATAACTGCTCCTCCTCCAATAGTAAACACAGCCCCTGATGTGGATTTTCTGGAGTCAGAATCTGATTGGAAATCAGAATCTGTATACCCAACGGGAACCAAATCCCCTCCAGAGTATACAAGCATATTATCTCTCGTTCTCTTAAGATACTTGAAAATATGCTTGACTGCCGTCCAGTGATCAGGTCCAGGTTTCGATTGAAACCTGCTAACTATGCCAACAGCAAAACAAATATCTGGTCTAGTACAGAGCATTGCATACATGAGACTTCCAACTGCCGAGGCATATGGAACTCTACTCATGAATTGTTCTTCATGCTCATTCTTAGGAACTTGTTCCTTAGAAAGCTTGATTCCATGTCTGAAAGGTAACATACCTTTCTTGGAATCCTGCATGGAAAACCTAGACAAGATTTTGTCTATGTATGAAGCTTGGGATAATGCAATCGTTCTATTCTTTCTATCCCTTATTACTTGGATACCTAGAATAAAACTTGCTTCTCCTAAGTCCTTCATATCAAATTGTTTTGCTAACCATTCTTTTACTGATGTCAATACACCTACATCGTTTCCAATGAGTAGTATATCATCAACATAAAGAATCAGGAAAACCAACTTGTCGCCTTTAATCCTTTTGTATACACAAGGTTCGTCAGGATTCTGAATAAATCCAAAACCTTTGACAGCTTGATCAAACCTTATGTTCCAGGATCTGGATGCTTGCTTTAATCCATATATGGATTTCTGCAACTTGCATACCTTATCCACTTGGCCCTTTTCAATGAATCCCTCTGGTTGCATCATGTAGATGCTTTCGTCAAGACTTCCATTTAGGAAAGCTGTCTTGACGTCCATTTGCCAAATCTCTAAATCTAAAGATGCTGCAATGGATAAGAGTATCCTAATGGATTTAAGCATGGCCACAGGAGAGAAGGTTTCCTCGTAATCGATACCTTCTTTCTGTGTATACCCTTTAGCTACCAATCTAGCTTTAAAGGTTTCCACCTTTCCATCCATACCTCTTTTCCTCTTGTATACCTACTTGCACCCAATGGGTTTTATCCCTTTAGGCAAGTCTACAAGGGATCAGACTTTGTTATCGAACATAGATTCAATCTCGGATTGCATTGCCTTTTGCCTATGACGACTATCAACATCCTCCATAGCTTCCTTGTACGTATAGGGATCATCGTCGTCCGGGAGATTCTGAAGGGAAAAATAAACAAATAAAAGTGTTACACGCAGCGGAAGCGATACTAAAGACGATTTAGTGACTTTTAAAATTTTTCCTTTATGAACCTTAAACCCTTTTAATCAATAAACATGCATATATATCAACAAAAGTAAATTACCTCTTGTCGCGTGATCCGATTGACTTATGTCGATGGTAATCCGCAAGACCTTCAATCCGAGCACGAACGTGGATCACCTAGGAGCGTGGTCTCCCTTTCCTTTGAATTGCAAACCTGTGAATGGACCAAACAAATACTTTCTTTTCTTTGTTAGTCACAAAACAATCAAAAGAATGTCAAAATTATTCCGGTCACTTTTGAGTTCACAATCTTATGATCGAAACTCGCGTGAACCTAGATCGATATCGTATACACAAGCTTATTGATGTTTAAGCAATTGTATACTATCAAAGAATAATTTTTCACTCATTTTTGTCTCTCTAGAATAAAAACTCTCTTAGAATTAAGAAGAAGAAGAAAGAAAATAAAAACTCAAGCACCAATTAATTGATGTGGCCGCACCCTATAAGAACATATATATAGGTTGGCCGAATTTTTCTTCTTTTTCCTTTAGGGTTGCCGAATTCTATGTATTATCTAATTAGGGTTGGCCGAATTTCATCATGTCACTTATATAGGGTGACTGAAATTCAACCCTAATTCTTTTTAACTTTATAGACTTCAAACCTAATCCAACTCTTTTATTTTTATTCTTTTATTTGACTAAATAAAAAAAAAAGACTCCTTATTTGATTAAATAAATAATACTAATTTATTTATTTACTTATCAAACAAGTCTTTTACTTTTAGGAAAGATTTGTTTCTTTAATTAAACAATTAATCAATAAATCAATTAATTCTTATTTAATTAAAACAAATGAAACAAAATAATATTTTTAGGTCAAAACCTTAACCTAGCCGCCCCACTTATATATAAGATGGGCCTAATATTATTTTCCTATTTCATTTAATCCATTGGACTTTAAATAAAAAAGCCCACATGTGAACCAGACCCATTCTTACTAAAAGAAACAAGCCCACATGTCTTTCATTAATATATTAATATAATTGAGCAGCCCATTACTTAAATAATGTGCAAATTATATTCTTAATATATTAAATGCAATTCTAGATGGACCCTTAAATTGGTCCGGTAGAATATATCAAGTGATCCATGCAAGTCCGTGTGGATTGGGGATCTTGGCGGGCCATCTAAATTTAAGCTTCAATAGACATAACCTAATCACAATCAACAAATGATTCACTTAGGTCCGATCCATTAATTTTAACTCATTCCACTAAAGAGCTAAAACTGAACTCTTAAATAAAGATAGAAAAGGAAGATGCTCCTCATTCATACCCTAGACAATCATATTGGAGATAGTGTATCCTCGTGATTAATATCAGTAATCGCCAAGAGTTCATAGACCGCCTATAACTCTCCAAGTTACCATATTTACTCATATGACCACGTTTTGAACTTGGATATTTTGACTTGTCCAGAAGCCATGTTTTCAATAGACACTATTGAAAACTCAACGTTGAGATTTAATATCCAATTACCTCAAAACATCCATATGATGATATTATACTCTCATTTAATTAAATGGAACCACGATGTCCATATCTATAAATGAAGTCCTCTATCGATTAACAAATGAATATCACCAAACTATCGAGGATAGACTATGCGATATAATCGTACTCATTGATAACTCAAATGATATCACTTGCAACCATAAGTCCATCATTTATCTCAGGATTAAGATAGACTCTCCGATTGTCCTGATAATGAAAAGACTATTATCTATTGACGGTTCTAGATAAAGCTTTTCATTGTGATCCAGTTCAATGCACCCAGTGCACTAGATCCTTTTGCTCGAAGACACTCCGATGATTTTAGACTCATCATATCTCATTTGATCCCACTCAAATGCTAGCAAAAGAATTCTACAACTTTAACAAGATAAAGGTGCCCAACCTTTAACTTAAGTTGTGAACAATATTCAAGACTAACTAAAGAATTGTGTCTACCACATACATATCCAGATGTACGAACAATTCTTCTTTTCCCATAGTCTTTAGACCTTATGATTATTTACTTTGACAATTATAATACAAACTATAAATGCTATACGATTTGTTAAACCAGAAATCACTTTATTAATATGAAAAAGATTGTTAATTACAACATTACACTCTTGCTATTGAGCATAATCCTAACAATATGCTGGTAGTATATCACTCACATACTACCCTAATTTCAATATCCCTTTGAGGGATGCCAATCTCCACAACTGCCTCTAGATACAACTTCAGATCTTGGGAGCACCCATGCTGCCAAATTCTTATATGGAAACTCTCCATCACCAGATCGCCTATCAGCTTCAAGATCATGCCCTTGATGTCCCCATTCCTGGCCATAATGGTGACACAATCTTCATCAAGGCAGACCGTGAAGATGAAGTTCCCACCATCATCTAGATTCCAAAACAACTGCCCCGAGACAAACTTAAAGAAATCATGCCTCTCTAATGGATCACAAACTATGAGAAGGCTTTTCAGAACACGACTCATGTTGTTGCTTTTGACACCAACTACATCAAGGAAGATGATGGCTCCATTAAGACGGTTTATGAACCTCTCTCCAACATAGATTTTTCTTCCAGCTCCAATCCTAGCGCTCCCCCTGTGTTTCAGGCACTAATGATCCAACCAGTCACTACTAAAGATGACATCTCGATCCATAGCTTTGAAGCCAATGGATCTCCGATCTATACTGACAAAATCAATGGTCATTTCATTTGGGACGACGATCCAAACATGTGCGATGCTGACTGCACATGTCGTGACTGTTTACCAGATCTCACTCCATGTAAAATTGCTTGCAAACTATACAAATCCCGAAAGGAATCGGTTTTCCAGACCTTATGTTCAAACTTCTAAAGTCTTACCTGATGGTTCCCTCAAACAACCTACCCAAGCTGAACAAGTTCTTAATTGGCAAACTCACAATGCCAAAGTGCAAAATAGAGTCCTCAACTCTATTGATCAGAAGATCGACCGGGTCATACATCATATCTCCCGACATGAGAATCAACTCCAAAGTCTCGATAAAGTCTTCCGTGACATGTTTTCTGATCTTCAAACTCGGATCGCCAAACTCGACGCTGATCTTCACCGCTATATCAACCATGGATATTTCGGTCCAGAATTTGATAAAAAAGAAAGAGAAATCAAACGTCTCAGAGATCAATTAGAACAAATGAACAGAGACCACTCATTCTCCACTACTTCCCAATTCGTGCCAAAACCTTACTCTTCTTCTCAGTCTTTGTTATTTCCTACATCTCCTTCATACTCTCCTCTCTTCAGACCTCCGGACACTTCTCATATTTCAAATCCACTGGTGAATTATTTTGCAAGTATCCTCCGTTATCCTCTCCACTTCAGAAACCTACTTCCAAGCCATCTTCTTCCCGACAGAGAGACAAACAGCCTGCTCCACAAATTGATCCAATACTGTATACTTCTCAGCATCCCTTCCATACTTCCAATAGATCCCTTCCATTAGACGAATCGGATATTGATACCACGTCAAATACCTCTTCCCAGTACTCATCTGACGTTGTTGCCACAACTACCTCACATCAATCTGATTCAGCTGAAGTTACTGATCTCATATAATTTTTTATGGCTTCTTGAACAGATCCATAGCCGTCCACTTAGACTTATAATTCCTTTGACGAATCCTTAACTGAACCTCCGCCTATTATTGAAGAACCACCAGAGCACCATATCCCTAGACAGCCTCATGGATCTAGACCTACTAACGGTCCTTGGTTTGATCTTGGAGATTCAAACCCAGACTCATGGCTTAAGAAAATCTCAGAAATTAGTGCCTGGCTTAACCTCCAAATAGACAAATCAGAACACAATCAAGATGCAATCCTTAGAGAATTCGTTTCCAGATTCACCGGTTCTCTTCGAGATTGGTATCAAGCCCTTGGAGAATATCGACAATTACAAATTGTCCGAGCAACCTCAACCTCTGCCGTTATGGGCATCATTTTCAGAGAATTTCTTAGAGATCCTAACTAATTCTACAAGCAAGCTAGGCAAGAGTTCTTCGAGATGCGTTGCTGCTTACTCAGAAAGAAAGACATTGATTTTCATTACAAACGCATGTTTAGTAGATATCACATCCTTGGTGGTATCAATGACCAGAGTCTTAAGAATGTTTATGTGAATTCTCTCCCTGCCGAGCTCCAGGATAAATTACACAGAAAGATAGATTCCTCTGGTAGACCCTTTGCTAACATCATGCTAGGTGAAATCCATATGTTCACCCTAAGTGTTTTGGAGAAACTTTGTGCCACTCAAAAGGTTTTCTCCAAGATGCTCAAAGAAGGAAAACGGTACGAAGCCCAATGCAAACAACCCTCGTACCAAATCAAATGCAAATTTTCAGAGCAATGCACTTGCAAGACCAAGAAAGACAAGCATTTTCGTTCTACTAAGCGAAAAGGCAAGAAGAAGTTCAAATTCTTCAAGAAGAAATCTCGACGTACATGGAATAAGTCTCAGAAATGTTTTATCTGCGGACAAAAGGGACATTATGCCAAAAAAGTCTGCTAAGCTAATCCAACAGCTAGCAGATGATGTTCCATCTGACACGATATTAATTCCATCTTCTCCGAACAAGATCATGGTGATGACAATACAACCTTTGTGGTGCAAGCTACAGATTTCGTCTCCACCATTTCCAACTCAGAATATTCGAGTCTTTATGAGACTGATTCTCTTCCAGTCTCTTACCAGGCAACCCTAGTCTCCCACCAAGTGACGCATTTTGATGTACAACCAGGACCTCAAGTCTCAGTCCAAATACTTCCTGACAAATATGTCAATCCTATTGATGTCATTGCCTACATTGACACTGGTTCCATCACATCCATGATGAATCCTAAGGTTCTTCCTTCTGATGCTTGGAAATCTCATGTCCGATATTTTAAGGCTGCTGATGGAAAGACATTCACGACTAATTTGATTACAAAAGCTAAAATTGGTCTCAAGATATTCCCATCCTATACCCTTTGGACACGTGTCATTGGAACCCCACTTCCTGACAAAGATATCCTCATTGATTGGGATGTTTATTGTCAATTCAAGTCTTTTTGGATCCTCCCCACTGGAATCAGATACAAAAGAAACTTTAAAGCATTCTCCAGCATCCCAAAGATCTTTCCCTTTTCTGACATCCAACCCTCTTTCTAGACTATCTAACAAAAGCTCTTACAATTCCGTACCAACAATCATGCTGATTTTCATCATCCAAATCCTTTATGGAAAAATCCAGATTTCTTTATTAAGTTTTCTTTTAAGCTCAATGAAGATGTCAACTCGACAAAAGCTTCTCATTTTGGAATGTCTCCTTCCGACCTTCATATGGCTAATGCTGAATGTGATGAACTACTTAAGAAAGGACTCATTGAACCTACCAATACGGTATCATATATTATATAAATATATTATTATATATATTGTATAATATATTATATATATTATATTATATTATATTATATATTATATATATAATAATTATTATATTAAATAATATATAATTACACATATAATATAATTTTATATTTTATTATTATTATTATTATCCATAATATATCATGTTATTATGAACGTTTTATAATTAGGGGTACTTTGGTCAAAATACAGTTAACTCCATTCCATTCCGTTGTTAACCAAACTTAATAATACTTATTTAGAAACTAATTCTAAACTTCCAACCAAACAAAAAACTTAGTTTTCCTTTCCTTTTCATTCTCATTCTCAGTCTCATTCTCGTTCTCATTTATGTTACCATTCCAACATGTAACCAAACGTGACCATAGAGTATTGACCAATAACTCGACTATATATGTTTAAAAAAAATATAATTTTATTAAAAGTTTCAATAAATATTTTTTAATATATGTCTGTCATAGAAATTAGAATTTTGATTAGTTTAATAAATTTAAATTTATCTAACAGGGTTTTTTTTTTTTAATTTTTTAAATTTTTTAAATTTTTAAATTTTTAATTTTTTTAACAACTCATATATGTTATATATAAATATTGTTCAATTGTTAACACATCAAGTCTTGTAGTCAAGTGGTAAAGACTTACAACTTTTGACTTGAGTTCTCAAGTTCAATTCCCATTAATGACAATTATTATGAGAAGTGGATGGAGGCGCCGACGGTGAGTGGCTGGCCGGACAACCAGCGGCGGTGAGTGGATGGTCGAATGGAGGCGCCAGCGACAGCAGAGGTGGTCCAGCAGTGAGGGAGGTGGTGTATAAATATAAAAAATGTTATTTAATTAGATATTATAATTAAATATTAAATAATGAAAATATTATAACATATCTTGAAAGTTAAAAAAACTGTCAAGACTTTTCTTGACATTGGCATTGTTGATATTTTTTAAAACTGTCAATAATACTTTTCTTGACAGTTTTTAACTATCAACAAATCCACAACTTTCTTGTAGTGTAAGTTAGTCTAACTAATGTGCAAGAAAATAAATCATGTTAAGTTTGAGAGTGTATGGTTTGAGAAACCATCAAACAATGCATGTAAAGTAAATGACAAGAATATAAAGAGAATATGAATGGAGATAGTAATCCAATACCAACAACCTAGATAAGAAAATGGATTTAAACAATTAAGTGGAAGTCTAAAGAAATGATAGAGTAGCTAATGGACTTTGAGCAAATGGACTTTGAGCAATTGATACATAGCTTCATTAACGTACGGTCCACACAATCAATGACCAATCTCATTTGAAAGTGTGTTTGGCCGTTACTATAAAACCTAAACAACTTCCCATCAAAATGCCTAACCGATTAAGGAGAGGGGTCAAGGTGGGATCGATTAGTTACGATCAAAGGCCTAGGCAATTGTAGTTGATATACTCTCTAACAACCTATCATATTCACTATGTGCTATAATCAATTAAGTGTGTCAATAACTCAATCTTTTATCACAAGTAAATCCTACAACATGTTGCAATCAACAAGTGTGTCAATAACTTAATCAATCACATAAGAGCAAGATCTAATTAAAAAGTAAATAAAACTATAATTGTGTAAACATAATATTCAAAGCTTTAACAAATACTCATTGTCCAAGAGTTTCTCATATCATTCCCCTAGAATAGGGGTTTAATTACACATAATCACAAACAAAGAATGGAAGTAAAATGTAGAGAAATCACCATTGGGTCTCTCTTGTGAGCTTGATCCTTCCTTGAGCTTCTTTATTGATCCTTGTGCAAAGAGTGGTGGATGAGGATATGTCAAAATAGATGGATGTCTAATAGGTAGTAACAAAGGAGATGTGTGGAGAAGATAGGAAGAGAGGAGTGATTTGGGTGAAATAATCTAGACTTGTTGTTGATGAGATTGGAGAGGAAAAATGGAGAGATTAGGAATGGTTGAAGAAGGAAAAAGCTTTATTGTCTGTAAAAATGGTGTATTTATATGTTGTGGGGGCTAAGGTACGAAATAGGCATGAAAGGACAATATTACCCCTCTAAAATGGCTTCAAAATGTCCATTTCGCTGTGATGAAGAGTGTAGTTCGCGGTTACATTGCGGTTGGTTCGCGGTTCGCTACGCAGCAGTTACTAAAATTGGTATAACTTCTTTTAGAAGACTTGGAATCACAATCCATAAAAATCACTAGAAACTAGACTTCTGGGGTTTTCCGAATATATGTAAACCAAAATGTGGATCGATTTGAGGATGGAGATATAACCCTTTGAAGTTGGATGATCTGCATACACTTTTTATAATTTCAGCCCCTTTTGCCACCAAATCTCACGTCTTGCCTGAAATGCATCGAATGCCTGTAATTGAATAGAAATAAGCCTTTAGACATCAAAATACACTTGAAAACAAGCTAAAGGATACATAATTGAAGGCCAAAATATAACACATTTTTGACACGATCAGTAGTTCGACGCAAAAACAAGGTTGTTTGTGTGCACATGAGATAACATCATACAAACATGATAGGATCAATCCATTCATTTAAAATCTATACATCCTTATTAGAGGAAACTTGATGTGGTTTGTATCACTCTAGATAAGACAGAACCGTTAAGTTGCATAACAGAACTTGAAATGATATTGAAGCAATTAATGATGTGGATGATTATAATAATGTACAATTATTGAAAAAGTTGAATGAGTTGACAAATCTTGTATAAGCTTTTCTTGTTTAGTCTAATGTTAAAACTAAGATGTGAGGTTGACCCTCTATGAAAATAGATGAGTCTACTAGTCGATGTCCATCAAAATTTGAGTATATATGTATACTACAAGAAAAACCACCTTTTTTGACAGTTTTTTCTTGACGGTTTTTAAAAGTTGTCAAGAATTACAAATTCTTGACAATTTTTAACTATCAAGAAAGATAATTTTTATATATATTATACTATTATATAATATATAATATATATTTTATTATTATATATATTATACTATTAAATATATTACAATATTATATATTATTACAAATATTATATAATATAATATATTATTATATTAAATAATATATATATATATATACCAAGGCGGGTGGAAGGGAGCATTGAATTGTCTACCAGTAGGTTTTCCTGATTTTCCCTAACAAACGGCACCTTTGCCTAAACAGGGTACTTACAGACTTACCATCCATTAGACAGACAAGGACCTTAAGACAAGAATCGATATCTCTTTTTTGATATGCAGGATCCTCAACTAGAGGCAAGCATAGAGCATACTAAGATTTCAAATATCTAAACTAGAGGTAATCTGAGATGATTACAGATTGTTTCTTATCTAATAGAGACTCATTAAAGAAGAAAGAAGGAGGAGGCTTAGAGATTATAAAACATTATGATATTTTATTTCTTAATTTTTTGATGATTTACAATGAGAAGGGTCGCTCCTTTTATAGGAGAAGGGAGTTGGAAACAAACAAACCTTTCAGTACTCAAAGATAAGTAGGGCCTAACAAGTGGCCGACAGAAGTGCATGATTTCACACAATCATTAGAGTAACAGTACACATATAAGGTTTTGCCTAACAGGTGGTAGATAAGCTTAAAACTAATCAGTGAGGATAAAGGCCAAGTTCACGGACTATGCAGGTTGCAATTCACGTGGTCTTCATCATTTGAGTCCTGGGCTCCACAAATAAGACAAGGCCAGGTGGAAAAGTCCATTGGATCTTGAGAATCAATCATGTAGGAGTGTCGGCTGAGTTTCTAGAAACAGCTGGGAGGATGAAGCATTCGTCAGTGGAGACTCCATTAACGTCTCACAAAAAGTTGAGGAGAGGAGTCTGAAGGTTGCGTGTATACAACTAGGGTAGTCATAAGTGGTGTGCCATGCATAGCAGATGTTGGATGACTAGATTAGTTGTTTGTGAGGGTTGAAACGGTAGGGTCTGTTGAGAATCCATATACAAGAAACATCAGCAATTGAGTCACGGTCAAGTTTCCATAGGTTATAATTTCCCATGAGCTTAGTGAGCTCATTTCTCTAGTATGTCAATGAATCAAACCATTACAAGAACATCCAAATAAGGGAGTTCTAGTGAATGGGATCATGGAGGTACATGTATAGCTATTGTAGTGGGAAAATGATAGCATGATGATAGAGAACGGATAAACACCATAAAAACCAAAAAACTTCTGGTGAGAAGTAGTAAAATGGAGGCATGAGGAAAGGATCTAGGAAGGGTCGACTGGGATTGGTGAAGTTGTGTTTGACTCCTTGATTTTTGATCCGGGAAGGAAAAATAGAGAGATGGGACTTAGCAAAGTCTTGAATCTGTGTCAGAGAGGGCTGCTGGTTGGGAGGTAAGCTTGCTTAGAGTTATGGTGGAAAGTCTTTGACAGTTAGAGCAGGAGAGGATGATAATGCTGTTGAGATGGAAGCCATGTAGATGAGAGGGATGGCTCTGGATGAGGTGATAAGATGGACATGAGTGGGCTTGGATAACATATCAGCAATTATATTATGTTGACCCTTCACATGCTTAACAGTGAAGTCATATCTGGAGAACCAATCCTTTAGTCTCAACAGTTGAGGATTATGAGGAATCTTATTACGGAACTCGAGGATTTTTAGAAAGGACGAGTTGTCCATTTTAACTGTAAAATGCTTTGTCCTAAGATGAAAGTCAAACTTTTGGATTCAACTTTTGACCGTAAGAATTTCTTTGTATACTGTGTGATAATGTTGTTGGGCCTCTTTGAATTGACCACTGACGTGGCCACAGTAATATCTTTTTCCTTCCTTGTCTTTGAGAAGGACATCACCCTAGTAGGTGTCACTACCATCGTTCTGGAGAATGAGGTGACCGGAGGAGGGAATAGTAAGGGTCGGCGGTGACTGTGCCATGGCCTTGAGCTTGGTAACCGCATCTGTATGGGACGAATCCCAAGAAAGAGAAATCTTTTTTATAAGAGAAGAGAAGACTGAAATGTAGCGGCTAACTTGAGGTAGGAAATCACAGGTGAAATTGACAATACTAAGGAACTGTTGAACTTGCTTGGTAGTTAGGTAGGAATCAGGAAAGTCTAGAAGTTGGACTGCTAGATGGGGACCCGGACGATACTAGCCATCAAATATATATATACTAAGGACGTCAATCTGGGTCTGACCAATCACGCTTTTTCTTTTCTGAAAGCATGATACCATGTTGATCGACAATTTGATGGAATTGACGAAGGAGTTGATTATAAAAATGCTCATTAGGAGAAAACAACAGGATGTCATCAATGTACAGTAAGGTAGAGTGTAGAAGAGGATAGAATATCCTGGTGACAGTCTTTTTGAACAAGGAAGGGGCGGTTTTGAGGCCAAAGGGCGGAACCGTCCACTGGTATTGGGCGTTCAGGAGACAGAACACTGTTTTGTATCTGTCATCTGGATGGATACCTAACTGCCAGAAAGCTCCTTTAAGGTCAAAATTGGAGAAGATGGTTGCACTAGGCAATTGTGAGAACAATGTATTTGTTTTTGGAACTGGGAACTTGTCATCTCTAAGGAAGAGGTTCAGAGGTTTGTAGTCAATGACTAGTCGCTTCTTTTCCCTGACTTGTTCTGGACGCTTTTCGACATAGAAGGCCTGACAGGCCCATAGTGAGGAGGTGGGTTCAATTAAACCCTGTCAAAGAAGTTTATTACATTCAGTAGTTGCCAGTTGGAGGTTTGAGGGAGACATGCCTGAATGTGAAGCTTTGGTAGGATTGACATCTTCATTTAATTTGAAGGGTAGGTGGATGAAGAAGTCTGGATTTTTCCATAACAGACAAGGATGGAGAAAGTCTGGATGGCTGTTTGCACAAAGCTGTAACAGCTTCTGCTGGATTTGTTGGAAAGGTGGTTGGATATCGAGAGAGGAAAGATCTTGGGAACAGTAGAGAAAACTTTGAAGTCTATTTTGAATCTGATCCCAGTTGGAAGGATTCGGAGGGATTTGCATTGACAGTAAACATCCCAGCCAATTAGGATGTCTTTATCGTGTAATGGTGTGCCAATGACACGTGTCCAATAAGTGTAGGATGGCAAAAGCTTGATGCCGATTTTGTTTTTAGAGATCAAATTGGAGGTGAAAATTTGACTATCAACCACTTTAAAGTAGTGGAGATGAGACTTCCAGGCTGTAGGAGAAATAACTTTAGGGTTTATCATTGTGGTATGAGAAGCAGTATCAATATAGGCGATATCATCAATAAGCTTAGAGAATCTTTTAGGCAGTATCTGTATAGAGAAATGTGGTCCAGAGGAAGAGTTAACTTGGATAGCCATATAGGAGTCGAGGATGTTAGAGTCAGAAAACTCTAAGGTGTTTGAGGAAGATGCGGAGTCCGTATCATGGAGGACGAATGTGGTATTATTATCAACATCTTCTTGTTTAGAGAAGATGGACTCAAGATTAGCATCAGAGGGACGTCGTTTGCGATCTGTTCGAGTTGACAAACAAGTTTGGCTGATTTTGCCTTGGGACATTTCTTTGCATAGTGTCCATTCTACCCACAAATGAAGCATTTCTGGGATTTTTTCTAGGAACGCTTTGATTTCTTTTTGAAGTATTTAATCTTCTTGGGATTTTTGTGTTTGGGAGTATGAAAATGTTTTTTCTTTTTAGGTTCGTAAGTACACATCTCTGCAGATTTGCGTTTGATCTGGTGCGAATATTGCTTGCACTGGAGTCATATTTTTCGCCTTCGCCTAGCATCTTAGAGAAGACCTTCAGGGTTGCACAAAGCTTGTCTAATGCATCAATGGTGTACATGTGAATTTCTCCTAGAGTAGTGTCTGCGATAGATTTTCCAGAAGTGTCAAGACTGCGTTGGAGATCATCCTGAAGTTCTTGAGGAATAGAACTTAGGTAAACATGTTTCAAACTCGGATCATTGATCCTACCAAGAATGTGGAATCTGGAAGACATTATCTTATAATGAAAATCAATGACTTGTTTATAAAATTGAGAAGGATTGCCAAGGAATTCTCAAAATATGATACCAATGGCATGGGATGCTATTGCGGATCTGACAAATTGAAGTTGTCGATATTCTCCAAAGGTCTGGTACCAGTCTCTGAGAGAACCAATAAAGCAGAAGACAAATTCTCGCATGATGGCTTCAAGGTTTTGTTCGGATTTGGCTAGTTGAAGGTCAAGCCAAGCGCTTATCTCGAAAATCTTTTTTCTCCAAGTGGTTGGAGACTCAGTAAGATCAAACCAAGGACCATTTATGGGCTTAGTATTAGGAGGTCGGCCGGGGATCGGAGGATCCGAAGTTTCTTCAACAAAAGGGGAGGATACTTTCAGAAGAGTTCTCCGGTGGATTTAAAATATTGAGATGTATCAGCAGATGAGGTTGCACGAGGAGGTGATGATGGAAAGAACATAGACTGTGGTGAAGGATACAACTGTGGAACAAAAGGCGGAGGTATATGAGTAGAATGATCTTGGTGCATTTGTTCAAGTTGTTGTTTAAGCTGTCTGATTTCTCTTTCCTTTCGGTCGAAATCAGGACCAATGTAACCACGTCTGATGTATAAGTAAAGATCTGAGTCCAGTTTTTGGATTCTGGTTTGGATATCCGTGAACAAGTCTTTGAAGACTGACTCAAGGCGATGAAGATGGTTTTCTTGTTGAGAAACACAGTGGGAGACCCGGTCAATCTTCTGATCAATAGAGCTAAAGACTCTATTATGGATCCTGGCATTGTGAGATTGCCAGTTGAGAACTTGTTGAGCTTGCGAAGGATGTTTGAAAGATCCATCAGGTAGGAATTCAGTGGATTGAACATATGGCCTAGAAAATCTGGTTTTCTATGGGTTAGATGTAGGATCAAGAGGAGGAAACTCGTGATCATAGTTGGAAGCCATATAACAAGGATTGCAGGAGGAAGAGGAATGGACAGGGGTTTTGGTTTAGAAGGCAGGAGTCTTTCAGAACATAGAATTTCTATTGCCCTGTCACATATGGAAAGATGGTTAGTCCTAATAGGAGGTAGACCAATCCAGGGACTGTCTGGGTCGTCAAGTTTACGAGGTCTGCGTTGGGGCTTGCATGAGGAGAATGACCGCTTTAATTTCTAACGGCAGTCGTAGTCTGGGTCAAATATATTAGGATCATCATCCCAGATAAAGTGACCATTGATCTTGTCGGTGTAGATGGGTGTCCCGTCAGCTTGGAAGCTGTGGATCGGGATGTCATCTTCGGTTGTTACTGGTGTGATCATGAGGGAATGAAAGATTGGAGGAGCAGAAGCACTGGTAGATGCTTCAGGATTGGAGAGAGGTTTATAATCAGTTTTGACAGAACCGTCTGGCTCTCTGATATGTTTTGAGTATGAAGCGATTGCTGGTGTTGAATTCAGGAAAGCCTTCTCATAATTGGTGATCCACTATAGTGGCATGATTTCGAGAAGCTTTTCTCAGGGCAGCTGTTTGGGAATTTGTGTGATGGTAGGAACTTTATCTTCCCCTTTCAACTTTGATAAAGATGGTGTCTCTAGAGTGACCAGGAATAGGAAGATCAATGGCATGATCTTGTAGGAGGTAGGCGATCTGGTGATGGAGAGTGGCCATGTAAGACTCGGGTAGCATGGAGACGCCCGAAATCTGGAGTTGAACTTTTAAGCAGCTGTGGAGGTTCCGATCCCGTAAAGGGATGTTGAAGTTGGGGTAGTACGTAAGGGATATACTACTAGCATGGAGAGTGGACAGGCATGTACCAATAACCGCATGTTCATACTCTCTGTAAATGGTGTTGAGAAATGCAACACGGGCTGTGACTGGAAGACTTTTCCAGCCATGTAAGGTGAGGATGATTTGTACAGCTCTAACATGGAGATGTGAATATCCATCTTGGATCCATTGGTCGATCATTTTTTGGTCGATTTCGAGATCGATGTATTGTTCGGCAGTAGTAGCAGGAACTAGACAGTTGTCTAGATTGGTGGACTTTATGTATTTTTTGACAGGAGGGGCTTTGTGACGGAGGAGATGGTTGACTCGTCTAGCAAGAGATTTCTCTATTTTAAAAATATTGTAAGGGTTGAGTAAAGAAAGAGAAGTTTCTTTGATTTGTGCAGAATCAGGGATATGGGTATATTCTACAAGGTCTTGTATTCTACGAGACTAAGTTCTTCTAACAGATGGAGGTAAAGAAACCGAAGAAGATAACCTAACAAGGGATAACATACTAGAAGAAGTGTTTAAAGCCATGATGCTAAATTCCTTCCTTCAACAATAAAGTCTTCTATGTGATTTAAAACAGTCTAACTCAATCTTCCTAGACTCCAGGGAGAGAGGCTTTGATACCAAGGCCGGTGGCAGGGAGCCTTGAACTGTCTACCAGTAGGTTTTCCAGATTTTCCCCAACAAACGGCACCAGATCATGCCCTTGATCTTCCTATACCTGGTCACTCTGGAGACACCATCTTTATCAAAGTTTAACCTCAAAGGAGCTTTCTGACAGTTAAGTATCCATCTAGATGACAAATACAAAACAGTGTTCTGTCTCCCAAACGCCAATACCAGTGGACGGTTCTGCCCTTTCCTTGTTCCAAAAGACTATCACCAAGATATTCTATCCTCTCCTACACTCTGCCTTACTGTACATTGATGACATCCTATTGTTTTCTCCTGATGAGCATTCTCATAATCAACTCCTTCGTCAATTCCATCAAATTGTTGATCAACATGGTATCATGCTTTCAGAAAAGAAAAACGTGATTGGTCAAACCTAGATTGACTTCCTTAGTATGCACATATCTTATGGGCAGTATCGTCCTAGTCCGTATCTAGCAGTCCAACTTCTTGACTTTCCTGATTTCCACCTGACTACCAAGCAAGTTCAACAGTTCTTTGGTATCGTCAATTTCATCCAAGATTTCTGCTCAAGTTAGCTGCGACAGTTCAGTCCTCTATTCTCTTCTAAAGAAGACTCCTCATTCTTAGGATTTAGCCTATACAAATGCGGTTACTAAGCTCAAGGCCATGGTGCAGTCACCGTCAGCCCTTAATATTCCCTCATCCGGTCACTTCATTCTCTAGACCGATGCTAGTGACACCTACTGGGGTGCTATCCTTATCGAAGACAAGGAAGGAAAAAGATATTATTGTGGCCACGCCAGTGGTCAATTCAAAGGCCCAACAACATTATCACACGGTATACAAAGAAATTCTTACGGTCAAAAGTGGAATCCAAAAGTTCGACTTTCATCTCAGGACAAAGCACTTTACAATTGAAATGGACAACTCATTCTTTCCAAAAATCCTCGAGTTCCGTAATAAGATTCCTCCTAATCCTCAACTATTGAGACTAAAGGATTGGTTCTCTAGATATGACTTCACTATTAAGCACGTGAAGGGCCAACATAATATAATTGCTGATATGTTATCCAGACCCACTCCTGTCCATCTTATCATCTCATCCAGAGCCATCTCTCTCATCTACATGGCTTCCTCCTTAACAGCATCGTCATCCTCTCCTGCTCCAACTGTCTAAGACTTCCCACCAAAACTCTTAGCAAGCTTACCTCCCAACCAGCAGCCCTCTCTAACACAGATTCAAGACTTTGCTAAGTCCTATCACTCTATTTATCTTTCTCGGATCAAAAATCAAGGAGTTAAGCACAACTTCACCAATCCCAGTCGATCCTTCCTAGATCCTTTCCTCATGCCTCCATTTTACTACTTCTCACCAAAAGTTCTTTGGTTTTTATGGTGTTTATCCGTTCTCCATCATCATGCTATCGTTTTCCCACTACAATAGCTATACATATACCTCCATGATCCCATTCACCAGAACTCCCTTCTTTGGACGTTCTTGTAATGGTTTGATTCATTGACATAGTGGATAAATGATCTCACTAAGCTCATAGGAAATTATAACCTATGGAAACTTGACCATGACTCAGCTGCTGATGTTTCTTGTATATGGATTCTCAACAGACCTTACCGTTTTAACCCTAACAAACGACTACTCTGGTCATCCAACATCTGCTATGAATGGCACACAACTTATGACTACCCTAAATGGTATACTCGCAACCTTCAGACTCCTCTCCTCAAATTCTTGTGTGATGTTAATGGAGTCTCCACCGACGAATGCTTCATCCTCCCAGCTATTTCTAGAAACTCCTCTCTGAGTCGACACTCCTACATGATTGATTCTCAGGATCCAATGGACTTCGCCACCTGGCCTTGTCTTATCTGTGGAGCCCAGGACTCAGATGATAAAGACCACGTGAATTGCAACCTGCATAGTCCGTGAACTTGGCCTCTCTCCTCACTGATTAGTTTCAAGCTTATCTGCCACCTGTTAGGCAGAACCTTATCTGTGTACTGTTACTCTAATGATTGTTTGTAATCATGCATTTCTGTCAGCCACTTGTTAGGCCCTACTTATCTTTGAGTACTGAAAGGTTTGTTTGTTTCTAGCTCCTTTCTCCTATGAAATGAGCGACCCTTCTCATTGTAAATCATCAGAAAATTAAGAAATAAAATATCAGAATGTTTTATAATCTCTAAGCTTCCTCCTCATTTCTTCTTCAATGAGTCTCTATTAGATAAGAAACAGTCTGTAATCATCTCAGATTACCTCTAGTTGAGATATTTGAAATCTTAGTACGCTCTATGCTTGCCTTTAGTTTAGGATCTTGCATATTAGAAAAAAGATATTGATTCTTGGCTTAAGGTCCTTGTTTTGGCAAATGTGCCGTTTGTTGGGGAAAATCAGGAAAACCTACTGGTAGACAGTTCAAGGCCACCCGCCTTGGTATCAGAGCCTCTCTCTCTGAAGTCCAAGAAGATTGAGTTAGCCTGTTTTAAATCACGTAGAATTGTTGAATGAAGGAATTTAGCATCATGGCTTTAAACACTTTTTCTAGTATGTTATCTCCTGTTAGGTCATCTTATTCTGTTTCTTTACCTCCCTCTGTCAGACGAACCCAGTCTCATAGAATACAGACCTTGTAGAATATACCCATATCCCTGATTTTGCACAAATCAACGAAACCTCTCTTCCTTTACTTAACCCTTACAATATTTTTAAAAGAGAGAAATCTCTTGCTAGATGAGTCAACCATCTCCTCCGTTACAGAGCCCCTCATGTCAAAGAATACATACAGTCCACCAGTCTAAACAACTGTCTAGTTTCTGCTACTACTACCGAACAATACATCGATATCGAAATTGACCAAAAAATGATCGACCAATGGATCCAAGATGGATATTCATATCTCCATGTCGGAGCTGTACGAATCATCCTCATCTTACATGGCCGGAAAGGTCTTCCAGTCACAGCCTGTATTACCTTTCTCAACACCATTTACAGAGAGTATGAACATGCGGTTATTGGTACATACCTATCCACTCTCCATGTTGGTAGTATATCCCTTACGTACTACCCTCACTTCAACATCCCTTTACGGGATCGGAACCTCCACAGTTGCTTAAAAGTTCAACTCCAGATTTCGGGCATCTCCATGCTACCTGAGTCTTACATGGCCACTTTCCATCACCAGATCGCCTATCGCCTACAAGATCATGCCCTTGATCTTCCTATTCCTGGTCACTCTAGAGACACCATCTTTATCAAAGCTGAATGGGAAGATGAAGTTCCTACCATCACACAAATTCCCAAACAGCTGCCTTGAGAAAAGCTTCTCGAAATCATGCCACTAAAGTGGATCACCAATTATGAGAAGGCTTTCCTGAATTCAACACCAGCAATTGCTTCAAACTCAAAACATATCAGAGAGCCAGATGGTTCTGTCAAAACTGTTTATGAACCTCTCTCCAATCCTGAAGCATCTACTAGTGCTTCTGCTTCTCTAATCTTTCATTCCCTCATGATCACACTAGTAACAACCGAAGATGACATCCTGATCCACAGCTTCCAAGCTGACGGGACACCCATCTACACCGACAAGATCAATGGTCACTTTATCTGGGATGATGATCCTAATATGTGTGACCCAGACTACGACTGCCGTCAGAAATTGAAGCGGTCATTCCCCTCATGCAACCACAGACCTCGTAAACCTGATGACCCAGACAGTCCCTGGATTGGTCTACCTCCTATTAGGACCAACCATCTTTCCATATATTACAAAGCAATAGAAATTCTACGTTCTGAAGGACTCCTGCCTACTGAACCCAAACCCCTGTCCATTCCTCTTCCTTCTGCCATCTCTTGTTATATGGCTTCCAACTATAATCACGAGTTTCCTCCACTGGAACCTACATCTAACCCAGAGAAAACCAGATTTTCCAGGCCATATGTTCAATCTACTGAAGTCCTACCTGATGGATCTCTCAAACATCCTTCGCAAGCTAAACAAGTTCTGAACTGGCAATCTCACAATGCCAGGATCCAGAATAAAGCCCTCAGCTCTATTGATCAGAAGATTGACCGGGTCTCCCACTGTGTTTCTCAACAAGAAAACCATCTTCATCGCCTTGACTCAATCTTCAGAGACCTGTTCATGGATCTCCAAACCAGAATCCAAAAATCAGACTCAGATCTTCACTTATACATCAGACGTGGTTACACTGGTCCTAATTTCGACCGAAAAGAAAGTGAAATCAGACAGCTTAATCAATAACTTGAACAAATACACCGAGATCATTCTACTTCTATACCTCCGCCTTTTGTTCCACAGTTGTATCCTTCACCACAGTCTATGTTCTTTCTATCATCACCTTCTCGTGCAACCTCATCCGCCGATACATCTCAATATTTTAAATCCACCGGAGAACTCTTCCGAAAGTATCCTCCCTTTTCTCCTCCTAAAAAACACTCCTCCAGGAAACCTTCTTCCTCTTGAAAAGACAAACAACCTTTTCCAGAACATGATTATAAGTCAGCCTTATACAGTTCTGTTCCTATGACAAATGCATCCAAAGATGATTCATAATCTTTTTCCAGTTCTTCCTCAGAATCTTCTTGGCATGTTAGTCCCACTCCATCGGTATCATCTTCAACCTCTGACCAAGTTACAGATCTCACTCAAGTCTTCATGGCATCTCGAACAGATCCTCAACCCTCTACTCAGACTTATGATTCACCTAAAGAAAGTGATACCTCTACTGGACCAGCCCCTTTTGTTGAAGAACCTCCGGATCCTCCGATCCCCAGCCGACCTCCTAGTACTAAGCCCATAAATGGTCTTTGGTTTGATCTTACTGAGTCTCTAACCACTTGGAGAAAAAAGATTTCCGAGATGAGCACTTGGCTTGACTTTCAACTAGCCAAATCCGAACAAAACCTTGAAGCCATCATGAGAGAATTTGTCTCCCACTTTGTTGGTTCTCTTAGAGACTGGTACCAGGCCCTTGGAGAATATCGACAACTTCTGTTTGTCAGATCCATAACAGCATCCCATGCCATGGGTATCATATTTCGAGAATTCCTTGGCGATCCTTCTCAATTTTATAAACAAGCTCAACAAGATTTCTTTGATATGAAGTGTTGTTCTCTTCGCCGCAAAGACATTGATTTTCATTATAAGAGAATGTCTTCCAGATTCCACATTCTTGGTGGGATCAATGATCCGAGTTTGAAACATGTTTACCTAAGTTCTCTTCCTCAAGAACTTCAGGATGATCTCCAACTCCGGCTTGACACTTCTGGCAAATATATTGCAGACACTACTCTAAGAGAAATTCACATGTACAACATCGTGCCCTAGATAAGCTCTGTGCAACCGAGAAGGTCTTCTCTAAGATGCTACATGAAGGCAAAAAATATGACTCCCAGTGCAAGCAACCTTCACACCAGATCAAATGCAAATTTGCAGAGATGTGTACTTGTAAACCTAAAAATAAAAAATATTTTCATACTCCCAAACACAAAAAGCCCAAGAAGTTTAAATACTTCAAAAAGAAATCAAAGCGTTCCTGGAACAAATCCTAGAAATGCTTCATTTGTAGGCAGAAAGGACACTATGCAAAGAAATGTCCCAAGGCAAAATCAACAAAGCTTGTTCGACAACTCGAATAAATCGCAAACGACGTCCCTTCTGATGCTGATCTTGAGTCTATCTTCTCTAAACAAGAAGGTGTTGATAATAATACCACATTCGTCCTTCATCCTTCATGATACGGACTCCACCTCTTCCTCAAACACCTCAGAGTTTTCTGACTCTGACGTCCTCGACTCCTATCAGGATATCCAAGTTGACTCTTCCTCTGGACCACATGTCCCTATACAGATACTGCCTGAAAGATTCTCTAAGCCTATTGATGCCATCGCCTATATTGATACTGGTTCTTATACCACAATGATGAACCCTAAAGTTCTTCCTCCTACAGCCTGGAAGTCTCATCTCTGCTACTTTAAAGCAGCTGATGGTCAGATATTCACCACCAATCTGATCTCCAAGAACAAAATCGACATAAAGCTTTTTCCATCCTACACTTATTGGACACGTGTCATTGGCACACCATTACCCGATAAAGACATCCTGATTGGCTGGGATGTTTACTGCCAATGCAAATCCCTTCGAATCCTTCCAACTGGGATCAGATTCAAAAAAGACTTCAAAGCTTTCTCTGCTGTTCCCAAGATCTTTCCTCTTTCTGATATCCAATCACTTTTCCAGCAAATCCAACATAAGCTGTTACAGCTTTGTGCAAACAACCATGCAGACTTTCTCCATCCTTCTCCGTTATGGAAAAATCCAGACTTCTTCATCCACCTACCCTTCAAATTAAATGAAGATGTCAATTCCACCAAAGCCTCACATTCGGACATGTCTCCCTCAGACCTCCAACTGGCAACTACTATAATATATTATATATTTTGTATAATATATATAATATATATAATATATATATATATTATTTGTTGTATTATATATAATATATATGTATTTTATATTATATATTATGAATGTTTTATAATTAGGGTATTTATCTTTAATAATTTTTTTAAAACTTTTACTTCCTATTTTCAATACCAAACAAAATCCCGATATGGATTTATTTTACAATAAAATATCGGTTTTTGGGCAAACCGATATTGGATAAGTAAAATTTTAAATTTGATAAATTTATTTTTAATTCATTTACTTTTAAAAATTTCAAAAAAATAATTTTAAAAAAATTGTTTATTTATTTTGCACCCTCTTATTTCATACTAAGAGACACGTTAATAATCCAATTACTCATATAAATTAGTAATTCGAGTCTTACATTTATTCATTAAATTGTAATATGAATATTGAGAAATATCTTCCATGTAGTAAGAGTTGTATTCCAAATCATACTTATTACAATTGATGTCACGAGTCTTCTATATGTCATGTTTGGTTGGATGAAATGGAAAGAAAGTCATTCCATTCGTTTGGTTTGTTAAAACACAATGGAATTGTGATTCCATTGGAATTGGGATTCCACCATTTTGGTGGAATGGGTATTCCATTCAAAAACTAATGGAAAGTAATTCCATTCCAAACTAAAATTTATATTCTATAAATACCTTCATATGCCCCAACTCCATTACAAAAATATCCTCAGCTCCTTTCCAAAAATAATATATTATTATTTTATATTATATTATGATATATAAATATATGGAAATTTTCCTATGAGGATGCCCTGATAGAATTATATAAAGACATTGAATGTGAGCCACTCGTTTTACATACTTTGACTTGATATGTATGTACTTGTCAAATCACTTTTATAAATGAGTGACTCACATTCAATATCCTGATAAAGTTATTTAAGGATGCCCTGATAGGAACGAGATCGTATAAATATATATTATATATATATGTACTATAATATATATAACGGTATGCTTCTCATCATCCTATCCATACTTGCAACAAATTCCTCCCATCAGATGAACCAGATATTGACACCCCGTCAGACACCTCCTCTCAGTACTCCTGTCAGTACACCTCTGACGTCGTTACCACAACCACCTCACAGCACTCTGATTCAGCTGAAATTGCCGATCTCACACAAGTTTTTATGGCCTCTCGAACAGATCCACAGCTGTCCACCCAAACTTATGACTGTTGGGAAAAATACCAAAGAAGTACACGCAGCGGAAGCGATACTAAAAATTAGATTTAGTGACTTTTAAAAAATTTTCCTTTATGAACCTTAAACCCTTTAATTAATTAAACATACATATACAATAACAAAAAGTAGAATACCTTTTGTCGCGTGATCCGATTGACTTACGTCGATGGTAATCCGCAAGATCTTCAATCCTAGCACGAACGTGGATCACCTAGGAGCGTGGTCTCCCTTTTCTTTGAATTGCAAACCTGTGAATGGACAAAACAAACTTTTCTTTTCTTTGTTAGTCACAAAAACAATCAAAAGAATGACTAAGATTATTCCGGTCACTTTTGAGTTCTCAATCTAATGATCGAAACTCGCGTGAACCTAGATCGATATCGTATACACAAGCTTATTGATGAATAAGCAAATAGTATACTATCAAAGAATAATCTAACACTCCTTTTTGTTTTAGTAGAATAAAAAGCTTTCTATGAATTGAGAAGAAGAAGAAATTTGTATATTGAACCCATATCATAGTGGCCGAATTCTATACTTGTCAATATATAGGTGGCCTAAGTTTGCTTCTTCTTTTCTTTTATTATTAGGGTTGCCGAAATCCTAACCTAGAAATAACTAGGGTTACCGAAATCACATGCCCACCATAGGCTTATGTTGCACCCTAATTTCCATCTAGTTTTTAAGACATCAAACCCTAATCCAACTCATAGATCTTTTATTATTTTATTTTGACTAAATAAAAAAAAAGACTTCTTAGTTGATTAAATAAATAAAACTAATTATTTATTTCCTTGTCAAACAAGTCTTTTAATTTTACTTTTAGGAAATATATTTCCTGATTAGAAAAGATTTGTTTCTTTAATTAAACAATTAATTAATAAATTAATTAATTCTTATTTAATTAAAACAATGAAACAAAATAATATATTAGGTTAAACTAACCCTTGCCGCCCCACTTAGAGTAAATGGGCCAAAATATTATTTTCTTATTTCATTTAATCCATTGGACATTAAATAAAAAGCCCACATATGAACCAGACCCATTCTTACTAAAAGAAACAAGCCCACATGTCTTTCGTTAATATATTAATATAATTGAGCAGCCCATTACTAAAATATGTGCAAATTATATTCTTAATATATTAAATGCAATTCTAGATGGACCTTTAAATTGGTCCGGTAGAATATATCAAATGATCCATGCAAGTCTGTGTGGATTGTGGATTTTGGCGGGCCATCTAAATTTAAGCTTCAATAGACATAACCTAATCACAATCAACAAATGATTCACTTAGGTCCGATCCATTAATTTTAACTCATTCCACTAAAGAGCTAAAACTGAACTCTTAAATAAAGATAGAAAAGGAAGATGCTCCTCATTCATAACCTAGACAATCATATTGGAGATAGTGTATCCTCGTGATTAATATCAGTAATCGCCAAGAGTTCATAGACCGCCTATAACTCTCCAAGTTACCATATTTACTCATATAACCACGTTTTGAACTTGAATATTTTGACTTGTCCAGAAGCCATGTTTTCAATAGACACTATCGAAAACTCAACGTTGAGATTTAATATCCAATTACCTCAAAACATCCATATGATGATATTATACTCTCATTTAATTAAATGGAGCCACGATGTCCATATCTATAAATGAAGTCCTCTATCGATTAACAAATGAATATCACCAAACTATCGAGGATAGACTATGCGATATAATCGTACTCATTGATAACTCAAATGATATCACTTGCAACCATAAATCCATCATTTATCTCAGGATTAAGATAGACTCTCCGATTGTCCTGATAATAAAAAGACTTTTATCTACTGACGGTTATAGATAAAGTATTTCATTGTGATCCAGTTCAATGCACCCAGTGCACTAGATCCTTTTGCTCGAAGACACTCCGATGATTTTAGACTCATCATATCTTATTTGATCCCACTCAAATGCTAGCAAAAGAATTCTACAACTTTAACAAGATAAAGGTGCCCAACCTTTAACTTAAGTTGTAAACATTATTCAAGACCAACTAAAGAATTGTGTTTACCACATACATATCCAGATGTACGAACAATTCTTCTTTTCCCATAGTCTTTAGACCTTATGATTATTTACTTTGACAATTATAATATTAAACTATAAATGCTATACAATTTGTTAAACTAAAAATCACTTTATTAATATGAAAAAAGATTGCCAATTACAACATTACACTCTTGCTATTGAGCATAATCCTAACAATCTCCCACTTGCTCTATAGCAAATGTGTCATATCTCTCAAGCCCATGTTCTCTAGATGCCCATCGAAACTCTTCTGAGGTAGAGCCTTTGTGAAGGGATCCGGTAGATTTTCTGCTGACGCGATTTTTGTAATCGTCACGTCACCTCTTTGAACAATCTCTCTTAAAAGATGATACTTTCTTTCAATGTGTTTACCTCTCTTGTGACTTCTTGGTTCTTTCGAATTAGCCACTGCTCCACTGTTTTCACAGTAGATAGTGATCTGCTTATTCGCACTAGGAACCACTTCCAAGTCAATCAAGAATTGGCGGAGCCAAACAGCCTCTTTGGCAGCCTCGCATGCAGCAACATACTCAGCTTCCATGGTGGAATCAGCAATACAAGATTGCTTGATACTCCTCCATATAACTGCTCCTCCTCCAATAGTAAACACAGCCTCCTGATGTGGATTTTCTGGAGTCAGAATCTGATTGGAAATCAGAATCTGTATACCCAACGGGGACCAAATCCCCTCCAGAGTATACAAGCATATTATCTCTCGTTCTCTTGAGATACTTGAAAATATGCTTGACTGCCGTCCAGTGATCAGGACCAGGTTTCGATTGAAACCTACTAACTATGCCAACAGCAAAACAAATATCTGGTCTAGTACAGAGCATTGCATACATGAGACTTCCAACTGCCGAGGCATATGGAACTCTACTCATGAATTGCTCTTCATGCTCATTCTTAGGAACTTGTTCCTTAGAAAGCTTGATTCCATGTCTGAAAGGTAACATACCTTTTTTGGAATCATGCATGGAAAACCTAGACAAGATCTTGTCTATGTATGAAGCTTGGGATAATGCAATCGTTCTATTCTTTCTATCCCTTATTACTTGGATACCTAGAATAAAACTTGCTTCTCCTAGGTCCTTCATATCAAATTGTTTTGCTAACCATTCTTTTACTGATGTTAATACACCTACATCGTTTCCAATGAGTAGTATATCATCAACATAAAGAATCAGGAAAACCAACTTGTCGCCTTTAATCCTTTTGTATACACTAGGTTCGTTAGGATTCTGAATAAATCCAAAACCTTTGACAGCTTGATCAAACCTTATGTTCCAGGATCTGGATGCTTGCTTTAATCCATATATGGATTTCTGCAACTTGCATACCTTATCCACTTGGCCCTTTTCAATGAATCCCTCTGGTTGCATCATGTAGATGCTTTCGTCAAGACTTCCATTTAGGAAAGCTGTCTTGACGTCCATTTGCCAAATCTCTAAATCTAAAGATGCTGCAATGGATAAGAGTATCCTAATGGATTTAAGCATGGCCACAGGAGAGAAGGTTTCCTCGTAATCGATACCTTCTTTCTGTGTATACCCTTTAGCTACCAATCTAGCTTTAAAGGTTTCCACCTTTCCATCCATACCTCTTTTCCTCTTGTATACCCTCTTGCACCCAATGGGTTTTATCCCTTTAGGCAAGTCTACAAGGGACCAGACTTTGTTATCGAACATAGATTCAATCTCGGATTGCATTGCCTTTTGCCAATGGCAACTATCAACATCCTCCATAGCTTCCTTGTACGTATAGGGATCATCGTCGTCCGGGAGATTCTCCACTGATTCTCCCAGACCGATGTATCTTTTGGGTTGTGTTCTAACCCTTCCACTACGACGAGGAATGGTAGGTTGTTGATCTTGTGTTGGATCGGAACTTACAATTGGGTTAGGTTGTGCAACCTCTCGTGGAATTGTATCTCCTGACATCTCATTCAGGACAATTCTACTTCTAGGCACAAAATCATTCATATAGTCCTTTTCCAGAAATTTAGCATTTGTCGAAACAAATACTTTAAGATCTGAAGGACTATAGAAATAATATCCTTTAGTTTCTTTTGGATACCCTACAAATATACATGTTTCTGAACGGGACTCCATCTTTTCTGTCTTTCCTTTTAACACATGCGCAGGACAACCAAATATCCTTAAGTGTTGTAAACTAGGCTTGCGCCCAGTCCACAACTCATGCGGTGTTTTAGGAACAGACTTAGATGGTACATCGTTTAGAATGTATATAGCAGTTTGTAAAGCATATCCCCAAAAAGAAATAGGAAGTGTTGAATAACTCAACATAGACCTAACCATTTCCAAAAGAGTTCTATTTCTCCTTTCTGCTACCCCATTCTGTTGAGGTGTACCTGGTGCAGAAAACTGAGAAACTATCCCATTATCAATAAGATATTACTGAAACTCACCAGATAGATATTCTCCACCACGATCAGATCTCAAGATTTTTATGTGTTTCTCAAGCTGATTTTCCACTTCAGCTTTGAATGCTTTGATCATGTCAAAAGCATCCGACTTATGCCGCATGAGATACACATAACCAAATCTCGAGTAATCATCTGTGAAGGTGATGAAGTACTCATATCCACCTCTAGCTTGAATGCTCATAGGTCCACATACATCAGTGTGTATCAATCCTAAACATTCAGTGGCTCTTGCACCTTTGGCAGAGAACGTCCTTTTGGTCATTTTACCTTCCAAACAAGATTCACAAGTTAGTAGATCATCAACCTTTAAGTCACTCAAAGGTCCATCACATACCAATCTTTTAATCCTATTAAGGTTAATATGACATAAGCGTAAATGCCAAAGGTAGGTTTCATCTGTTGATAATTTTACTCTTTTATGATTAAGTTCCGTTATTTCTGTGTCTAACGAGTGAGAGATATTTCTATGCAAAAAGTATAGACCGTTTTCCAATGTACCTTGGTAAATAATTTTGTCATTCTTACTAATAATAAAAGCTTTATTAAAAGTAACCGAATATCCAAATTTATTCAAACAAGAAACTGAAATTAAATTCCTCTTGAATTGAGGTACATAATAAACATCTATCAAATCTAAATGCCTTCTAGAATCCAAATAAACTCTAATATCTCCCACTGCACTTGCAGACACTAACGTTCCGTTGCCCAAGCGCAAATTGATTTCATTCTTACTCAGCTTTCTCCTTTCTTGGAACCCCTGCAAGGAATAACAAACATGATTAGTGGCTCCTGAGTCTATGATCCAAGAATCTGTAGAATCAACCAAAAAACATGTTTCAAGATAATTCACATTACCTTCTTCCTTCTTATTCTGGGACTTTGGGCAATTTCTCTTCCAATGTCCCTTTTCACCACAAAGAAAGCATTTCCCTTTGATCTTAGTTACTTTCTTGGTCTCCTTCTTGATAGGCCCAAGTTGCTTTTTCTTCTGTTGTTTCTTGACCTTTTGACGGGCCTTAACAGAAGCAACTTTACCAACCATATGAATCTCTTGACCTTTGCCTTTCACAAGGATCTTTTCAGCACTTTGAACATCTTGCATTAGGCCTTGTAAGGTGTATTCCTTTTTGTTCAAAGTGTAGTCCAATTTGAACTGATCAAAGGAATCTGACAATGAATTGACAACCATATCAATCTTTGTCTCACCATCTATCTCAGCGCCATGCAGTTCAGCAATGTTGAGATGTGCTATGACTTTCATCATGTGATCTTTCACAGCTTGTCTAGGTTTCATCCTAAGATTCATAAACGCAGTCACTGCCTCTCTCTTAGTCGTCCTGGACTTCATAGCAAACATCTCCTCTAGAGACATCATTATATCAGCAGCGGACTCCATTCCTTCATGCTGCTGTTGCAACACGTCGGAGATAGTGGCCATAATGTAACATTTTGCTATATCATCTGAAGTCTTCCACTGCTCATACTCATCTCTACATATTATGCTAGATTCATTATTAGGAGCAGGTGGTTTAGGAGTAGTTAGAACAAATTTATGTTTTTCACTTTGCAGCAGCAACCCAATTTTCCTTTTCCATGTGACATAATTATCTCCAGTTAAAGTGTTGTCTTTCAGGATGTTTATAAGTGATGGGGTCATGATTTCTGGATAAAACAAAACATATATAAGTAAATAATCATGATAAAGCACTTTTAAATATTTATCTTGAATTAAATAAATAATTCAATCATAAAATTCAACGGTGATCTAACACCCATAAATGTTACGCCTCCTTTGGGAGTTCGCACCATTTACTAGTTAGACTAGGTCCCACCTAATTGTTAACATAACAACCAGCGTTTTCAATTTTAGCTTTGCAATTTTATTGACAAGAACTCTTGGGAGGATATCAATAAAATTACATTGAGTGTGTTACCAAGATATCGACCCTCAATTTTCTCTCCTGAAAATCCCTCCTTGGGGAGTAGATCTCGTTTGAGTCCATTGTCTAGTCTATCCTTGTAAGGAAGTATGTTGCTAAATTCCATTCATGGACGCCCCTTGGGGGGATTACCAATAAATAATAAAGCTCAACTAACCTTGGAGGCCATAGGTGTTACAAAAACACCTTCTCCCACTCAATTATTTAAGGCGTGTGATTAAATCCCATAGAATGATTTACCGAGTTATCTAGATGCCAATTAGATACCTAAATCATTCAATGCATGTTCATACCAAAAGAGATATATGCGTGGCACTCCTATTCTATATGTCATGTTATCATACAATAACAAATATTGTAATATTTAAGCATAAATTAAATAGCAACAATTTTGGCCCATCCTAGAAAAACAAGTAAAATTACAATTGTTTAGGAATACAAGTTCTTCAAGTGGCCCATCAACCATACGCTTATCCTTTGGCCCAACCCACGGATGTGCACAACTCACAACCCCACTAAGGGGCTGCCGTGCGCAGCCCATGAAGACTCCAGGGCTGCCGTGCGCAGCCCACCAAGCTTGGGCTTGCCATGCGCAGCCCAATCCACTCCTAGGGTGCGCAAGGTGCTCGTTCTTGGTTCCGGTTGCTTCATTTTTCATCATGTCTTCGAATCTTCAAGACCTAAATATATTACGGCAGTATTTAAACAAATAAAATACTGCATTTTTTTTTTTAATCACTACAGTACCTTTTTACATACAAAAAACTGCACATAATAAAAATTAAAAAAAAAACTGCAGTAGTATAAAAAAAATACTGCACCTATATATATAAAAAATAAAACCTAGCAATCTACCAAGAAAGAATTATGGCGATGATAGACCACCCTTCTTGTTACAATTCCATAACAAAATTTACATTGAAAATCTAGGACCAAAATCGAGCAATAACAATCCACACAAACATATATAAATCCATACATCCACATGTAATTATATATTTGAATACCTAGAGTGCCATCTCTTTCTAAACATGCATAATCACAATAAAAAGAAATAGATCCACGTATATATACGTTAATTAATTAAAAGGGTTCAACCTAGGCTCTGATACCAATTGTTGGGAAAAATACCAAAGAAGTACACGCAGCGGAAGCGATACTAAAAATTAGATTTAGTGACTTTTAAAAAATTTTCCTTTATGAACCTTAAACCCTTTAATTAATTAAACATACATATACAATAACAAAAAGTAGAATACCTTTTGTCGCGTGATCCGATTGACTTACGTCGATGGTAATCCGCAAGATCTTCAATCCTAGCACGAACGTGGATCACCTAGGAGCGTGGTCTCCCTTTTCTTTGAATTGTAAACCCGTGAATGGACAAAACAAACTTTTCTTTTCTTTGTTAGTCACAAAAACAATCAAAAGAATGACTAAGATTATTCCGGTCACTTTTGAGTTCTCAATCTAATGATCGAAACTCGCGTGAACCTAGATCGATATCGTATACACAAGCTTATTGATGAATAAGCAAATAGTATACTATCAAAGAATAATCTAACATTCCTTTTTGTTTTAGTAGAATAAAAAGCTTTCTATGAATTGAGAAGAAGAAGAAATTTGTATATTGAACCCATATCATAGTGGCCGAATTCTATACTTGTCAATATATAGGTGGCCTAAGTTTGCTTCTTCTTTTCTATTATTATTAGGGTTGCCGAAATCCTAACCTAGAAATAACTAGGGTTGCCGAAATGACATGCCCACCATAGGCTTATATTGCACCCTAATTTCCATCTAGTTTTTAAGACATCAAACCCTAATCCAACTCATAGATCTTTTATTCTTTTATTTTGACTAAAAAAAAAAAGACTTCTTATTTGATTAAATAAATAAAACTAATTATTTATTTCCTTATCAAACAAGTCTTTTAATTTTACTTTTAGGAAATATATTTCCTGATTAGAAAAGATTTGTTTCTTTAATTAAACAATTAATTAATAAATTAATTAATTCTTATTTAATTAAAACAATGAAACAAAATAATATATTAGGTTAAACTAACCCTTGCCGCCCCACTTAGAGTAAATGAGCCAAAATATTATTTTCTTATTTCATTTAATCCATTGAACTTTAAATAAAAAGTCCACATGTGAACCAGACCCATTCTTACTAAAAGAAACAAGTCCACATGTCTTTCATTAATATATTAATATATTAATAGAATTGAGCAGCCCATTACTAAAATAATGTGCAAATTATATTCTTAATATATTAAATGCAATTCTAGATGGACCCTTAAATTGGTCCGGTAGAATATATCAAGTGATCCATGCAAGTCCGTGTGGATTGGGGATCTTGGCGGGCCATCTAAATTTAAGCTTCAATAGACATAACCTAATCACAATCAACAAATGATTCACTTAGGTCCGATCCATTAATTTTAACTCATTCCACTAAAGAGCTAAAACTGAACTCTTAAATAAAGATAGAAAAGGAAGATGCTCCTTATTCATACCCTAGACAATCATATTGGAGATAGTGTATCCTCGTGATTAATATCAGTAATCGCCAAGAGTTCATAGACCGCCTATAACTCTCCAAGTTACCATATTTACTCATATGACCACGTTTTGAACTTGAATATTTTGACTTGTCCAGAAGCCATGTTTTCAATAGACACTATCGAAAACTCAACGTTGAGATTTAATATCCAATTACCTCAAAACATCCATATGATGATATTATACTCTCATTTAATTAAATGGAGCCACGATGTCCATATCTATAAATGAAGTCCTCTATCGATTAACAAATGAATATCACCAAACTATCGAGGATAGACTATGCGATATAATCGTACTCATTGATAACTCAAATGATATCACTTGCCACCATAATTCCATCATTTATCTCAGGATTAAGATAGACTCTCCGATTGTCCTGATAATGAAAAGACTTTTATCTACTGACGGTTATAGATAAAGTATTTCATTGTGATCCAGTTCAATGCACCCAGTGCACTAGATCCTTTTGCTCGAAGACACTCCGATGATTTTAGACTCATCATATCTCATTTGATCCCACTCAAATGCTAGCAAAAGAATTCTACAACTTTAACAAGATAAAGGTGCCCAACCTTTAACTTAAGTTGTGAACATTATTCAAGACCAACTAAAGAATTGTGTCTACCACATACATATCCAGATGTACGAACAATTCTTCTTTTCCCATAGTCTTTAGACCTTATGATTATTTACTTTGACAAATATAATATTAAACTATAAATGCTATACGATTTGTTAAACCAGAAATCACTTTATTAATATGAAAAAAGATTGTCAATTACAACATTACACGCTTGCTATTGAGCATAATCCTAACAATGACTCCCCTGAAGAATCCTCAAATGAACCTCCGCCTATTATTGAAGAACCACTAGAACACCAGGTCCCCGGACAACCTCATGGATCTAGACCTACTAATGGTCCTTGGTTTTATCTCAGAGATTCAAACCCAGACTCATGGCGTAAGAAGATCTCAGAAATGAGCGCTTGGCTTGACCTCCAGATGGCCAAATCTGAACACAATCAAGAAGCAATCCTCAGAGAATTCGTTTCCAGATTCACCGGTTCTCTTCGTGATTGGTACCAAGCCCTTGGAGAGTACCGCCAATTACAAATTGTTCGCGCAACCTCAACCTCCGCGGTGATGGGCATCATTTTCAGAGAGTTTCTTGGAGATCCTGACCAATTCTATAAGCAAGCTAGGCAAGAGTTCTTCGAGATGCGATGTTGCTCTCTCAGAAAGAAAGACATCGATTTTCATTATAAACGCATGTCTAGCAGATATCACATCATCGGAGGCATCAATGACCAGAGTCTCAAGAATGTTTATGTGAATTCTCTCCCTGCCGAGCTCCAAGATGAATTACACAGAAAGAGGCATCAATGTTTACTTTCATTATTCCTCTGGCAGACCCTTCACTGATATCACACTAGGTGAAATCCACATGTTCACCCTAAGTGCTTTAGAGAAACTTTGTGCCACTCAAAAGGTTTTCTCTAAGATGCTCAAAGAAGGAAAAAGGTACGAAGTCCAATGTAAACAACCCTCGTACTAGATCAAATGCAAGTCCTCAGAGCAATGCATTTGCAAGACCAAGAAAGACAAGCATTTCCAGACTACCAAGCGAAAGCGCAAGAAGAAGTTCAAATTCTTCAAGAAGAAATCCCGTCGTGCATGGAATAAGTCTCAGAAATGTTTTATCTGCGGACAAAAGGGACATTATGCAAAAAAAATGTCCTAATAAAAAGGCTAAGTCTGCTAAGCTAATCCAACAGCTAGCAGATGACGTTCCATCTGACGCCGATATTGAATCTATCTTCTCCGAACAAGACCATGCTGATGACAATACAGTTTTTGTATTACAAGCTCCAGATTCTGTCTCCACCATTTCAGACTCAGAATATTCAAGTCTCTCTGAGACTGATTCTCTTCCAGTCTCCTACAAGGTAACCCCTGTCTTTCTCCAAACGACGCCATCCGATGCACAACCAGGACCTCAAGTTCCAATCCAAATACTTCTTGACAAATATGCCAATCTTATTGATGCCATTGCCTACATTGACACCGGTTCCATCACTACCATGATGAACCCTAAGATTCTTCCTCCTGATGCTTGGAAGTCTCATGTCCGATATTTTAAAGCTGCTGATGGGAAGATATTCACGACTAATCTGATTACAAAGACTAAAATTGGTCTCAAGATATTCCCATCCTACACCCTTTGGACACGTGTCATTGGAACCCCACTTCCTGACAAAGATATCCTCATTGGTTGGGATGTTTATTGTCAATTCAAATCTCTTCGGATCCTCCCTACTGGACTCAGATATAAAAGAAACTTCAAAGCATTCTCCAGTATTCCAAAGATCTTTCCCTTGTCTGACATCCGACCCTCCTTCCAGACAATTCAACACAAGCTTTTACAATTCTGTGCCAACAGTCATGCTGATTTCCATCATCCAAATCCTCTATGGAAAAATTCAGATTTCTTTATTAAGCTTCCTTTTAAGCTCAATGAAGATGTCAACCCTACAAAGGCCTCTCATTCTGGAATGTCTCCTTCCGACCTTCGTATGGCCAATGCTGAATGTGATGACCTACTTAGGCAAGGACTCATTGAACCTACCTCTTCGCCCTAGGCATGTCAAGCTTTTTATATTGACAAAAGAGCTGAACAACTTCGGGGAAGAAAGAGATTAGTCATTGATTACAAACCCCTCAATCTTTTTCTTAGGGATGACAAATTTCCAGTTCCCAGGATCAATACTTTGTTTTCTCAGCTCCCTAGTGCTACTATCTTCTCCAAGTTTGATCTCAAAGAAGCTTTCTGGCAAATTGGTATTCATCTAGATGACAGGTACAAGACGGCGTTTTGCCTTCCCAACGCCCAATATCAATAGACAGTTTTACCCTTTGGACTTAAGACTGCCCCCTCATTATTTCAGAAGGCCATCACTAGGATCTTCCATCCTATTCTCCACTCTGCCCTGATTTACATCGATGATATCCTATTGTTCTCCACTGATGAAGATTCTCACAATCATCTCCTCCACCAGTTCTATGATCTGATTAACCAATATGGAATCATGCTCTCTGACAAAAAGAGTTCAATAGGACAAACAAATATCGATTTCTTGGGCATGCACATTTCAAATGGAAAATACCACTCAGGACCTCATCTAGCCAGCCAACTATTGGAATTCCCTGATTCCAATTTAACCACAAAGCAAGTTCAACAATTTCTTGGCATAATCAACTTTATCAGAGATTTTCTGCCCCACGTGACAAGATACACTTCAGTTCTCTCAGCTCTCCTAAAGAAAAATCCTCCTTCTTAGGACAGATGTCACACGGATGCTATTGCCAAACTCAAAGAGATTGCTCAATCTCCTCCGGCCCTCACTATCCCATCCACTGGCCAACTCATCCTCCAAACCGATGCTAGTGACACATGTTGGGGGGCCATTCTCATTGAAGAAAAGAACGAACAAAAAAGCTACTGTGGACATGCTAGCGGCCAATTCAAAGATGCCCAACAGCACTACCACACAATCTACAAGGAGATTCTCGCTGTCAAAAATGGAATCCAGAAATTTGATTTTCATCTCAGGACAAAAAACTTCATTATTGAAATGGATAACTCGTCTTTTCCTAAGGTCCTCGAATTCCGAAATAAGATTCCTCCCAATCCACAACTATTAAGACTAAATGATTGGTTTTCCAGATATGATTTCACTGTTCGACACCTGAAGGGCCAACACAATATAATAGCTGATATGCTCTCTCGACCATCAGCCATTCATCTTATCACCTCCTACGACCCTATACCTCTCATCCTCATGGCTACATCAACATCATCCTCCTCATCCCCAAATCCTACAATGAGGACTTATCCACCAAAGCTGCTAGAAATCGTTCCTCCTAATACACAACCTTCCCTTGCCTGTATCCAAGAATTCGCTCACTCCCATCTACGGACCTATTTGGCCCAGATCCAGAGCCAAGGAGTTCGACATGAATTCTCCAATAACAACATGCCATTCTTGGACCCTTTCTTAATGCCTCCCTTTTACCTTTTCACCCCTCAGGTTTTATGGTTTCTATGGTGCATGTCTGTACTCCACCACCATGCTATTGTTTTCCCCCTCCAAGCCTTATATGGCTTTGTCCATGATCCATCCCAAAAGGATTCTATCCTCATGACTTTCTTGACCTGGTTCAATTCCCTTTCGTTTTGGCGGTCCGAACTCACCAAACTCATGGGTTATCATAATCTATGGAAACTTGATAAGGAATCTGCCTCGGCAGTTTCCTGTATTTGGATATTCCATCGACCATATCGTTTCAACCCTTACAAGAGACTCCTTTGGACGTCGAACGTTTGCTATGAATGGCACACCACATATGATTATCCTAAACTATACCCTTAGAATCTTCAGATCTAATTGCTCAATTTCCTTTGCGATGTTAATAGGGTCCCACCTCATCAGTGTTATCTTTTCCCAACTATCATCAGAGACCCTAGCCTGAGTTGGCATCCATTCCAAGACTCTGTCCCGGACCACCCACAAGACCCTATCGAACGTGACACATGGCCTTGCCACATTTGTGGAGCTGAAGATTCGGATGACGACTATCATGCCACTTGCAACCTGTCAAGCCCGTGACTTTGTCCTTACTCTATAATTATGCATGCAGAACGTGGGTGTTTTGTTTCCTTATGTATAATAATTACATATGTGATCACGAGTGTACTTTCGTGTATACATATGTATCACATGTATGTTTTAAAAATGTCGGTGTGCTTTATTTTGTCGGTGACTGTACTGTTGTTAGCCAACTATTTGTCACGAGTTTGGCATGGCACTGTAAATTAATTTGGATGTTTTCATCTTCTCTCTTATAAAAGGAGATGAGATCTCTCTGTAAAATCATCGAGAAATATATATATAATATCTGTGTGCTTCAAAGTCATGACTTCTTAAGCATCCTCTCCTTCTCTTCAATATTTCTTTGTGAGATAATAGACAGCCTGTAATAATCCTAGTAGACAGCCTGTAATAATCCTAGTATGCTCTGTGTTTGCCTCTAGTTGAGGATCCTGCACATCAGAAATGAGATTTTGATTCTTTGGCTTAAGGTCCTTAATCGTCCTTGTCACGTTGCTTTGTGAGTACCCTGTTTAGACCATGGTAATGTCGTCAAGTGGGGAAAACACTAATACTAAAACAATGGCGTTTTAAGGCTCCCTGCCACCGTCATGGTATTATATTATTCTATATTAATATATAATATTATTATATATATTGTATAATATAATATATATTATATATACTTATATTTATATATTATAGTATATAATATATTATATATTATATATAATATATAATATATTATTATATGTATTATTTATAATATATATGTATATATAATATATAATTATATTAAATAATATATAATTATATATATAATATACTTTTATATTTTGTTATTATTATCCATAATATATCATGTTATTATACATTCATAATTAGGGGTATTTTGGTCAAAATACAGTTAACTACATTCAATTTCGTTGTTAACTAAACAAAATAATATTGATTCATAGACTAATTCTAAAGTTCCAACCAAACAAAAAACTTAGTTTTCCTTTCCTTTGCATTCTCATTCTCATTCTCATTCTCATTACTATTCCGATTACCATTCCACCATGTAACCAAATGTGACCATAGAGTATTGACCAATAACTCGACTATATAATTTTATTAAAAGTTTCAATAAATATTTTTAAATATACATCGGTCGTAGAAATTATAATTTTGATTAGTTGAATAAATTTATATTTATCTAAAAAGGTTTTTATTTTATTTTTTTTTTATTTTTATTTCTAACAACTCATAGTTTATATATAAATATTGTTAATTTATTATCATGTTAAAGGTTGTAGTCAAGTGGTAAAGTCAACCCTTACAAATGACAATTAATTTTCATTATTATCAGGTGGGTGGTAGCCGGCAGGTGCGGCAGGGCGGGGCTGGGCGGGGTCGGTTGCCAGAAGCCAGCTGCCTGCGAGTGTCCGGCAACGTCAGGACTGGTCTAGTGGGAGGTGTAAATGTAAAAAATGTTATTAAATATTAATATTAAATAATGAAATTTTTTTTTTAAAAAAAATGACATAGTTGACAGTTTAAAACTGTCAAGAATTACGGTTTTTAAAACTACCAATAATATATTTCTTGACAGTTTTTAACTGTCAATAAATCCTCTATTTTCTTGCAGCGGTAGAATCTACACAAAGCGATCAACTTCTCATCGTGCACATCTCATGCCTTTTCATATTGCATCTACGCAATCAAAATAGCCTAAAGAATTGAAGGTTAAAAGGTCATCATTTGTTAAACATATTTCTTTTACTGATTCATTTTCGTTGGAGTGGAGACTTTTCATACTTCATGTTAAAAGAACTTGATTCAGGTGGAATTGTGGATTTCGAATCGTGACTGATTTAATGTGTACGGGTTAGTATAATTTTATTTTATTTTTTATTTTTTGCAGAGCCGGGTTAATATAATTGGATACATGTTTGTAGATAAACTTGGTAAGTTGCGACGTCATTATGATGTTTATAACCAACTATTTGGATATGTTAATATAGAACAAGAAGTTTTACTTTCACACTCTTTTATTTTAATGCAATACCAACTAGTTAATATCCTATGACTATGCCGGAGACTAGCCATCTCGTTGCTTCCAAATGTAATATTGTGCTAATATTCATATCTCAACACATACGTTGCTCCCACTGAAATCCGTACCATTACCTCGCCCCTCCCATAAAATAATAACAATTGGATCTATAGTTGGATGTCATTTCGTGGGGATTTATAATGCATTAAAGACACATTTATATAATTAATTGTCGTTAAATAAATGTTTATATATATGGTTGCCATTCGGTGAATCGGTGCGTGATCATGACTTTTTTTTGGTGTGATCATACCACTTCATTTGTGATTGTATACAACTCACATATACGACAACGTTAAAATTTAGCCCTTTTTCTTTTTTTCTTTTTTTATGAGTTACATCGATTAAGAGGAGAAAAGTTTCAAAGAAGACTCAAGACATCTCAACTAGGTAGACACTCAAAAAACCACATATCCCACACCTGTAACCCCTCAAGACGACAACTTTCATTAATAAAATAATAATAATAATAATAATATTGAAAAGGGAAGGGGAGAAACACAAAAACCCAAAGTCAAGTGAAACGGTAAAAAGGCAAGGGAGACAAATACCTGGAAACAAAAGAATTATATTCTATCCAAAGAGATTTCTAATCATAAAGGAATGCAAATTCAATAGCTTTGATAACCGCAGACAACTCAGCTTTAAAAGCATGCATCATACCAAAAGAGAAGCAAAACAACCTTTAACAAAACCTTTGGAGTTTCAAAAAATGCCACCACAAGCAAAAAGATTTGGAGAACCTGAAGAAGCACCATCTGTGTTAACCTTAATCCATCCTGGATGAGGAGTATGCCAATAAACTTCTATATAACTAGGAGCTTTAGAGGGATGAGGAGTAACATGAAGTTCCCTAAGGAGAAGCAAATCTGATTGCATGTTCAACATACTATCACAATTCATACGATTACAATCCTTGAGAGCCGTGTGATCAAAAGTAGCTGAAGAGACAATTGAGATGAAAATGTCTTCAAAAGTAGTTGATTTCAAGCAAACCAGATCGATCAAAAAACATGAATCACTACGGAAAGACAAAGATTGCGACAAGAGGACTAGCATTCAGAGAAATTATCGAAGCAAAAAACCCAAGGATCGGCAAGTTAAAATTCAAATGCAGGCAAAACAAACTAGCAAAATAAGACCATAAACCTCTCAAGTAAGGACAATGTAAAAAAATATGAGCAATTGTTTCCAAAGAAGAAAAATAGTACCTGCAGCAAGAAGCAATAGTAAAGCCCGCTTTCACCGGATTATCCTTTGTGGGAAGAAGATCAAGAAGGGTCCTCCAAATAAGAGCAGCCTTGTTTTGTTGTGATCATATGTAACTTATATACGACAACATTATATACATGCAATCATATACAACTAACATATACAATCACATGCAAAAAATATTATGGCGCACCATACACCGGTGCACTGTAGATTGACAGATATATAAATAATTTTATAACAAAATGAGGTGTATTTAGAATTTTTTTTTAAAAGAAAAATAAGTATTTGGAATGAAGTGTTTTTAGAAAATGAGTGTCAAAAATAAAATTCGACTGTAAGAAGAAAATCTCATTTGAAAAGTACAATTATATGTCTTATAGTGAGGACAGAGGTTGTCATTAAACAGCTATCAGTAGCACCGATTAACAATAAAATAGTTATAAAAAAATATTATATAATGTAAATAAAATTTTAATAATTTAATTTTTAGGGTATTATTAAAAATTTAAAACTATATAAATTTGAGGTGTAGGATACAAATATCGTCGATCTATGTTAATTTAGAATTATTTTTGGAGATCAACCCAAACCATATCAACCCAATCAAAATTTGGGTTGGATTGGGTTGGGTTTTGATTTATATTTATATTTATATTGGGCCGAAAATACACACTTTTACTACTTATCATTCAATTTTTATAAGGAGCTTTCGATTTGAATTTGATTTCACATCAGCATATGTTATATGTACACTTAAATCATAATTTCTGCGGCATGAAGGGTAACATTGTTTTATCAAAGTCAAATTTTGTAGGTAATGTTATCATACAAGTCCAATAAAATTAGTGAACTAGTTGAAATTCACTAGATCTTTAATCAGTTGATTTAAAGTCATAAAAACATTTACAACTACAAATATGGAAACGGTAGAAAGATGAACAAAAATATTTATAAAAAACCAAACTAAACTATAATGTTATGTATATTAGCATAATCTCAAATTCTGCTGCAAATGAATGGATTATTACCAGAATCCCAAATCGACTAGCAACTATAAAATTTGTTGATTACAGGCCTTGAATAAGAATCCCAAGCAATCATCTACCATTGATATCGTTAATTACGTAGCCAAATTGTTTCCTTAATTAATGCACCACCTGAGTACATGACCAAAGCCAAGTCTCCCACAACCACTGGCTCGATCTGATGGCCCATGCATGTTAATACAAATTTGTGGATAGGGTTCGGGCCTGCTTAAATCGTACGAAATTTTCTTAAAGAGAGATTATTTTGGGTACTCAATCAATTACCTCATTTTATGATCTTCTGGGTAATCATTCATGACCATCAATACAAAGTCTTTATCAATCATTTCAGGTAACATTTTAAGCCATTGCAAGCATCAATTTTAACAATTTAGCCTACCAGTACGTTTTCTTAATGGGATCCATTTAGTTGTCAAATGTTTGGTGGAACAACAAAGAAGGCCACCAATTGAAGAGATTTGAGGACCAACAGGGCAGAGACGACCACACAGCAAGGACCAGCACCATGTGCCAAACTTGAGGCACAATCTTTAGTCACAGTCCATGCCACAGTGTTGCTCGTCAGTGCTTAGGCAATAAAATGTGCAACCAGACCCGTCACTAGTCACATCCCGCTTTGGTCACGGTCCTGTGCCATGCTTGGACCATTGCAACCAATTACAAGGATGGATAAGGTTCTCCATTTGCATCTATCGAAGATCAAGCTTTGTTATCATTTAATAAATTTATTAATGACTTTCTTGCTAGTCAAACCAAATTTTTTTGGGGAGAGGATTTGAATTTGGAATCTTAACTTCATTGAAAATGTAAAATGTGTGGTTATTACAGGGCTGTTGCCTTTCAAGAACTTTTCAATTATCAGCACATGGGCAAAATGATTTTTGATCATTTTAGGTACAATAGATTCAAGTGGAAATGGTGGAAAGTGTCACATTTTTCAACTCATTTGGTGATTCTATGACCGGTTTAATAACTTAAGTTTAAAATGCACTTATTATAGTGAACTACCAAAATTGCCCTTAGATAATCATTTATGTTATTCTGTTTGTACTTTTCTCTCTCCACACTTCCAACAAAAACGATAACTGGGTTACTCTCTCTCTCTCTCTCTCTCTCTCTCTCAATACAAATAGAAGTTCAACATCCAAACAACTAGACGTGCTTCATTACAACAAGGTAATATTTCTTGCAAATACTTATTTTCATTTGTTCACATTTTCATTGTGAGAATTGTGGATCTCCGAGACGTTGTCACCTTTTTCCGAGCTTTTTAAAGTAGTATCCTAGCTTTTTAAAATGATCTCCGAGTATTTTCATGTCTTCTCCGAGCTTTTTTAAAAATCACTAATCGAGTCTTTTCATGTCTTCTCCGAGCCTTTTAATATCATCTCCAAGACTTTTCAAAAATCACTAATCGAGCCTTTTGAAGTCTTCTCCAAGCTTTTCCATGTCTTCTCCGAGCTTTTTCATGTCTTATCTGAGCCTTTTCATATCATCTCCGAGATTTTTCAAAAATCACTAATCGAGCCTTTTCAAGTCTTCTCCGATCCTTTTCATGTCTTCTCCGAGACTTTTCAAAAATCATTAATCGAGCCTTTTCATGTCTTCTCCGAGACTTTTCAAAAATCACCAATCGAGCATTTTGAAGTCTTCTCCAAGCTTTTCCATGTCTTCTCCGAGCTTTTCCATGTCTTATCCGAGCCTTTCCATATCATCTCCGAGATTTTTTAAAAATCACTAATCGAGCATTTTCAAGTCTTCTCCGAGTGTTTTCAAGTCTTCTCCGAGCCTTTTCATGTCTTCTCTGAGACTTTTCAAAAATCACTAATTGAGCATTTTCATGTCTTTTCCGAGCTTTTTCATGTCTTCTCCAAGCCTTTTCATATCATCTCCGAGACTTTTCAAAAATCACTAATCGAGCCTTTTCAAATCTTCTCCGAGTGTTTTCAAGTCTTCTCCGAGCCTTTTCATATCTTCTCCGAGCCTTTTCATATCTTCTCCGAGACTTTTCAAAAATCACTAATCGAGCCTTTTCAAGGCTTCTCCGAGCCTTTTCTTATCTTCTCCGAGCCTTTTCTTATCTTCTCCGAGACTTTTCAAAGAATCACTAATCGAGCCTTTTTAGGTCTTCTCCGAGACTTTTCATTGAATTACTAATCGAGCCTTTTAAAGTCTTTTTCGAGACCAAAAATGTCTTCTTCGAGACTTTCATGTATTCTCTGAGACTTTTCTAGTGTTCTCTGAGCCTTTTAAATATTCTCACCCGAGCCTTTGTAAATGTAATTTGTGAAAATATTTTGTACTCCTGAGTTTTTATTAATAGTTTTGATTAATTTGACAGCATCATGAATCGGGTTGGAATAGTAATATCTTACAACGGTCGATGGGAGCAACTACCCGACGGAAGTCAGAGGTTTGTTGGATCCGATAACCTGGGAATGTATGTGTCAAAGAACATGACTTATGAAGAATTGGTGGCGATCGTGCATACCATTGTAAAGTATAATGTAAACAAATTCAATGTTGATCTGGCATCAATATCAATCGTTCCTGGCAGTACATGTCGTACATTTATAAGAAATAACGATGATGTTCAGTTTATGCTAGGGGAAGATCGGGTGATCCCTAAAGTATGTGTAAGTCTAACTCAGAGGACAGATGGAGATGTGATAGAGAATGATATTCCTCCTTCTGAAAATACCCAACAATTTGGATCTTTTAGCTGTAGCAACCAAGTGTATCCCCAAAGGAGTGTCGCCGAAAGTGGGGAAAATATCTGTGGTGTCCCACCGGTAGAGGTTGACCAAGTAGTTGAACCTCAATTTGGCGATATGTTTGGTTGTCGAATTGAGCAGTACAATGAGCTGACCAATTATCCAAACCATGAGGTGGATAATGAGGCAAATAATGAACAGGTAGATGATCTAAAAAATGTGGATGAAGAGCCTACACAAATTCAAACACAAGGAGGACATGTACAATGAGTTAGTTGCACTGTACCAAATATGCATGGGACTTTTGAGGTCCGACATAATATAAGATTCTGATAATACAATAACGTGAGTTATTCCCGGAGCAGATTCATACTCGTTTGGTATTGGTAGAAGCAGCACCTTGGCAACGCAAGAATCTACAAGCATGATTTATAAAGGTCAATTTTTCCCGAGTAAAAAGGATTTGAAAAGTCTAGTTGGCTTTTTTTCAATGCGGGAGAACTTTGAATGGAAGGTGAAAAGGTCTAACAAGACAACGTTACATCTAGTTTGCATCATTGACGACTGTACGTGGAAATTAAGAGTGGTGAGGAGAGATGAAGGGACTTACTTCCAAGTCAGAAGTTTTTTCAACCAACACAGTTGTCCTTTGGAGGAGGTTCACTGTCGCCACCGATAAGCTAGTGTAGTCATAATTGGAGAAGTCATTGCACCTAGACTTCAACAACATGATGGTCATCCCATGCGTATGAAGGACATAATCGCCAATATGAAAACAATGTATGGCATCCAAGTCATGTACAGTAAGGCACATGATGCCTTGCAATATGCATTGTCATTGACCTATGGAATGCATGAAGGAAGTTTCAAACTGTTACCATCTTTTGCGTACGTTTTGGAACAGCAAATCCTTAGCACAATCACCGACTTACAGTGCCCAGATGATGATACATTCCTCTACTTTTTCATGTTGTTAGGGTCCTCAATTAGAGGTTTCTGGAGGTGTATGTGTCCTGTGATTGCAGTTGATGGTACCCATTTGAAGGGAAGATTCGGGGGTACAATGTTTGTTGCAACTGCTTTTGGGTACGGTGACTCAGAAAACAACCTTTCATGGGAGTGGATTTTGGAATTCTTGAGGGGTGCCCTTGGTCATATAGATGATCTGGTTTTCATTTTCGATCGCCATGCAAGCATTGAAACGGGGATTTCTAAAGTGTTCCCTTATGTAACCCCTACTATATGTTGCTGGCATTTTGGTGAAAATATGAAGAAGCGATTCCACAGAAAGGATGTTGCCGACATAATGGATTCAGTAGCTAGGACGTACAGTGAATTCAATTATAACAGGCATATGGAGGAGTTACGTAGGCTATACAAGGGTGCATTCGATTATGCCATTGTCGCCGGTCCACACAAGTAGTCTCACGTACACTGTCCCCAAAGAAGGTACAGGCTGATGACCACAAATATTGCAGAGTGCATAAACTCATGCCTAAAATTCACACGGCAATTGCCACTGATGACACTGGCGGAGTTCATTAGGAATATGTTACAAAAGTGGTTTCACGACCGTCATGCAGCTGCACGGTCCATGCTTCATCAATTGACCGATGCAACATATCTTGTGATCCTAAAACGTGTCGAGAAGTGCAATTATATGACCATAAATCTGATTGACTGGAACATATTCTCCGTAAAATTGAAGGGAAACCAGTGGACGGTTAACTTACACTTGAAGACTTGCACATGTAACAAATTCCAAATGGACCATTTCCCATGTTCTCATGCACTCGCAGTGGCAAGGTACATAAGATGTTACATTTAACGATTTATATTACCCATAAACGTGAATCTCATTGTTTTCATTGTTATAGGGAGCGAAACTTGGATTTCACATCTCTGTGTGCGAACTACTACAAGAGAGAGACACTTATTGATGCATACTCGGTTCCTATTATGCTTGTTGGCCATCCTTCTTCATGGGTAGTGCCATCCGACATCGCATCTCGGGTGGTTTTAAATCCAAAGTCGAAGAGACAATCAGGTCGCCCGATGGAGGGTCGACATGCCTCATTTTCGGAGAGGACAACCACACAGTCATGTAGAAGATGTGGACAATCATGACATAATAGCAGGCAGTGCTCCAACCCCCTGATGGTTAATGAAGGTCCCAGCATAAGTGTTCCCGATGAATACCGTCGTAAGTGCGGCATCTGTCATTCAATTGGACACAACAAACAAACGTGCCCTAAGAAGGACTCTACCGTGGAATGAATGGAGCCGTTGAGGAAGGCGATCAAACATAACAAGGTAGTACAAGAGGAAGATGAATTGCCACCAGAAAAGCTTGTGATTGCTAATGTGGGATAGCAAGATGCTAGGAAGCACCTTGAGGAACATGTCTCCAACTTGATGTCTTCCAACATCGTTCAGACGTTGGAAACCATGCTCGATACAGTTGTGTTATGAGACCGTTGGTTATTATGGTTTTTTATGTTAAACTATTATGATATATTTATTGGTTGTTCGTTTAATGTCATACTGGATCCTTTGTTATAGTGTTTACAATTCATTGTATTGTTTATGGATTTCAATATATCAAATGTGTGTTCAAGCGTTAATTGCAAACAACTAAATTTTTTTTTTAAAATATTTCATTTTATTACTCAAATGTTATGTACATCAACTAAATCACTAACTGGAAGACCAATCCTTCGAGTTACAAAAAACCTCCACAGCCATCTTCTCTCGGATGGTGCGCATATTATTTTCTGACCAGTTGAACGCATCCCTGTTCCTTGCCAGGTACTCTATCAATCTCAAAGTATGGGCACCACAGTTACCATTGCAATTCATCACATAAACAACTGTTAGAATTGAATGTTATTAAAACCAATGGGGATATAATAAGATCTTAAAACAATCATACGCTCTAACCTGTTGGGGCACACGGTCTTTAGACACAATGTTGAGTGGAAAGGCCCTATTCTGCAATGTGTACGTCATATCACCCCTCCGTCTACGACTGTGAAAGTCTACCGCATGCAGCATTGACGGTAAAAAATATCGTAAGCAAGCAAGATGTGTTTTCCTATGGCGAAATGGTGCCTCCTGTCTGAACGGGTCTATCAAGTAGATACCTGTTGTGAGGTCGATGCTGGCTAGTGCCCAATGTGTTCGTCCAAGGTTGCAAGGAATCAAAACCTATATGTGTTTCAACAAAGTGTTATCAGTGTGAAATTTTTTTAAATTCTAATTCAAACAATGTAAAATAAACACTCGCCACGTCAACTTCGTTCCATAGTTTGGTTCTTGCTGGGACCAATCCACGTACTACCATTAGGTCATCAGCGGACCACTGATGCTTTAACAAAGACCAACTGTGGCGGGGTTTATCGGCCCCACTTCCCATCAATCTCTCCCAGTCATTCAATAACCATGACTGTACAAAGAAAATTTATAAAATGTTAGCTAAAAGATGTACGAAACACATAAATAGAGGTTCAAAAACACTTACATAGAACTGTGAATCCAGTATGTTGATCCTCGAACCGTAGACAGTGTAGTATAATCTCTGACGCTTCTGTAGCTTCCGTAGAATATGCAAGTACGCATCCATATGCTGACAATTTCAACATTTTGTATTGTTAGAATTCTACTATTTCAGAAATATCTTATACACAATGTTCAGGTAAAGACCATACCGTATCTTCTAACTCCATGATGTTGGTTTGAAACCGATGGAACCAAGGGACACCAACTGGCTCCAGTAGATCCACATCACGCCTGCATAATTGTTAAAGAAGTTAGATAAGAAAGTAGTTTTACGTAGTAGTTTCAAAATACAAAAAAAAATTTGTAATATCTGCGATTATACTTACAATTCCCCAGTCGAGTTCCTCTTATAGGCTTGGTACGCTGCAAGGTGGTCAGGATATATCAATGTGTGGGGCGCCCATACATGTGGTGGCTGTGGCATAATCCATGGCCTTTTCGGCCGACAGTGGTCAGTGTATGAGGTCCGCTGCTGCCAACCTGGCCTACGAACCCGATGGGTGCGTTGTAAGGAGGAACTCTGTCCCCGTGTATTGCCTTTAGAGGTGCGATGTATGGAGGGACTCTGTCCCTGTGTATTGCCTGTAGGGGTGCGCTGTAAGGAGGAACTATGTTACCGTCGATCGCCTGCAAGTGTAAGCTCTTTGGGTGCGCTGAGACTGGGGATCCCTGTCCCTGTGGAATGAAGGAAGGGGTGCTCTGCACTAGGATCGACCGGAGGGGTGTGCTGTAAGGAGGTGCTTTGTACCAGGTTCTGAGAATGAACATGCTGGTCTGGTAAAACCTGCTGAGGTACCTACTCTATCTCCATAGGTGTTGTATCTGTACCACTAGTACCAAGAGTAACCTCCTCTCGTGGTGTCACACCAGGCCCCTGCTGATCAGATACTAGTTGTGTAGTAGGTTGCAGCTGACTTCCGGTCTGTTGGTGGGAGTCACCCTGATGACTACCTGTCCTTCCTCTAGGACTGAAGTCTCGGTGTCCGTCTTCGTCATCGAAGGGTGGGTCATCGAACCTTGTACCTTGAGTACGGATGTGCGACATCGACTTGAAGCCCCCGAATCAAATCCAGTAACTCCTAATGCTATTGATCTCGCTTCTTATTACTCTCTCGCACCTCCTCTTGTAACTCATGTAACACATCCATCAGTTCAGTATACCGACGATCCTGAAAGGATTTCGAAATTGTCAGTACCAAAACCGTTCACTCGATTGAAATTAAATAATACGGTAAATAGAATTATATGTACCTCTACTTACCCTCCAACGCCTCCTTGTGAGTCATCTCCAGTTCGAGAGTCATCTCTAGTTCGAGGCTCTCTAGGCAACGTGAATCGAACCCGCCTAGTCCTCGCGGGATGAATATTACGACCGTCCGAGTCAGAACCCTCCGTATCACTGGGTTCGAAAGATGGACCCTCAGTGTCATTGGTTTTGGCAGTTGTATATCGTTCGAGGTTCGAGACGGGAATAGGTATATCACCGACATCAGCATCATAAAGATTGCCTCTCTAGGAAATGCCCTCGAAGTACTGTCCAGCCCTCTCAGTTACCGTCGGCACCAATTTCACCCTCGTAAACATATGAAATTGCAGTTAGACCAATGTAATTGTATACATACTAATAGTTATGAACATTAAAAATATATATATTTATATATGTAGATATTTACACTTTCGAGGAAAATGCTATTCAACTTCTCCTCCCTCGGTCGCATACTCAACTCTCATTTCAGAATTCGGGGGGATAGCTCGATTTCTTTCCGTTTCCCACATCCGTTGTTGCCAAGCTCGGGGATAACCTCGAAAGCAAATATCTGCGAAACAACTAAGAATGATAAGAATCCAATACAATATATCAGTCATATGGAAAAAATTACAAATTCAAAATTCTCACCAACAGGGCATGCGTTAGACCATATATGTTGTATATCTCCGTTGTGTGTACGTCAACGCCCTTTCATCGCTGGCATTGTTCAAACCGCCTACGTCGACCATCCAATGCATGCTTGAAATTGTATATAGACCGCCTATACACGTGTGTACCCCACGGGAACGTATCAAAAGCGTCTAAGTCCTCGACTAGGCGAAACTGCCATACTGGAACTTTCTCTCTCTCATCCAACCCTATCAGTATCCAATTAAACATATACAATAAGCACATACAATAAGCACAGCTTAACCGTATAGTACTACTCAGAAAAAAATACCAATCCGTAGAACGGCTTTCAGCTCTGCATACTCAACCTCATCTCAACCCTCAAAGTACCGCTGATGTATGCCATTCTCTACCATATCATAGGTCGACGTGTTAGGAAGTTCTCCGAACTTTAATCCGGTGATCAGACAAAACTCAACCTTCGAGAACCGGACCGAATGCCTTCCTAACATAAATCTCATCTCATCTTCAGGCTCATCGTGATGCAACTCGCGAATAAGCAACCGATGTACAATGCCATCTGAAAGCTTCATCCCATGATCCATCCGAAGGAGGTGTCCAAAACACGACTCAGTATACCGACGTTGTTCTTCGACCGCAAGATGTTTAGGTACCTTGTTAAGTGCGTTGTCGATATCTGTAAGGTCATCAAAATGGTCATGTCAAGTTATTTTCCCCGAGTACCTTTCTTTCTCTAGAGTTTTAAGTGAATCTTTTAGTTGATTCCTCATCTGCATATTGATATAAAATAAATATATCTAGTTAAATAAATTAAATAATATAAAAATGAAAAGTCTCATACATTATATGAAAAGGCTCGAAACTATATGAAAAGGCTTGGAGACTATAATTCACAAACACGGCTAAAAAAATTAAAAAGCTCGGATTACTGTTCAAAAGGCTCGGACAGTGTATATAAAGGCTTGGAGCTAAAAAAATTTCCAACCAAATCAAACGGCTCGGATTACTTTTTAAAAGTCTCGGACGGTTATTGAAAAGGCTTGAAACTAGTGTTAAAAGGCTCGGAGATTCAAAATTTAAAATTTAATTTAAAAGGCTCGGATTACTATTTAAAAGTCTCGGACAATTATTGAAAAGGCTTGAAACAAGTTGTAAAAGGCTCGGAGATTCTAATTCTATAAACCTATTCATATTCCTTAAAAGGCTCGGATTACTATTTAAAAGTCTCGGACAGTGTTTTAAAAGGCTCAGATCCTATTTTAAAAGTCTCGAAGCCAATGTGAAATGCTCGGAGATTAAAATTGCTTAAACTTATTTAAATTGCTTGTAAAAGGCTCGGATTACATATGACAAAGCTCAGAAAAGGCTCGGAAAAGGTTTTAAAAGGCTCGGAGATTCAAATTGTAGAAACCTATTCAAATTGCTCGGAAAAGGCTCGGATTACATGTGAAAAAGCTTGGAAAAGGCTCGGATAAGGTTTTAAAAGGATTGAAAACTCAGAACTTCATCGTGTTCAACATAATATTTTCATAAATTTAAACCCTAAGCTAATCAAACAAACCTAACCAACAACAAATCAAATCAAACCTAATATACATGTCTAACCAACATCCAACATCAAACGCACATAAAAGTTTCAACAACAAAAATGCGTGAGAAAATCAAACTTACCATTGTCAATATCACCTTCTCGTCGACTTCAAGACTATATCGCCACCGCCGGTAGGTTTCCCGTGAGATTTAGTACCGGATTTCTTACACCCAAGTTCTCTCTTTCCACTGTTCTCTCTCTCAACTTTTTCTCCTCAGACGCAAAATGACAAAAATGAGAGTATTTTTGTCTGGTAACTTAAATAGGTGCCTTTTAAACTTACATTAGTAAACCGGTGACATTCTCACAAAAGCCCCTCCAAATAGTGACAAAAAAATTTTGAACCCATAGATTCAAATACTTTAGTTTGAATGTCAAATAAAGTTAAAGTCAATGATTTTGTTAACTTGTATAATAAAGTCTTGTTCTTCATCATCTATGAGAAGGGTGGTTGCTTCTTTATTTATGGTTGCAATGGAGGATATGCTCATCGCTCTGGCTCCTATTAGAAAAAGTCACCTGTCGGAGATGGAGGAGGATTTTACCAACCTCTTGAAAACTCTTGGTTTATGTCTGAAAACTCTTGTTGCCGGTATAAATACAAAAGAAAACTTGTTTTATATGAGAGTTTTAAATTTGAATAAGTTGATAAACTCTAGTTTAAAATAAGATTAGATAGAATTTTTATTCTATTTAACCTCTAAATACTTGGTATCAATAAGACATATACGAGTTAATTTTCAACATTTGGGATGATCTTGTTTCCTTAAAACAAACCAGTTTCAACATTAGATAGTTTTTTTTTTTAATTTTTTTTAATTTTTTTTTAGTTCCATCAAATAAGCACTTAACGATTGGTATTAAATCTTAAACGCAGTGGATTCATTGCAAACGGGTGAGGATCTAGGAAGTCACTCGACTTGGAATAATGAACCACCATAGAAGCGTGATAGAATGTTTTGTTCCTAATTAATCCCACATTAGGTATGGTATTAATCATGTATATAATTTATTGGACACCTTTTCCTTAACCTTTACTAGTCGGTTTTTAAGTATTAGTTTTATCACAATAATTTGATAAACAACTCTTGCTAGGGCTTAACGTCTAGGAGAAGGCGTGGTTCCGAGGTTTACGAAAGACAGCCCTCACTAGTCGTCTAATGTTTGAAACTTCAATTTAATATTCACTGGTCTTCAGATTGAAATTAAAACAACAAATCCCTTAAATTAAGGACCACTTCAAAGCTCAAACCCTACAACTATTTCGCACTCTTAATAATGAGGACCACTTCAAACACCTACACCTAACCCATCCCCACTTTCCCCACCCTTTTCATCAAAACCTGTGGCCATATCACAATTTCAATTCAAAAAAATAAAAAATGAAAAACCATGTTGCTCATGTAGGATGGACAACTCTATTTACCCAAATCATCAATATGGTATATTGGTATAGGACACTCTTTGCCTAATAAAAATATCTATTCTGTAAACCGGATATAAAATACAGGATAATATAGTCCAGTTGTACGCTCTTCAAATCTACACCATTGAGAATTTGAGATCTTAATTCATTTTCAAACTTACAAGAATTGTTAAAAACTCGTACAATGCAAGATGATGTGGTCCATTGAAATTGCAATATTTCACAAAACCGCAGTTGATAATGTACTAATGGTGTGCTCTAGGTTCTAGAGTCTATAATTATTAATTTAAATTTTAAAGACACACATGACATGGCCACCAAAGACTAAGAGCAGTTGTGCACATGTCGTCGGGCCATTATCAGCTGTTTTTCAGAAACCACCCACCCACCTAATTGGGTCCCAGTCGTCCACGTCATCTCCACCCCCCGATTTTCACATTTCACATCTCAATCAATCAGACACAGGCCTGTTCCCCACTCAACTTCTTCAGTGAAGTGAATATGAGAGCCAGGACAAACCGACCCTTCTGAGCAGCCCAGCTATGACGCGAGACCACGTGTCCCCTACCATTAAGAAACCCCACCCCTACTGTTTCCGCCACGTGGAGTCATTATCACGCATGGGAGTGGTCACAACCACGTGGGCCCCCACCACTACCTTCAAAACCCAACCGACTGGTACACTCCACGCAATCCTTGTCCGTACATTTCTATTTACAACTGAAAATAATAACCACCAGCGTGCAGTTATTATCACCATTAACTGTTTTTAATGATGACGTCGCACCCCTTAAACCTGGATCTTTGCCTTTGATTGCTGTATTAATCCCGCTAATTGGAGATTAATTTAACTGAGATATTAACAAATTAATAGTACCATGTAGGAAGTTAACAAATTAATCCCACTAATTGGAGATTTTAGATAATAAAAAAAAAAAATTTGAAGCTAATTAACAAACAAAACACTCTATACTTGCTCTATATTTTCTTGATTTACTTACTTCAAGATACATTATGAATAAAAATCTCCGAAAAAAATAGAAATTAAAAGAAATGAAAAAACTAACATCAAAGTTAGTTGCACATGAACATCCAAGATCAAACCCAAGCAACTTCCAAAATCACCCCAAAAGAGAAAAAAAAATATTAAAAATTAATATAAAAATTTACATAGAAATTAAGTCATATTAATATTTTTGATATAACTCTCTTGATTTCTATTCCTTGAATTGTTTGATATATATATAAATTTTTTGGAGAGATTTTTTCTTTTGTAAAAAGAAAAAAACATTTTTGTAGTTAATTAAAAGTTGAGAGAGATTTACGGGATATAGAGACTAGGGTGATGATCTTGATCATTCCACTGAGTACTCTGATTCCAATACGATGCATGATCAACGGCATTAGGAAGATCAAACAAGCCTTGATCACCACCGTTGCTTCCCTGCCAATCCAACGATCCAAATCCACCACCATTCCCTGATCTATCCTGCAAAGCTGATAACTCATTCTGAACCGTCTGATCAAGCAACCCACTTGTCATGTTCGTCTGATGCTCTTGCAGTTGTTGTTGTTGCCAGTGCTCATGAGTCGGTTGAACATGTTGAGTATTCAACAAGTTACTGAAACCAAAAGACAATCCTTCGTTTGAAGATGACGTAATCAGACTCGTAAAACTCCCAATCTCTGAAAATATCCCACAATCAGAACCCTGCTCCATCAACGCCGTCGTCGAAGTCTCGAAACCAGAGTTGTTGTTGTTGTTGTTGTTGAAAAACTTGTTTTCACTCAAATTCAAAACATTAGACACTGAACTTGAAGAATGTACGGACACCGTTTCAACATTCGTATTATTCGTCGTGACTGTCAGACTGGAGCTTTCTCTACTTGAATGAGAATTCGTCTTGGGCTGATCTCTTTGAGACGTCGGTAGTGGTTGCTGCGATTGTGGATTTGGTGTTTGTGCGGCGGAGGAGTCCGAAGAGGGTTTTGGCTTGGAGCTACGTTTGGTCTTCCGGCAGCCACCGCCGACCGGAACGTTACGGAGGACACCTCCCTTGGTCCAGTACCGGCGACAACTCTTGCAGAAGTGACGAGGCTGAGAGAGATTGTAGTTGTTGTAATAACAGAACTTTGTGTTTAAAGAATCACAACGAGGGCACTTGAGTGCTTGGTGGTTCTGGTGGTTGTGGGGGCGTAGCCTGCGATCTCCGCCGCCGCTAAACAACCTACCTCCGCCGATTGAGTGGATGTCTTGCATTCTTATTAGTGTTTTCAGCTTGAATTACAAAGATAAAAGATTTTGACACCCAATAGATGGAATTGTAATAAAACACCAAGAATTTGATGAATTTAACTGTTGAGATTGCAGGAAAACCGATCTTCACATTTGCTGGTCTGAAAAAAACAACTTCTTTTTTTCGCTGTTGTGTGAATCAGTGAATTGAAATGGAATGCAAGTTTGTGTATGCGCGAGAAAACGATGAAAAATTAACTGAAATTCTTACAAATATCCCCCTACATATCTTCTAATAACATATTTCAGTCCAATTACCAAATTAACCTTCTACCATCACGAATTTACTCTAATTCCATCTGAATTTGCTAAAATACCCCTATCAGATAGGTACCCCTTGGGTATCAATGTAGGGGATGTTTTGGAAATTGCCGGGCTTATATCGGGGTTGACGAAGCGCGCATGGACAATAAGGAAATCAGGACCGTCAATGGGTGGACACGTGGACGGAGAAGAAGAGGAGAGAGTTGATGTCCACAAAATCAGGTTGTCTACTTGTCGGCCACCCCGGTTTATCTGCTGTGCTATCTTGGTGTCAGTACAACAGGTTCTTGTAGCGCCACGTTGTGTATTGTAATTGGTGAGTTGTCAAAAATGGTATTGTTAACAGTTGAGGTTACTGTACCTTGTATCTGACCCGGATACGGAGTAACAACTGCTTATTTAAACTGATAGTTTATTACATTTCTTCCAGTTCCTGATGCTGAATAAGATCGCGTTCTCAGAAAAGTATCCCTGAAATCATGCCACATATATTTTCAGAGTTGGCGCCTTGGCGATTGCATGAACTTTTACATTCTTGCATTTCGATATTATTATTATTATTACTACAGTATTATACTTTTATTCTATATGTTTATTTTTATATTATTTGGGGTATCTCTTATTGTTTGTACTTTGTAATGCTTGATCAAAACCTTTGACATTTACACTGTGTTTGGTTGGGAGGAGAAATGGATGGATGGAGGGAGGGAGAGAGGGTTGGAGGGAGAGATCTAATCCATTGTTTGGTTGGAGGGATGAGAGGGAGGGAGGGGAGGAGAGGAGGGAGAGCAAATCCACTTGAGCCCACAATTTTGTATCCTTCATGTGATGGGTGGATCAGAGGAGGGAGAGAAGATTGGAGGAAAATTACTATTATACCCTCAAATTTTATAATACCCTCAAATTTTTTTAAGGGTAATATAGTAATTTTATAAATTAAATACCAATCCATCGATCCAACCCTCATTTCAATACCAAACAACATGGAGGATTGATGTTATCCTCTCCATCCCTCCTACTCTCTCCCTCTTAATTCATCCATCGCTCATACTCTCCCTCCCTCCTACCAAACATAGCCTAACAAAATTTGAATCAATTGCAATTGAGGTGGCACAAGGACACAAGGTCACCCCCTACGTTAATGAAAATATATGTAGTTCCTTCTATTCACTTCCAATTTTTTTTTAATAATAATAATCATAAAATAAAATAAAAAACCAAAGAAAATTTAAAATTAAAGGACTATCCAAAATATATTATTTCACTTCAACTGAGTTAAAATAAAACTATACTTGTAGAATTTAGATTCTCTATTGAACTGGCCTAAAAAGATCTGACCAGGTAGGGATGGGCATGTGAGCCCACTAGGTGGGGATAGGGGTGTTTGGTGGGAAGTTTCCCCACCCGCACCCCCGTCCCACATTTCCCTCCATTTCAATCCCAATTTGCAATTTGAGATTCAAAATTCATCCATTTCAATCTTTCGTTTCTTTCTTTTTCGGTATCCATTCCAAAAAATAATAAAAATACATAATCTGAAATATATAATTGGTTTAATTTAATCGAAAATAAATACATAAAATATAAAATTAAAAAAATTAATATATATTCATGATTATGTACTTTTTAAGTAATTAATTAATTGGAGTCTCGCTACACTAGAAATAACTGTTTACATCACATTTTCGAGCCTCATCCCGTCATATTCTGGTACAATGTTCTTTATCAACTATGTAGATGCCGAAATTTTGAACAGCCGGAATTTTGAACAACCGGAATCAAGAAATTTGTGATTTGAGGTTTTCAGCACAGAGTTACATCCGTTGCAATATTGTCATTCTGGTATATGGTTTTTCTACGGTTTTGTTGTTGAGATCGTGTTTTCGAGCCTCATTGCATCATGTTCTGGTAAACAGTTCTTCATCGGCATTGTAGATCGTGGAATTTTGTACAATCTGTAATCAAGAAATTCATGATTTAGGGTTTTTGGCGCAGAGTTAAATCTGTTGCAATATTTCGTTTTGGTTTGCACATTTTCTAGGGTTTTGCAATTAAGATTGAATTTTCAAGCCTGATCATGTCATATTCCGGTAAAACATTCATCATCAACTTTGTAGATCGTGGAATTTCATGCAACATGGAATTAAAAAATTTGTGATTTGGAGTTTTCAGCATAGATTTATATATGTTGCAATATTGTTGTTATGTTTTGTGGTTCGTTTAGGGTTTTGCTGTTGAGATAGCAATTTCCAGCCTCATCCAGTCATATTCCGGTAAAATGTTCTTCATCAACTTTGTAGATTGTGGAATTTCCTGTAACTTGGACTCAAGAAATTCATGATTTGGGGTTTTCAGCATAGGGTTACATCCATTGCAATTTGGCTGCTTCGCAGGTTTAGGAACCTTTTTAGGGTTCATGAATAACGATTTTCCATGAGAGCCATGCATCCCTCTTCTCTCGATCTAGTGTGCCTTCTCAACCCTCTTTGAGCACTTTTGGTGATGTCGTGACATCTTCTGGTGTTGTTAGGATGATTCTGGCTCTAGTCATGGTTTCTTTTGGTAACAATTCTTATACTGTGAATTTGGGTCCTTAAGTTTCTAGTGCTTTATCATATGTCGATCTTTTGAAGGCTCCAAGTGTTCAGGTGGATAATTTGTCTATACCTCCATTTTTTTTTGAAAAAGAGAGGATATATTACAATTCACGTGGATCCTTCGGCTTATAAGTCTAGACTTGATATGTGCAACAATTCTCTGATTGGTCAGATTGTTCTTTCTAGTGGAGGGAAGCCTTAAAAGCTTATGGATTTGAAGGCCAAGCTTCACTTTATTTGGAAATTGAGTTCCGCTTGGCGTCTAATTTCTTTGGGTAGGGGGTTGAAACTAATAATGTATGGTGTGTATAAAACTATCTAGAGGGGGGTGAATAGATTTTAAACGATTATTACCAATTTTTACGATTAGTCAATATTATGAAATTACCCCGAACTAGTTAAAGCTATAAATCAAGTGTAAAGTGCGGAATTTAAATAACACTTGTTTTTTACGTGGAAACCTACAATAAGGAAAAACCACGGGCTGTTATGTGCGCCACACACGAACCTCGAATCCACTAATAGGTATGGTGTTTATAACCTAAATTGACCTCAATCTCTCACGGTCTATAACCCACCACTACTACCCGCAGGCCTATAAAATTGAACCTAGTCCAATTTGCTTGCGACCTAAGCAACCTTAGTCATAAGATTTAGTTCTCACCAAAGATATTAAACAACCTAAGTGAATATGCAAAGATATCAAAATATGTACTTAGTGCTAGGTTACACTAAATACTTATCTAGGATAATAAGATGACAATTAAATCAATCATAGATATCAATTGCTATAAGACATGGCATAAAACATAGCTAACATAGATTAAGCAATCCTAAGTTTAGCTATCACAATACAACACTCAATCAAGCTCTGTTATGTGATGCTTTGCCGTGGTTTGAGTGCCGAGCCTTGAGTGAGAGCGGCATGCTAGCGATAGCAATTCATCGCAGTTCAAGTGCAGCCGCTCCTTGGGTGACAGTGGCATGCTAGCGGTAGTCTCGATCCTGTTTCGTAATTTGGCCATATCTCACTCATTTGGAGTTCGATTTGGCTTATTTTTGAAGGGCAAGTCACATAATTTATAGGGCTATCATCTTAGCACTATAAATACATCTTTTTCTCTCATTTGTATAAAAGGAACAAAAGATACAAAACCCTAGAGAGAGATTAAAAGTTCCCTAGTTAGAGAAAGCACCAAGATTGCTTCTTTAACTCTCTAAACCCATTTCCACATGCATAAATCATCATCTAAGCATCATTTAGGATCATCTAGTATGTGCTAATGCATGGGTCTTCTTCAACACACATGGTATGATATGTTGAACACTATTATCTTACATAATTAGTGTTTTTACTTATCAATTTTATCTATATTACTTGTATGTTCTTGAGTAATTTCTATATACATGATTGAGATTATGTGTTAATTGTGTTATTTTTTGATAGCTTAATTGATTAGGTCATTATTGCCTAAAAGCTAAGCCATAAACATTCTTGTTTGATTTATTGATAACTAGGTTGATAGATTGTCTTTTAATTAACTAGTTAAGCTTTTGAATATTTGTGGGTTATTTATGATAGCTATTGTATTTAGGATTGTTTATCCTTAACATAGCTAAAGTGTTATGCCATGTCATATAGCTATTGTTAACCACTAAAATTGGCAAAGGACCAAAGAAGAATTTTCCATTTGGATACAAGGAAGAAGCACATGCCGAGATACCATCTAGGTACTCCTAAAAAGAAGAATACTGGATCGAATCTGGGTACCTACCTCCTCCCTCGAAGTAACCCTAACAAAGCCTAGCAATCCCGATGACCCCTAAAATGTTTCAACGCGGAGTTCAACTCAGATTCCTATCACGGAGCTCAATGAGGGTACCCCGCTACTGCACCGGACAGGTATCCCGTTACTAGATCAACAGGATACCCCGCTACTGCTTCAGTAGGGTACCCCGCTGTCGCATCTTATGGACATCTAGATACAACTTCAGCTGAAATATCCCGCTTCTACATCCAACCGGGTACCCCGCTGCGAGAACAACCGATATCAAGATACCCCGTCGACCAAGCACCTAACTAAGAAAGCATCAAACTAGAAAGAGGTGAGGTACACGAGAACCCAGATGAACCCAAATACCTCTAGGGATCCTCTCACCAGTTAACCATAAGAAACATTAACAGAATCTGAAATACGAATGTCCAGGCGGACAAGTCTTGAAACTCCAAAGCTAGAGGGATGAAACACAGCCATTCGTCTCTCGATAAAAAAGGTAGACTCCTTCCCGCCATTTAAGAATTCCATTTGAATAAGGAGTCCACTTGTATTAGAATCCTCTCCAAAAAGAATCACTTGATTCAGATAATTAAAGCTCCTACGAGATTGTCTCCTAGAGGGAGAGAAAGTCATATGATCGCCAAAACCCTATACCGAAATTATAGGAGTGCATGGCAAGCAACGGGACCTATATATACAATGCTACATTCATCAGAAAGGGAGAGAAAAAATTCGGCTCCCCAAACCCTACACTCGTATTTAATTCTACTTATCGACAGGCACGAGCATGCCATCTCCATCACCTAACGAAAAACATTGAATACCACCATAGATAATCATACCCCAAAAATTTCATCAGTTGTATGCATGTTTTTAACAATAAAATCGTACTTGTTAATCTTTCTTTGTATGAGTTTTTAGCTCGGTTTGATAGGAATCTTATTGGTATCGAACTACGTGATACCCCTTCGACCGAGATCTATCTCGATCTTGGTTCTTAAAGTTGTTATTTAGAGATTTACCCCAGTGATAATTTTCCATTAAAATTTTGGCACCGTCTGTGGGAAGGTATTTTCCCAACATTTATAGAAAAGTTGTCTTATCTCTATCCGGCGAAGCAGAAAGATGAGACTACGATCTTCTCAGGCCTATCCGGCTCCATCGGGACCTTTGTCACTCGCTTCCACCGAAAGAGCTCAAAGACGGGGTAAAGGATCCAGGAATGACAATCCGACACCAATACCTCCTCTAGTCATAGCCACATGCCCTTTGCCCCGAGATCCGATTGGGCAGGAGATCAATCGGGATATTCTAGAGCAATAGGCTACTGCCTACGTAATAGCCATCCGACTCAGAATGATAGCTCAAGGAATCCCCTTTGAAGCAGTTGGGATCGTAGGAGACATTGGCTCAGGTATCCGAGTACTAGTATTTGACCGACTAGGACCATCTCCATCAAACCCAGCTCGCCAAGTTAATTTCAGACCCTGACTGGTAAAGTCCGCGATTGAGATTCCACCGAGGAGGGTCCAACCCCTAGCAGGGCCAAAGGGAGAGAAGAAAGATCCACATCCAGACTTAGAAGGAAGCGCCAGATCCTGAAAAAGCCATAGAAGTAGGCACCAAAAAGCCAAGCGGAAGGAAGTGGTTGTTGATTCAGAAACCTCGGATGAAGAAAGCTCTGTGGCCCGATCCGGAAACGCTAAATCTCAACGCCTAGAGAATTAGATAGCCAAAATGGCTAAGGAGTTGGAGGAATTAAAGAAGGGAAAACACCAAGGAATCCGGAAGAACCCTCTAGGTGAGATGAATGCACCATTCTCCAAAGAATCAAGGAGGCTGAGCTCCTCCCCAAATTCAGGATGCCTTCCGAAAAGTACTCTGAAACAGAGGATCCTATCAGTTACTTGGAAAGCTTTGTCCACCAAATTGAAGTCCAGAATGCAACACGGTCAGCCATATGCAGGATGTTCCCCTCGACCTTGACTGACTGTACCACCAGGTAGTGTTGATTCTTTTTCTAAGTTCACCACAGCTTTCTGTGCACAGTTTCAGGGAATCAAGCCTCGTCACAAGGACCCTATCTTGCTTCAATATGTGATCCATGAGCGGGGTGAATCATTGAGGTCTTATATGGGGAATTCCATAAGGAAGTGATCCAGATGGGAGTATTCGACGAAAAAGAAACCTTGGCCAATTTCCGAAGAAACTTGTGGGCGAGCAGGGGCGAGCAGGTTATTCCGCTCTTTTGCTAAGCATCCACCAGAAACTTACTAAGAAACTTACAATCGAGCTTTAGAATAGGTGGACATAGAAGAGCAACTCCGAATCAACGTGGAGCATGATAAAGCCTGGTTGGCCCCGCGTCCTAAGAAGGAGGCTCCAAACCCTATACCCGTCAAGAGATTCCGAAATCAGCCCCCAAACAGGTTAACTTATAGGCCGCCTCCTATTCCCTTATACTAGGAAAGATACCTGACTAGGAGATCCCCTCACAAGAGATCGCCCCCCAGGGCGGCCCCTCTGAAAGAATTTACTCGGGTGGCAAGGGAGGAAGATGTATATAATCACTACACCCCCTTCAACGTTTCAAGGGAAACCATATACCTCGCCATCTGGGACAAAGGCCTACTCAAGAAGCCAAGCCCCATGAAAGTCCCAACTGACAGGAGGAACCAGTATAAGTATTAAGATCTACGAGGATGTCGGACACAACACCTCAGAATGCTACAGCCTCCACAATCAGATCAAAGGATTGGTAAGGGGAGGCCTACTAGCAGAATTTCTACAATAGGTACGGGATAGCATCAAGGAGGGGAAACGAATATAAAGCGGGATGCAGGAGGCGGCAGATAAAAGGAGGGATGGGGAAAAGGATCTGATGTAGTAGATTCAAGTGATTCATACCATTAGTGGAGGCCCCACCCTGGTTAGAACTTCCAACAATTCTAGGAAGAACCATGGAAGAAAAATTCTCAGACTCAACACAGCCCATGAGATATTCAAGGTCAGCAGTGGGTCCCGCGATCCGTTCCGCTCCACCAAGATTGTCTTTGTAGAGAAAGATGTCTACAATACAGTCCGACCATGTGACGATCCCATAGGAATCTCAGTACAGATAGCTAACTACCGGGTTCACTGTGTCTTGATCGATACAGGTAGCAGCGTTGACATCCTATTTAAGGGAGCTCATGAGCAACTTAACTTAAAGAATTCTTGCTACAACAGTTGCACTTTGCTTTTGTATGGTTTTACAGGGGACTCTGTAATGCCCATGGGATCAAAAATCCTACTGGTAATAGTCGAAGAAGCTCCACTTCAGCAGAATGTGATGACGAAGTTCATCGTGGTGGATACCCCGTCTGCTTACAATGCCATTCTGGGTAGGCCCTTTCTCTCAGGGATTATGGGGTACTATCCGTTTATCACAACGTCCTAAAATTTCTAGAAGGAATAGAAGTGGGAGAAGTGAGAGGGGATCAACAGGCAGCGCACAATTGCTATACGGTATCCACCAATCTCGCCGCGCTAGCCAGACAGTGCGCACACATGGCTAGTGAAGTAAACCCGGATACACCGAAACAATATCATTATGACATGGAAGAATGAGAGGTACCATATATAAACATAAAAGAACAGGAGGATGAAGAGCGGGGTTGGACTAGTGGTCATCCTGTGGATCAATTAGAAGAAATATCCATTAGGGGAAAAGATCTCACTAAGATGGTGAAAGTCGAAGGGGGGTTGGATCTCGAAGTCAAGGAAGACTTGATAAAGCTCCTTAGAGAATACAACGATATTTTTGCTTGAACCCATGAGGAAATGCCCGGAATTCCTCTTAGCTTGCCACTCACAGGCTGGCAATATATACAACCGTCAAACTAGTAAAACAGAAACGAAGACACTTCAACGCCGAACAGAATGCCGCAGTGTAGGAAGAAGTGGATAAACTCCTAAAAGCCGGGTTCATAAGGGAATCCCAATATCCTGAATGGATCTCCAATGTGGTCATGGTAACCAAATCTAACGGAAAATGGCATATGTGTGTGGACTACACCGATCTCAATCGGGCTTGCCCTAAAGATAGCTTCCCGTTGCCTAAGATCGACCAACTCATCGACTCTACTGCGGGAAACAAGCTTCTAAGCTTTATGGATGCCTTCTCGGGATACAATCAGATCATGATACATCCCTCAGATCAAGACAAGACCAGCTTCATTACAGGGCAAGGCCTCTACTACTATAAGGTAAAGCCATTCGGACTTAAAAATGCAGGTGCTACATACCAGCGTATGGTGAATAAATTGTTCAAGCAGTAGATAGGAAGATCCATAGAGGTGTACATAAACGACATGATTACAAAATCTTTAGAGGCCGGGCAACACCTAGAAGATTTACGCCAAACTTTTCAGGTAATTAGGAAGAACCAGATGAGACTGAACCCCACAAAGTGTTCTTTCGGGGTAGCAGCAGGAAAGTTCATGGGGTTCATGGTACATGAAAGGGAAATTAAGGCTAATCCTGAGAAGATCAAGGCCATACTAGACCTCAAGTCTCCCACAACACTCAAGTAGGCACAGGGATTGACAGGCCGAATAGCAGCATTGAACCAATTTATATCTCTTTCCACCGATAAGTGCCTCTCATTCTTCAAGATTATCAAACAGGGAAAGAAGCTAAAGTGGGATGAACAAAGCGAATTGGCTTTCCAAGCCTTGAAGGAATACTTGGCTAGTCCCATTCTACTGGTCAAGCCCTTCGCGGGAGAAGAGCTCCAACTTTACCTAGCCGTCTTAGAAGCTGCCACTAGTGGGGCCTTAGTGAAAGAATGCAGTGATGAAATACAGAGACCGGTGTACTATATGAGCCGTGTTTTCACCAAGTTTGAAAAAAATTATACCCTCTTGGAAAAACTCGCCTATGCCTTGGTAACTGCAGCCAGAAAAATCCGGCACACACTATCGTGTTAGTCACCGATCAGCTCTTACGACAATTCCTTTAGAGACTGGATGTGTCAGGCAGGCTGGTTCTATGGGCTCTAGAGCTCACCCAATTTGACATCAAATACAAGCCAAGGTCCACGATCAAAGCACAGGCCTTAGCCGACTTTGTAGTGGAGTTCAGCGTAAATCCGGACCAAGTTACCAAGCCCGACCCCAGTCCGAATTAGACCGATCTGAACTGCCTTGAAGATAACAAGACCTTGATTTTATACATAGATGGGTTATCAAGTCAATCAGGATGCGAAGCTGGAACAGTTGTGATAGACCTAGAGGGAGTCGAATGTAGCCACTGCTTCAGGTTTGAGTTCGAGTTCAAGGCTACTAATAACGAAGCAGAATATAAAGCCTTACTAGCGGGAATGGGAGTAGCAGAAGCCTTAGGGGCTGAATTCCTCCTAGTCAAGAGTGATTCCCAATTGGTGGTCAACCAAGTGTTGGGGTTGTACTAGGCAAAATGAGACAATATGGTAGCATATCTTGCTAAAGTCCGAGAAGTAATGTCGAGATTTAAAGGCGTAAGGATGGAATAGATGTTCTAGCCAAGATCGCCGCAGGTGAGAGGCATACCCTACCAAGGGGGGTACCTCTCTAACTGATACCCTGTTCCAGTATAGCCAGGGGGGTGGAGATCCTACCAGTCAATCGATTCCCTTGTTGGATGGATCCAATAGCGGACTACCTTCGAAGTAGTACTTTACCTGCAAATCTAGATCAAGCACGCAAACTGAAAAGAATCGCTACCCGGTACTACCTTGTGAAAGGATACCTTTACTGCAAAGGGAAATCCCTCCCCCTACTTAGATGTCTTCACCTAGATGATGCTAGCTAGGCACTTAACAAGGTACATTCAGGGGACTGTGGTAATCATGCAGCAAGCGAGACACTAGCCGACCAAATACTCAGAATGGGCTACTTCTGGCCGACTATACATCAAGATGCAAAAAAATTTGAACAATCCTACGAAGCTTGCCGAAAAACAGCAAACCTCTATCATCTCCCCCCGGAAAGGCTCTTCTCGATCAGTACACCCTACCCCTTTGCAATCTGGGGACTAGATGTAATCGGCCCGCTTCCTACTGCACCCGGCCAGGCCAAACATGCAGTGGTAGCAATAGACTATTTCACCCGATGGGTGGAAGCTAAGGCATTTGTCAGGATAACTGATGAAAAGACCACCAGTTTCGTTAAAGAGAGTATCGTTTACTGCTTCGGTACCCCGATGGCCATCATAACTGATCTAGGAAAGTAATTTGATAATGTCAAATTTAGAGAATTCTACGAAGATCGAAACATTGATCTCCGATTTGCATCAGTGGCACACCTTCAAACCAATGGGTTGGTAAAAGCTACCAATAAGACAGTAAAGAAGCTCCTAAAGAAAAAGCTCCAATAGAAGAAGGGGTTATGAATTGAAGAATTGCCCAATGTGCTATGGGGGTACAGAACAACCAGGAGGACTGCAACAGGGGAAACCTCTTACTCATTAGTATTCGGAACTAAAGCAGTCTTGCCCATCGAACACAAGCTTATATCATTCCGGATTCAAAACTATGAACCAGAAGATAACGAGGCTAAGTTAAGAGCCAATCTGGACCTACTCGAGGAGAAACAAAGCAAGATCGCTGAAAGGGTAGCAGTATACCAGAGTAAGATAGCCCGACACTTCAACAAGAGAGTGAGGATCCGTAACTTCAAAGAGGGAGACTTGGTTCTTATGAAGGTAACCCAGAACACACGAAAAAGATCAGACGGGGTCCTTGCTCCTAACTAGGAAGGCCCCTACCTGATTAAAGCAATGCTCTGGAGTGGTGCCTACAAGCTGGAGGACATGGAGGGATACCTGGTGGATCACACGTGGAATGCTGATCACCTTAGGAAATTCTGCCCTTAGAAATTCAATTTACATCGGCTGGAATACACACCCGATTTTACATTGTATTATTTGAAAAAATTCAATAAAGTTAGTTATCTCTCCTAGATGATTCTCCAATGATCACTCTGCAAGCTCCCCTACATAATTCTCCTTGCTGCCTTGGTCGGGGTATACCCTCCTCCGAGAAGCCTGGTGCTAAAGTGGCCTAAGTTGCCTACCAGGACTGATAATTTTCGCCAATACTGATTCGCCTCAAGACCAGGAAATAGCCTTATGGTGCTCCTGCTGCCTTGGTCGGGGAATACCCTCCTCCAAGAAGATTTTAATATTTCAGACTAAGGACCTGGACTCATGGCCTTAGTTGCCCACCGCATCCTTAAGACTAGGAAATAGTCTTAGGACGCTCCTGCTGCCTTGGTCGGGGTATACCCTCCTACAAGAAGGATCTGATACACTAGACTAAGGATCCGGACTTACTGCCTTAGTTGCCCGCCATATCCTCAAGACCAAGAAATAACCTCAAGGCGCTCCTGCTACCTTGGCTAGGGTATACCCTCCGCTAGGAAGCCTGGTGCTAAAGTGGCCTAAGTTGCCTATCAGGACAGACCATCATAAGGATCGGGACACCTTTTCAGGATACTCAGCTCCTTACTTCTCCGTCTTTCCAGGAAGGAATAACATTAGGGCATTAAAACTACCTTGGTCAGGGTATGCCCACCTCCGAGAGGCCTGATGCTAAAACAATCTAAAATTGCCTATCAGGACAGAATCAAGATACCTAGCCGAGATACCTGATGACTTGCTTCTTTTGAAGATACTTGTAGCTGAAGCAGGCTTAATTATCAATCGGGATATCCAGAACCTCAAACTGCTGCATACTCATTAAAAACCAACTAAAGAAAGGGATGTGTCCACCTGCTAGATCCTGTTAATGTTTACAACGACAAGTTACAAGATCGTTATATGGCTATCAAGTATCCCAATCAGGAAGCAGGCCTCCAAATTCTATATTGTCTCCCTTAAAAGACGGTTTTCATCCTACAACAGCCTTTTCTCCCTCTTCAGGTATTCCCTCTCCTCACACCGACGCAGGGATCGGACTGTCTCGGTATCCAGGCAGCGTAGATAGTGCCGGGCCTCTACCACGGCAGCCTGCCTACCATCTTTAGATGCTTTAGCAGCCTGGAGTAGAGGGGCCATGCTCTGCTGGGCTTGAGCCAACTTCTGCTGGGTATCCTCCAGCTTGGCCTGAAGCCCTATGTAGGCTTCCTTTAGAGTCAGCAGTTGTTTCTCCATGGCCAAAGCAAATTTAAAACCTTGTAAGAAGAGGAATAGTCAGTACCAATAGAAAAGAGAGGAGAATAACAAGGGGAGAAGTAGATTGCTACCTCAGCCAATATAGAAGCCCCTTTGGTCTCCAAAATTTATGTAGGAAGTTTCACCATGTTCATTAAGCTCCCTCCAGGGTAGGATGCTATGAACCGGGATACGACCTCGTCGTGGGAAACACCTCTTGACCCCGATCCCCAAGGAACATCAGCGGCAAGATAGAAGGTGGGAGTAACTTCCTTCTCTGTAATTCCAAGTTGCTCCTTGGAAGGCAATACTGTTGGAAGAGGATTAAGAGAAGTGCCCACAGCAGAAGGAGCAACAACCTTTCTGGTGTCCCGGGGTATGAATAGAGGGGCGAGTAGAAGTCCTGACAAGCAATCCTGCAGAAGCATGAAGAGGCGAAGGGACCTTGGCTGAAGGTTTAGCTAAAACAAAAGGAGGAATAAGGACCGTGTCAGGCTGGGTAGTTGTGATCTGGGCAGTACTGTAGGGAGAATGAGGAAGAGATGGGACAGGAGAGGTAGAAGGAGGCAAATCCACACCTCCTGTCCATGTCCCAGATGATGTAGGAGAACCGGTCACCTGCGGGGTAGCAGAGACTATTAAAAAGAAGATAACTTAGTAAGGAAGGGAGAGTAAAAAATGTACATACATAAATAAAGCAGACAGATGAAGTTTCTATACCTGGAAGCACGTAGGAGATCCTCAAAGACTTCTCTAGCCGGGCTCCTTCGAAGAGATCCAAAGTAGGATATTGCACATTGATGTACCCCCTTTTTAAAATCTTTCCCAGAATATCCTGAGATTCTAGAGAAAAAACCCCCTTCGCCCATTTTTCTTTAGCTGTGAATTGAGTTGGGACAAGGTACTCGAATCCCCCAATATAAGTCGTATTCCCCCATTCGCCCTTGACAATGAACCACTATTCCTTCCATGGTAGAGCATATTTAACATTCACACCAGGAATGATGAACTTTATCTCGTTGAAGGCCCTCAAACCACGTGGTACTAAGTTCTCTATCTGAAATAAGTAACGTATCTCATCAAAGCCTGGCTCACTGTCTATGTTGTCCCTCGCACACTGCTCCCTCTAAAGCACTAAGAAGCCTGTCAAATGCTTATAGAAACCCGGTGAGATCTGGAGAGGTGCCAATTCTAGAGAGACCAAAGCCCGGCGAAGGGTCAGATGAAGAGGGAGCCGGACTTCGCATTCAAAAGCCACTTTATGGATGAGGAGGACATCTCGCGGCAGGGTGTAGACGTCATATCCCCGATGAGGGAGGGAGAGATCGATGTCATCCGGGATTCGATACTCCTCCCGTAGCTTAGCCAAGGTCTCCACCATACATATAGAATCGGGAATGATACGCCCATCATGAAAGGAGGTGAAACAACCGGTATGCACCCCGGTCAATGTAACGACAGGCGTATCACCAGCCTCCCTACCTCACCACCAACCCTGGTATCTTCTTCGTCAGTGAGGTGAACTGGGTCCTCTGGCATATTATGGAAACCCGACCCGATTCTTGGGTTCCTTATAGAATGACGGCGTAACGGCGTTTGTTCGGACTCGTCCACTTCGTTTTGACCTTCTTTTTTTCCCAGCAGTATCAGAGAACCTGCCTCGGATCCCTCCGCAAGAAGTTCATCGAGACTGTCAGGTGAAGGGGGCAAATCGGGACGAGGTTCAGAGGAAGTGGGATGAAGACTTGGGAAAGAACTGGAAGTTTTGAAGGAGACGCCGTTAGAAAAGAAAGAGGAAAGCCTGAAAGATTGCTGGTAAGAAGAAGAAAGAAAAAAAAGGCTAGTGTTTTTTCTTTGCTGCTTTTGAATTTGAAAGTAATGATGAAGTGTAGCTGGAATTCTGGGTTACTTATAGACAGAGACAGTCGGTCACGCACATGGAAACCGAAATTGATGAGGAGCTCGTAACCGGTAACGTGCTAGAAAACCGGAATTGAAGGGGAATGGATGACCGGCAACGTGCTTGGAAGACGTGCCAATGGCGGTTTTGTATTAATCGCGCCAAAACGGCTTGTTTTTGAAATCTGCAAGCTTATCACCATCTGACAAGTGGCTAAAACAAAATGATTACCAACGTATCTAGGTGGGATTTCCTTCTCGGCTATAATACCTAACCGGACAGCTGACAGACATGGTAGAAAATCCTTCAAGCAAAAATAGAATCCTGACTCCAACCCCGATAAGACAGCTGTGTTCAAGTCAAGAGGACTTCTGTTAACCACCAAAATTGGCAAAGGACTAAAGAAGAATTTTCCACCCGGATACAAGGAAGAAGCACATGCCGAGATACCATAGGTACTCCTAAAAAGAAGAATACTGGATCGAATTTGGGTACTTACTTCCTCCCTCGGAGTAACCCCAACAAAGCCTAGCAATCCTGATGACCCCTAAAATGTTCCAACGCGGAGTTCAACTCAGAATCCTATCACAGAGCTTAATGGGGTACCTCGCTACTGCACCGGATAGGTATCCCGTTACTAGATCAACAGGATACCCCACTACTGCATCAGCAGGGTACCCCGCTGTCGCATCATACGCACATTCAGATACAACTTCAGCTGAAATATCCCGTTTCTACATCCAACCGGGTACCCCGCTGCGAGAACAATCGATATCAGGATACCCCGTCGACTAAACACCTAACCAAGAAAACATCAAACTAGAAAGAGGTGGGGTACACGAGAACCCAGATGAACCCAAATACGTCTAGAGATCCTCTCACCAGTTAACCATAAGAAACATTAACAGAATCTGAAATACGAATGTCCAGGCGGACAAGTATTGAAACTCCAAAGCTAGGGGGATGAAACGCAGCCGTTCATCTCCGGATAAAAAAGGTAGACTCCTTCCCGCCATTTAAGAATTCCATTTAAATAAGGAGTCCACTTGTATTAGAATCCTCTCCAAAAGGTATCACTTGATTCAGATAATTAAAGCTCCTACGAGATTGTCTCCTAGAGGGAGAGAAAGTCCTGTGAGACCGAAATTATAGGAATACATGGCAAGCAACGAGACCTATATATACAATGCTACATTCAATAGAAAGGGAGAGAAAAAATTCGGCTACCCAAACCCTACACTCGCATTTAATTCTACTTATCAACAGGCACCACAGATTAAATACCACCACAGATCATCATACCCCAAAAATTTCATCAGTTGTATCCAGGTTTTTAACAATAAAATCGTACTTGTTAATCTTTTTTTGTATGAGTTTTTAGCTCGGTTTGATAGGAATATTATTGGTATCAAACTACATGATACCCCTCCGACCGATATCTATCTCGATCTAGGTTCTTAGAGTTGTTATTTGGAGATTTACCCCAGTGATAATTTTCCATTAATAGCTATTTTCATATCTAGGATTTATTTTATTGTCATCATATAATCCTTTATAAGCATTTAATATACCCTAGCATTACTTGCATATTTGGATATTTCATAATATTCACTTAGGGTGTTTGATCTCTTCGGAGAAGTAAGTCTTATGTGATGACTGGGATTAAGTCGTACACCGGGATTAGGTGTTCACATATGCAATTGGACTAGGTTCACTTATACCGGGATTAGGTAGTGGTAGTGAGTTATATACCAGGATTAGGTTGTAATCACTTTCAACATTAGTGGATTCGAGGTTCGACTGTGGCACACTTACTAGCCCGTGGTTTTTCCCGTGAGGGTTTCCACGTAAATATCTTGTGTTATTTATAATTCCGCAATTAGTACACTTGATATGTTATTGACTAGATAGGGGCATTTTCGGAATATTGATTAATCACGAAAATTTGGTAATAAGGGTTAAAATATATTCACCCTCCTCTAGATTAATATTTATACATACCGTGCATTATTTGTTTTAATTGGTATTAGAGCGGGTTCCTAGATATACTTAGGTGATCCTATGCTTATTTTGGTGTGTTTTGCATTTTGTATGTATTTGATTGATTTCATACATTTTGCATTCTTCTCATTTGCATTCGTTTAACTCAAACACTATGAGTGAATTTGAGAGAGAAGAAATTGACTCCGATAAGGAGATGACTCTCTTTATTGAGAGGTTTAGGAGATTTGTGAAATCAACCACCTTACCTCCTAAGAAAAAGTTGACCACCTCACCTTCTAAGAAGAAGTAGACTATTGCTTTGAAGACTTCGAAGCATGAAAGAAGAAGGATGACTCGAATAACGACATGGCACTCATTGACAAGCCGAACCAAGAAGTGTCTTCAAGAGAGGAGATTCATTGCTACGAATGTGGAGGATTCAGGCATATCTCCTTAGAGTGTGGAAACTTGAAGGATAGAAGGAAAGGAAAGACGATGGCCACCTCATGGAGTGAGGATGAAAGTGAAGAAAATCCTTCAATTGATGAAGAGCTTGCCATTAACTACATGGCATTTGGAGCCAAACGTGTAGAAGTTGAAGAACATGGCAAAGTTGCTTTGACTTGTGATCCTAAAGAAGAACTAGATATAAAAGTAGCTAAAAAAGTAGTTGGTGTAGCTACTCATTGGGATTTGGCTCATACTTCATCAAGAGACAAATTTGATGATCCGGATAAGGAAGACGACTCCATTGGTGAGATGGAGAATATAGGAGATGACTTAAATAGTGAGAATCCATCATCTAACTCCACAAATGGAAATGTGGAGAGTATGGTTCTTAGTGACTACAAAGTCAAAGATGAAAGCTCTAGGATAAAGAATGAGAATGAGATTCAAAGATTAAAGGAAGAAAATCTTGAGCTTTCAACACTAGTTGACCACTTGAGTGAAGAAGTGGTAAGATCCATGGTGGATGAAGATAAGCTAAAAGACGATTTAGCCTTATCTAAGAGGAGAGAAGAAGAGTTGAAAAGAGAGCTTGAAGAAGTTAAGGCCTTAATAACTAAGATGGCTTCAAGCATCGAGAAGCTTGACCACATGTTGGGAGTTGGAAAAATGCCAAATGACAAAAGAGGTCTTGACTACATTGATGACAATGATGCTTCCTCCTTAAGTAAGACAACCTTTGTCAAGAGCATCAACATCAAGATGTCTTCTCCTCCTCAATAACCTAGGAAAATGATATACTTAGGAGAGCATTCAAGAAATGCCCAAGCAAAAATGGCACCATATGGTCAAGCTCAAGCTCAACCCCAAAGGGCTCCTCATGCTAACTTCCCTCAACCTAAGATCCATAAAGGGAAGTGTTCAATCATGCAAGCTCAACCAAGAAAGCAACATTGTTTTGGTCATCAACAAAAGAGGAGAGATTCTATCCAAGAATCAAGACAACCACAACGACAAGGGAAAACACCTATGCATTCTCAAGGGAATGGTATGATTCCTAACTTTATCCCCACTTGTCATTTTTGTGGTATTGATGGTCATGTTAAACCATGTTGCTTGCATTACATTAAAATCTGTAGAGTTAAAAGCATGATTGAAAAGAAAAAGGCTAGAGCTAAGATGCATGTTCATAAAAAGGAAGAAAACCATTTGCATGATCCTTTTCCATCTAGAACTTTAGAACCTATGACCACTAGGAATGTAATTGTGGCACCTAAGTGGAAAAGAAAAGACGAACCCGCTTGCTACAAGACTAACATGTCTCCTATTGCTTCAACTAAGTCCAATGGACTTGGTAGGTCTTTAGAACCTCATGCCCTTTATTGAAGTGGTATGGAATTTGACCCCATATGGGGAACTCAAGCAAAGAGAGCATTTGCATACTTGTTGCATTCAAAAATTTGATATATCATATGCTTCTTTATTAATTGCTTGAGTAAATTGGTTGCACATATGCTTATATGTTTTTACTTCGATAAGTGTGAACCTTGCTTGTATTGCAATCCATGTTATATTTATGTTCAAACATGCATTTTTGGACTAGGAGATATATACATAGGAAGTACTCTTTGAATGACCTATAATGATCTCCATGACATGATGATTGTTAAATGACATGCTTAAAATGAGAAAAGCATGATTTCAAATGTCGTGCTAAAAATGAAAAGCATGAATTGTTGATTGCATTTTCTTAAATGTGAAAATAATGTGTGAAAAGGAAAATGAGACTCAAATGAGAATCAAAATGCCTCTCTTTCTTTACTTGTGGAACATGGCTACTATCATACAGGTATCTTACCCGAAAAAATCAAATTGGGTGCAAAAAGGTCGCTCATGCCATGTTTTGCTTGTAAGGTTAGATATAGTTGCTCATTAATTTTAATTTATTAAAAACTCTATATCCGTGCTTGATTAATGACAAATGGTGAAATTGGTTTGAATTCTTAAAGGAAACCTTTGTCATTTGCTTTGCCAAATACCATTGCTTTTGGATTTGAATGCAACATGCATTGCATGCAAAGCATAATAATCACAAATTTTTATTAAAATAAATCTCCTTGTTCTGTCCAATTAATTGAGTTGCATAAAGTGCATTATATGATTATGCAAATGACTTGTATGCTACTATCTCTCTTTGCTACAAGTGGCCCGGTTGGGGAATACTCCTTTGCCCATCTCATGACAAAAAGGGGGAGTAATATATAGTTAGGGGGAGAATACTAAATTACTAAATTGTTGTAGCATTCACATGATTGGGGAGTTTACTTTTTTATGGGAGAGTAACTCGTTGAGGGGGAGCATTTGCATTACACATACATTGCATGATGTTGTGCTTAAATTCTTATTGCAAATGCTTGTTTTATCTCACTTGATTAATCTCATATATACTTGTATTGGAAAATATAGAAACTTTGTTTTGAAGGACTGATTGTTCTACAAGAGATTGAAGACTTGAAGATCATAGCTTTTAATTATCTCGTTGTAATGTAGAAAATCCCTTTAGTTTCTATTAATGTTGTGATGATCAATATGAGTGGTAGTTTTGTCATGAAATAGCCAAAGGGGATGATTGTAAGGATTCCCATTTATTGATTAGCTTATTTCGTGGAAAAACCACATATTGGGGTATGATGTAAGGGTAGCTTAGGTATTTGATGGTTGGTGTTTTGCACAACCAAGACCCGTTCACGACCTCAAGAGAAGAAGCACCAAAAGTATATTCTAGTGCTTTCTTGCATTGAAGAGATTTAGTTGCACACACACACAACTCATGCATATATCTTATTCTTGTATGATGTGTGTTTTATATGTGTGCATGCATGTTCTTGAACATCTCTTCTTGCATGTTTTATTTGATTGTATCTTGTTCATTGAAATGCCAAGACATGTTTAGGCATTAGGATGCAAAGCCATGAATTCTATTCATGCATGTTTTTAATTGAGTGCACCTTGTTCAATGACAATGCCATGACATGTTAGGCATTAGGATGCATTCACTTCCTACACTTGCACTTCATGTTTGCCAGTTTTAAGTGTGGTGTAATTCGTTTTTCGAAGATGATCGGAAATGTCCACGCTTGTACGATGGTGTGCATGTCTTAGCGCGATGGTTGACCACCTTGAGAAGGTCTCATTCTTCTCTTGGATAAGTATTAGATTCGGTTTGGTTATTTGGAGTAAAGTGTCTAGTTTCAAAAGATTGGTTTCAATGATTTAAATGTTTTTCAAAACTGATCTTTGTATGGTCTTGTGACCATAACTTTTTATAAAAAGATTGAAATTGAGTTTTATAAAATTCTAGGCAAACTAGACACCCATACCTTTCCAAAGGTATATTATTTGTAATATTTCATAACCGTTTGGATTGATTTTGAAATCTCCAAAGTGGCCACTAAAACAGGGCATCACTATTGTTATCCGAATCTGACCATTGGTCACTCAGTTGACCATAACCTTTTCTACAGGCATCAAAATGTCATTCCTTAAATTGGAGTAGAAAGTAGACTTCCATACCTTTCCAATGATATATTATATGAAAGGTTTCGATGTTGTTTGGTCATGTTTTGAGTCGCTTGAAAATCAAGCTTTGTGTTGTGATGCTTCGCCGCGGTTTGAGTGCCGTGCCTTGAGTGAGAGTAGCATGCTAGCGACAGCAATTCACCGCGGTTCAAGTGCCGCTCCTTGGTTGAAACTGGCATGCTAGCGGCAGTCCCAACCCTATTTCGTAATTTGGCAATATCTCACTCATTTGGAGTCCGATTTGACTTATTTTTGAAGAGTAAGTCACATAATTTATAGGGCTATCATCTTAGCACTATAAATACATCTTTTTCTCTCATTTGTATAAAAGGAACAAAAGATACAAAACCCTAGAGAGAGATTAAGAGTTCCCTAGTGAGAGAAAGCACCAAGATTGCTTCTTTAACTCTCTAAACCCATTTCCACATGCATAAATCATCATCTAAGCATCATCTAGGATCATCTAGCATGTGCTAATGCATGGGTCTTCTTCAACACACATGGTATGATATGTTAAACACTATTATCTTACATAATTATTGTTTTTACTTATCAAATTTATCTCATTTATTACTTGTATGTTCTTGAGTAATTTCTACATACATGATTGAGATTATGCGTTGATTGGGTTATTTTTTGATATCTTAATTGATTAGGTCATTATTGCCTAAAAGCTAAGCCATAAACATTCTTGTGTGATTTATTGATAACTAGGTTGATAGATTGTCCTTTATTCAACTAGTTAAGCTTTTGAATGTTTGTGGGTTATTTATGATAGCTATTGTATTTAGGATTGGTTATCCTTAACATAGCTAAAGTTGTATGCCATGTCATATAGCTATTTTCATATCTAGGATTGATTTTATTGTCATCATATAATCCTAGATAAGCATTTAATGTACCCTAGCATTACTTGCATATTTGGATATTGCTTAATATTCACTTAGGGTGTTTGATCTCTTCGGAGAAGTAAGTCTTGTGTGATGACCAGGATTAGGTCGTACACTGGGATTAGGTGTTCACATATGCAATTGGACTAGGTTCACTTATACTGGGATAAGATAGTGGTGGTGAGTTATATACCGGGATTAGGTTGTAATCACTTTCACCATTAGTATATTCGAGGTTCGAGTGTGGCGCACTTACCAGCCTGTGGTTTTTCCCGTGAGGGTTTCCACGTAAATATCTTGTGTCATTTATAATTCCGCAATTAGTACACTTAATATGTTATTGACTAGATAGGGGCATTTTTGAAATATTGATTAATCATGAAATTTTGTAATAAAGGTTAAAATCTATTCACCCCACCTCTAGATTAATATTTATACATACCGTGCATTATTTGTTTCAGAAGTGTGTGTGTGCAACTAAATCTCTTCAATGAAATCTAAGCACAAAAGATAAACCTTTGGAGTGCTTATCATCTTAAGGTCTAGAAATGGCCTTTGAGCTTCATCATTATTTACCTAAGCTACCTTTAAAATTCAAACCTCAATTGTGGTTTGTCACTTAAATAAGCCAATCGAACTTTGAGGAACTTACAATCTCCCTCTTTGGCTATTTCGTGACAAAACCAACATTCACATTGATCCTCACAACAAAATAGAAACTACAGGTCAACAATGATTTTCTACATTACAAATAGATATAAAAAAGATAAAACTTCAAGTCTTCAATCTCTTATAGAATAATCAATCCTTCAAAAACAAAGTTTCTACACTTACAAGACAAGTGCAATGTGAGATGATCAAGTGAAAATAAACAGGCATTTGCATTTAAAGAAATTAAGCACAACATCATGCAATGTATGTGAAATGCAATGCTAACCCTTAACGGGTTGCTCCCCCTTAATATGCAATCTCCCTAACATGCGAATTGGCTACTCTCAATAAGCACTCTCCCTTACCATATACTACTCCCCATTTTTGTCATGAGATAGGCAAAGGAGTTTCCCTAGCTGGGTAACTTGTAGCAAAGAGAGATAGTAGCATACAAGACATTTGTATAGTCATTATACAAGAACATTATGCAAGTCAATTAATTGGAGAGAAACAAGAAGATTTATTTTATGAAAATATGTGTGATAAATATGCTTAGAATGCAAGACATGTTGCATTCAAGTCCACAAATCAATAGTATTTGGCAAAGCAAATGACAAAGGTTTCCTAAAGAATTCAAACCAATTTCACCATTTTTCATGATTCAAAGCAAGGATATAGAGTTAACAATCATTCAATTTTATTGAGCAACTATATCCAACTTTGTAAGTAAAACAGGGCATGAGCGACTTTTGAGCGACTTTTGCACCTTATTTGATTTTTCCGGGTAAGATACCCATATGATAGTAGCCATGTTCAACAAGTAAAGAAATAGAGACATAGGATTTTAAAGTCCTTTGAACAGATACTAGATCCTTGTTTCATTTGAGTCTCATAAGCTTTTCACATATAGTTTTGCATTTAAGAATATGCAATCATCAATTCATGTTTTTTTTTTTTTGTTTTTTTTTTTTTTATTTGAGCATGTCATTTAATCAATCATCATGTCATGGAGATAATCATAGGTCATTCAAAGAGTACTTCCTAAGTATATCTCCTAGTCCAAAAATGCATGTTTGAACATAAATATGACATGGATTGCAAACAAAGCAATGGTTCACACTTATTGAAGAAAATATCATAAGCATATGTGCAACCAAGCTACTCAAGCAATTAATAAATAAGCATAATGTTTATCAAATTTTTGCATGTGACAAGTATGCAATTACTCTCTTTGCTTGAGATTCTTATATGGGGTCAATCAAAACACATCACTCCACGAGACATATCCCAATAGATCTATTAAGTGTTTTAAACCTAGTTGCATCTAAAGGTTTAGTAAATAAGTTCACTAGTTGATCATTTGTACCTACATGTTCAAGTACAATGCATTTGTTCTCAACTAGTTCTCTTATGAAATGATGGCGGATGTCAATATGCTTATTCTTAGAATGTTTTACCAGATTCTTAGAAATATTAATAGCACTCATGTTATCACAAAAGAGGGTTAGAGTACCTTGATTAAATCCGTAGTCGACTACCATTTGCATCATCCATAGGAGTTGTGTGCATCCACTCCCCGCAGCTATGTCTTTGGCCTCGGCCTTGGACAAGGAAATCGAGTTTTGCTTCTTGCAAAACTAAGACACCAAGTTGTTGCCTAGAAAGAAGCAACCGTCTGATGTACTTTTTCTATCATCGCAATTTCATGCTCAATCCGCATAACTAAAGCCAATTAAACTATCAATGTCAAAAGAGTACCAAATCCCATAGTTGGATGCCACATTCACATAGCGAATGATTCTCTTAACGGAAGAGAGATGTGACTCCTTGGGATTCGTTTGGTATCTAGCAAACACACCCACACTAAAAGAAATATCGTGCCCATTTGCGGTCAAATAAAGCAAGCTACCAATCATCCCCCGATATAGAGTTTGTTCCACACTTTTTCCACTAGCATCCTTGCTTATCTTCAAAGTGGTATTCATGGGTGTATCACAATGTTTGGCATTTTCAAGGCCAAATTTCTTCAATAGGTTTTTAGCATATTTAGATTGGGTTACCAAAAATCCTATCATTTATTTGCTTAATTTGTAAACCTAGGAAGTAACTTAGCTCACGAATAAGACTCATCTCAAACTCTTGAGACATAATATCAACAAATTGTTAGACTTTGGTGTTGTTTGTGGAGCCAAACACTATATCATCAACATATATTTGAGTTATAAAGAGCTCATCATTGTCTTTCTTGATGAATAGAGTTTTATCAACACTACCCTTTGTGTAGTTATTGTCAACAAAAAATTGAGTGAGGCGCTCATACCAAGCCCTTGGTGCTTGTTTCAACCCATATAAAGCCTTCTTGAGGTGATAGACATGGTTGGTGATGTGCATTCACAACCTCTTGGGTTGTTCTACAAACATTTTCTCTTGCAAGAAGCCATTTAGGAAGACACTCTTCACATCCATTTGGTGCAATTTGAACTTATGCACATAAGAAATTGACAAGAGAAGCCTAACGGACTCTAAACGTGCAACGAGAGTAAATGTCTTCTCAAAGTCAATACCCTCAATTTGAGAGTACCCTTGTACAACAAGTCTAGCCTTGTTACGCATTATGTTGCTATCCTCATCGGATTTGTTCTTATATGTCAATTTGGTGCTTATGACATTAGTGATCTTAGGCTTAGGAACTAGAGTCCAAACCTCATTTCTTTCAAATTGGTTTAGCTCTTCTTACTTGGCAAGAACCTAAAACTCAACATTTAAGGCTTCATCAACCTTTTTGGGTTCAATTTGAGAGGTGTAGCATGTGTAGCTAATTAGATTAGCTATTTGACACATAATCCTAACACCCTCATTCATATCTCCTATAACATCATTTTTGTTATGGAGATGTCTAACCCATGGAATGAGTTCTTTAGACTTCAAGAGAGGAACTATATCTAGGAGTTGTGTGTCTTTTTCATCTAGGTTAGAGCTCCCATCAATAAGAGTCTCCATAACTTTCTCCAAAAGAGAATCATCTACTACTACAACCTCATTCTCATGGTCACTAAACTTGAGCCTATTATCACCAAAGACAACATTCGAAGATTCCATGACGCACTGAGTCTTCAAATTGAAAACTCTATAGGCTCTACTATTCAAGGCATAGCCAATAAAGATACCTTCATCACTCTTAGCATCAAACTTTTCAAGTTTATCACGGTCATTTAAAATGTAGTACTTTCTTCCTAGGGACATTGTTGCTAAACAACATCACATGGGCTATCTCTTAAAGGACCCTATTCTTTCTCTCAACAACTCCATTTTGTTGAGGTGTCCTAAGAGCTGAAAACTCATGGGAGATGCCTAGGCTATTGCAATAGCTTTCAAAGTAGGCATTCTCAAACTCTTTTCCATGGCCACTTCTAATTCGTTTAATGCTTTTAATATTATAGTCTTTTTCATTTTCAAGTTTATGGCAAAGCATTTTAAATTTATCAAAAGTTTCAGATTTTTCTCTAAGAAAATATGTCCACGTGAACCTAGAGAAATCATCTATATAAACAAAATGTATCTCTTTCCATCTAAACTCTCGGTTTACATGGGACCTATAAGCTCCATACGGAGAAGCTCTAGGGGCTCCTTAATGGAGAGATATTTGCCTTTCTTGTGCATGCTTTTGGTTTGTTTTCCTTGTTGGCTAGGTCCACAAACACCATTAACTTTCTTCCCAAGCTTAGGAAGGCCACACACAACATTGAACTTATCTAGGATTCATAAATCCCTATAGTTCATATGGAAAAGTCTTTCATGCCACAACTCTATTTGCTCATCCTTGGACATATTACAAGAGACAACTCTAGCCTCAACACAATAGCAATTGTCGCTAGATCTTATACCTTTCAATAAGGTTTGTCCATCGGGCTTTAGGATTGAGTAATCATCTTTACTAAACAAGACGAAAAATCCTTCATCACTAAGATGAGAAATGTTTATTAAATTGGCTTTCAAGCCATCAACATATAAATCATTTGACAAGGAGGGTAATCTGGGAATGGGAATGGTTCATTTCCCTATAAATCTCTTTTTGGATCCATCACCATAGGTGACACATCCTCCTTCCTCCATGATAAGAGTTTCGAAGAAACTCTTGTTTCCCGTCATGTGCTTAGAGCACCCACTATCTAGGTACCAAAAATTAGAAGAATTTCCTTTCAAGGCAATTTGAGTAACATGGCAAAAATACTTTCTTTCCTAGTGGTCAATGGTACATGGGTTCTATATGTCATAGTATCATACACATTTGTTTCATTTTTCCTAAAGACATGCATCTTGGCTCTAGCCTTTTTCTTTCCTATCATGCTTTCAACTCTACGCATTTTGATATAATGAAAGCAATTCGGTCTAATGTGACCATAAATACCACAAAAATGACATGTAGGTATAAAGTTAGGAATCATATCATAACCTTGAGTATGCATTAGAGCATTCCCATGTCTTTGTAGTTGTCTTGGTTGTTGATAAAGATCTCTCCTTTTTTGTTGTTGACCAAGACTTGGTTGCTTCCTTGATTGAGCTTGCATGATAGGTTTCTTCCTTTGATGGACTTTAGGTTGAGGGAAGTTAGCTTGAGGAGCTCTAGTAGCTTGAGCTTGAGGCATACTTTTTAGAGCCACCTTCACTTGAGCACTTCTTGAACACTCTCCTAAGCCAATTTTCTTCCTAGGTAATTGACGAGGAGGAGATTCCTTGAGGTTCATGCTCTTGACAAATACGGTCTTGCTTAAAGTGGGGGACATCTTGCCATCTTTAAACCCAAGACCCTTCTTGTTAGTTGGCATTTTTCCAACATCCAACATGTGGTCAAGTTTTTTAGTGCTAGATCCATAAAATCTCTAGCATCTTCAAGCTCCCTCTTTATCCCTTCTTCACTCCTTTTAGATAAGTCTAACTCTTTTCTTAGCTTATCTTCATTCTGCATGGTTCTCAGCACTTCTTCACTTAAGTGGTCAACTTATGTTAAGAGCTCTAGGTTTTCTTGCTTCAATCTCTTAATTTCTCTTTTGTTTTTTAACCTTGAACTCTCAAACTTGACTATGTAATCTTGGAGGTCCATCCTATCCACATTTCCATATGTGGAGTGAGATGAAGAGCCATAATCACTTGAGTCATTTTCCTCTTGACTCTCATCCTTATCTTCACTATCTCCTTTGCTTTTGTGGGAGGAGGCAAAGGCTATGAAGTTAGCCATGAGTTCTTCATCATGTGAATACTCATCTCTCTCGTTATAGTTATCACTTCCACTTGATAAGGTCGTTTGTGTGCTAAAAAAAAAATACTATTTTTATGTTCTTTTGAAAACCATGTTTTAGCCACTTAAAAATCCTTTAAAATGTTAATTCTTAGCAAGTGGTAAGCAAGATTCATTCCATAAGGAGATGGAGTAATATGTTAGATCGATTGACTAATCTATAGTGCAACAAAATAAATCATAATGAATGGATAGTTATGTGGTTTGATAAACCACCAAACATGCAATTAAGATAAACATACAAAATTGATAGGAAAAATAAAAGACTCAACAATCTTGATAAGAGGGATGATGTAAACAAATAGAGTAGATGCTAAGAAATTGATGGAGTTACAAGTGATATGGGTAATGCTTTTCAAAGCTTCATTAATGACCAAATCTCTTAGATGCTAACCATTTGTTTCCTATAGTGTGTTTAGGTCATGTTTATGAACACTAAACATCTTTCCACCTCAATGCCTAACCGATTAAGGAAAAAGGGTCAAGGTGGGATTAATTTGGTACAAATCAAGGGTTCAGATTAGTGGGGTTGATATACCTACCACTAATCTATCCTATTCACTAAGTTTCTTAACCAATCAAGGGTGTCAATCCAATATTGGTTTCACAACAAATTATCCCACACAATAATATGATATACTAGTGATATACAATGCAAATCACATAATGTATAGAATCTCAATATTAAGTGAATAGAAAACAAGTAGAGATTTAATTACATATAGCTTAAGCAAAAACCCACAACAAATGTTCCTTACATCTATGCCCTAGATTAGGGGTTTAGTTACACATAGTTACAATCAAATGAATAGGAAGTAATAGTTAAAGAAATCACCCTTAGGCCTCCTTCTTTAGTGCTTGCTCATTCTCTTCCCTTATTGCTCATAGTGACAAGAGTGGTAGAAGAGGAAGTGTATAGATAGGTGGGTGTCTAATGGTGAGTGACAAAGGTATTGAAATGTAGAGAATGTAAAGAGAGGAATGGTTAGATGAAGTAATCAAGACATTAGTGTTGAGGTTTTGGATGAAAAAGATAGTACAAGTTTAAAGAATGGAGGAAGTTGAGAGAGTGATGTATGGAAGAGAAACTAGGTCTAATGCTTTGTAAATTCGTGCTCTCGAAATGCTTGGATCCTCTTTCAAGTTGGAAGAGAAGAATATATATAGTCACTCTCAGAATTGTACTAATAACTACTTGAAAATCTATTGTGGAAAGATGTCGCCACTTGTATGGCTATGGCGACAAACGGTTACACATTCAGAGATTCACATGTCACCACTTTTCTCATCTTTTTCGCCAATATGGAAGTGACGACAATGAAGGAAAATGCTTTGTCGCCACTTTACTCTTAATGTCGCCTTGGAAACATCAAGTGGCGACAACACGTAATTGATTTATTATGAAAACAGCTCTCTGTCGCTGCTTGTGCCTTCAAGTCGCCAGTGGTGACAACATTTTCACCAAAGTGGCGAAAATGCTCTGTTTCGCCAAATTGAGCTTCTTTTTGCACCAAAGTCCTCACCTTCTTCACAAATCCCCCTAATGCCTAAGTAAACCTGAAACACTTCATTTAACAACATTAAATACGGGAAATGCCCGAGAATCAATCATAAAGAGTCAGGAATGAGGGCCAAAATCATACCAATTTTGGCTTGATCAAATACCCTTAAACCTATCTTTTGCTAGTCCTCGAGCAAAACAATCACAAATCAATCCCAAAGACAATCATCAAGATATTTCAAAGGTTTTTTTTTTTTTTTCAATCAAACACTAATTCATCTGAGCAAGGTTTTACTTCTCATGATCAAAGATGTGAAACCAAAATGAAAAGATTAAAACGATGATACACTAGTGAGGACTTGTACATGTAAACGAATGTTAAGTAAAGATTAAGAGCATGCCATTATAGATATGATTGTACGCAATGCGACCTTACATTCAATATGCCTAAGCTTCAAAACAAAGGTGCTATTCAGTTTAGAATGTAATTTGCCTCGATGACTAATCCTCACTGGATTCTCTCTTTTCTTCTCTGAGATTCCTAGGTTTCACTAAAAATCATATGCAACATGAATTTATGTCATGGATACTAATTGATTGCACATGATGACATTTAAAATGTAATTTCTGAAAAGTAAGTCTCATGAATGGAATTGCAAACCATGAATCGGAAAGAACATGTATCGACCAAGATTTACAAAATGGACATTCCTAAAGATCATAAAGGTCTTTCTTTTGATTGTAATGGAGCCTTAGGTGAGTGGTGAGACAAAGAATGGGACAATGGATAACAAAGGACTCAATGATTTCACTAAGGCATACATTCTAATTATGAGTTCAAAGTGCTTCTCACATATAATTCACATATAAGGCGCAAGCTTAAACTTTTAATTTACTTGAGCATGCTACTATAATCTTTTCGTTTGAGTAGCTCATACCACTTTCAATTCTCTCTCTAGGCCAATTGTGCCTAAATCAAGGTTCTCTTTTTCTCAATATTTTGCCCTTTTTCTTTTTCATTTTCTTTTTCTTTTTCTTTTGCTTTTCATTTTCTTTTCAAGTTTTCTTGCTTTGCAAAACTCTTTGCACACATTTACATGCCTAGGCACACACTTATACACTTTCAAGTATAAGATCTTACATTGAATTCTTAAGCCTTAGTAAATCATTTGGTCAAGGTAAGTAAATTATGTAGGCAATAAGGTTCATGTAAATGTGGTTCATGAATGAAAAGCTTAAAACGAGTTTGACTTCAAAGGGTTTTGGGAGCACACACATTAGATGGGTTGGAAGTATTTAGGCCAATTTAGTGGTTTTTCACATGCATTGCCTAAAATCATTTCTAAAGGTTTGTCCACTAAACAAATTAAAGCATCCACAAGCAGTCCATTAGAATATATGACAGGCAATATTTAAGTGCAAATGAGACTTATACATGCTTGAATGAGTGTTTAAAGAGTAAATATTTGCAAACTCAAAATACGCTTTTGAAAGCTGTGTTTGTGATCCTTATGGGAATCTCCACTATTAATTCCTAGCCTTCAAGCGAACTTGATAATTCACTCTAACATTTTGAGAAAAAGATTAACGCATTTTGTTCAATGACACCCTAAATGACATGCCGTTAATCTAAACCAAACAATGGCAAGGATGCCTAATTCCTCACTACTCATGTAAAGATCAATCTCAACAAGCAAGGTATGATCAAACATGGCATTATCGAAAGAATTTGAAAAATTTGGTTCAAATTTTAAAACCAAGCAAAACAAGCAAAGTGGTGTTGTGCAAATGTACCACCAAACCTAAATTGGACATTGTCCTCAATGTTCATGGGAGGTAAATATTTGGTAAAAGCACAACCCAACAATTTCCAAGCAAAGAATTCATATATCAACAAAAATATGCAATGTCTTATAAAAAATTTGGCAAAATGCCCTCTCATTTTCATATGCACAAATCCTCCACAAAAATATTCAATCATGAAAAGCATATCAACAAAACTCCATTCAATCAAAAATTATCAATTTAGGATATTCATCCTAAATCCTCTACCAAAATCCAAATCACACCCTTATTCTAAACAAAAGCAAAACAAGAGCAAAAAATATAGAATATAAAATAACCGGAATGAAAGAATGGTACTGAAATGGAAAGCAAAGAAATATCAAAAAATAATAACTGAAAACAACTAAAAGTGCTTAAAACAAATATCCAAGTCCTATGCATGATGCACATGAGAAAGTCAAAATGGTGGTAACTAATCCTAATCCTCCTCGTCCTATGTAGACTCAGCTATGCTCTTCCTTTTCGGGTCCTTCCGCCCTGCCTCTCTAGCCTCTCTATAGGCCTGCACCTCTGCCAATCTCTTACGAGTAGCAGCCTCATCCACCCGGGGACCTCCTGTAGAGCGAACTCCCCGATCTGTGAGAGAACGGGCTAAGGCTAGCTCAAGCTGCGCTGCCTCCTCAATGGCTGACCGTGCAGTCTGTAGGGTCGGGTCTGGTGTACTAACTGGGGCATCTGAGGCACTGGGCCCTACCACTGTGGCTGGAATAGGTGGAATCCCTATGGCAACTATGGCACTAGGAACAGTGGTTGGACCAGTGGTCTTCCTAGGTCTCTTCACATATAGAGTGAGCCTCAGCTCCTCTCGGAGCTCTATGAAGCCCGTAACCACTGTATTTGTCAAACCCAGAATTAGGCTTTCCAAGCTAATCTGCCTAGAAGTAATGTCTGCTTGACTCTTCACTAGGGCCTTCTGCCTTTCCGCCAAATCCAAGCCATCAGCATGTAGAATATCAAAGTCATAAGTCTGAGTTCCTATAATGCGCTCTACACCATATAGGATCCGAAGACCTATAGGCTGACTAGGATCATCAATAACAATAAGGATCCCACCAGCCTTATCATCACCCTCAAAGAACTCCTCATCTGGAATCACTCTATCAAACTTTGCCTCGGCACTCGTGCCGGCCTCTAATCTGCGTGCTCTCTTCTGCTTCCCCGCGGGTGGTCCCTCTAGAGCTCTAGGCATGTTGATAAATCCATATCAGATGTAGGGGGTTTAAGAGCATCCCCATATATGTCCACTCCTACCAATCTGAATATCTTAGTAATCATACACGGGAAGGGGAGAATGTTTGAATCTGACTCATTTCGTCAAATCCTCTGAATCTCCATCTTCACTATAATACCTATATCAACGAGCTGCCTATCCAAAATACAATGCAATATCTGGGCTGCCTTAAACGGGATTGTAGACCTATGAGAAACTGGCCTAAGTGAGGATGTGATGAATATATTCCAAAAAGTCGGCTCAACCCTCAAGTTTGAATGCTTGTGGGGGTGTCCTCTAGCAATCCAAATTGTCATAGGGGTGATAGTCATAATGTTGGCAAACTCCACCAAACCTCTCACATATAACTGGTTCGAGGTGATCCCCTCTATCATGCACTCCCGCATCCTCTAAATCTCCACAAGTGTGGACCCAAAATAGATGTTGATATCCACGACATTCATGTATACTGGAACTCATTTAACTAGCACCAAACTGCCTCTCATGAACTCCCCGGGGTTCATCCTCGCATAGAACTCCCTTACAAGCCTCTTACTGTACATTGGGGGGGGTGGCTGCTACTCCTCCCCACCCCATCTCATTAATTGTCACCAGGATAGGTGTGTGTGTTAACTCATCCAACTTAATCCCTCTTTCTAGCCAAATTTTCTTCTCATAAAATATCTCCAGTTGGTCATCGAAGTTCCTATTAAGAGTACGCCCCGGACCCTTCTTCTTCTTAGTCGCTTGACTCGGCATCCTTGATGTGGAAGCCTTACTACCCTTTCCTTCTTTACTTGGAAATTTCATTTTAGGTGCCATTGATGTCAAATTTTTAGATACCAAATGTCAAACAAAAATTTGGCAACACAACGTCGCTTCAATAACACTACCACAAATGGAAAATACTCATCTAACACCCACAATCGCACAACCAATGCTCCAACACACCAATGTGCATAATATATCCAAAAAAATCCAACCCTAGGCACTAATCACTTCAAATCAAGCACAAAACCCACTCCTAGGATATCTAGATGCAATGGTGACTTAATATGAATGAAAAAATGAAGAAATAGAGTGTTGACTTACCAATTTCAGCGGTTTTGTATGTGTCACGGCTTGAGAGTTTGAGAAAATTTGAAAGGAGGTGTTTTTGTGTGGCTGCTCTAATTTCGAACAACTATTATATGTTGTACGCCTTAAGTTGCTACTTTGACTGTCGTCATTTTGGAAGTGGTGACAAGGTAGCGAAAGTTCAAAACACTGTCGTTTCTGATAAGTTGCATGGAGTCACCATGGTGTCGCCACTTGCTTTGTGGCGACAATAGAATTTCTTTTATGGCGATGCTATCAGGTATGTCTTCTTCATTCGTTGTCGCCATTGTGTCGTTGCTTCTTTTGTGGCGACAAACAGATCTTCTTATGGTGACACTATCTAGTCAGTGGTTGTCATATTCTGTCGTTCCTTGTAATGGCGACACTTTTCCTTCTGATAAGTAAATGTCGCCATTGGCGACAATCAATATTTTGAGCAAATTTTTAAGCTTGTTCCTACAATAACACCATCAAATACAACATAAGTATGAAAAGCACTACAATGACATTGGAACACTTATTAGAAGGCAAAAACTAGCAAGAAAAATACTACAAAAATTTAAACAAAACACACAAGTTTTATTCAAAGCATAAAAATGTAAAGTTGCAAGTCTGCACTGCCGCATCCTAACATGTAAATTGGGACCATGATGCTCATCACAAGAGTCAATCAAACATTTATTCATCTTACTTAGTGCTAGGTTACACTAAATACTAATCTAGGATAATAAGATGACAATTAAATCAATCCTATATATCAAATGCTATAAGATATGGCATAAAACATAGCTAACATAGATTAAGCAATCATAAGTTTAGCTATCACAATACAACACTCTATCAAAACAATACAACTATCTCTATCTTGTATATAAGAATATAATCTAAGAATGTACAAGTAATTAAAGAGATGCCTTGTTAAGTAAGATACTAAGATTAGATGAAATTAGTAAAGAACTTACCAAAGCATGTGTGTGAGTAAGACCTATGCAAGCAAGCATCCTAGATATGCTAGAAGATGCTAGATGAAGTTTAATGCATATGAAAATGGTTTTGAGAGTTTAAATGAGCAATCTGGATTGCCTTTTCTCTTAAAAATCTCTCTTTTAAATTTAGGGTTCTTGATGTTCTAAGAGTTAATTTAGAGAGATGAGAAAGTGATGTATTTATAGAGGTCAATGAAAAACATGGTGAAAATACAAGATTGCCCTTGAAACTTACAGATCGGCGGTTTCAAAACTACTGAATTGATCCCGAGAGAACAAAGGAGCAACAGCGGTTTCATTCGGTGGTCTCATAACCGCCACCAAACCACCGATCTTCAGACCAAGATATTTATTTCAATCAGATCTTGAACGGCAGTTTCATGACAGCTGATTAAACCGTCGAATTGAGACTGAGCTATTAAATGGATTAGGTCTAAACGATGGTTTAGAACGGTGGTTTGAAATTACCGATCATAACCGCAGAATCAGTCCAGATACTTCAGGAATCAAACGATGGTTTCATTTGGCGGTCAAGGTCACCGATCAAACTGCGGTTTCACCAATTGTGGTTAAACCAAAGGAGAAGCCAAAAGGCTTTCTTTGAAGTCGATCCTTGCGTAGCCAAGCATACCATTGTGCAGGCGCGGACGTTTCCGAACAATATTCGGGAAACGAATTACCAGACACGCTAATCACACAAAGATATAACAAAAAAGTGCAAATGTGAAATGTGACATGTGAAGAGAATGCACACAAGAGCAATGCATACATATGCAAACATTAAAAGTGTGTATATGTAACTAAATCTCTTCAATGGAAACTAAGCACAAATGATATACCTTTGGAGTGCTTATCATCCTGAGGTCTTGAGAGGGCATTTGAGCTTGATCATTATTCACTTAAGCTACCCTTACAATTTAAACCTCAATTGTGGTTTGTCACCAAAATAAGACAATCAAGCTTTGAGGAACTTATAGGGGTACTTTCAGATTATTCTATCCTCTTCAGTAGATCAGACTCTCGTTTGGGGTATGGGCTCTCTCTACCTCAAACTGAGAATTTTACGGTTCTAGCTTTAGGTTCGAAATTTGAATCAGGCTAAGTAGAAGTCTACTAATGCTCAGGTTGGGTTCGTTTTTATGATTTTCATAGGAGTACTGGCATCCAAAGATAATCTCATATTTAGCTAGAGGCATTTGTGTGCCTTTATGTTTGGACAAGGCTACGGTTGAAGGTGATTTTGAGCACTTTGCACGTGTGCTGTTGGATATTGATGTTTCTTCCATGCTGTCGATTTCTTTGCATCTAGAGTGTGACAATACTCACAGTTCTTTTATTTTTTTTCTCTACTTGCTCATCCATTGGACATTTACACAATTCTAATCATTAGAACAAGTCGGGAAAGGTGACCTCTGCTAGTTCGAGTAAACCTATTTTCTGCTCAAGATGGTCCTACTATAGTCGCTTCTGATGATGGGTTTCAGGTTCCCCATAGTCATGCTTCTAAAATGGTTTTTCACACAGTTTCTTAGCCTCATGTGGAGTCCATATCTCTAATGTGTTTGCCGCTATTCATCAAGATATATGTGCTCTGGACTCAGTGGTGGTTCAAACCTCGACATGTTTTGGCCTAGATTTGGCCATGAGCAAGAATCAAGCATAAAAATCCAAACAAAGAGGTGCAAGTGTGAAGTGAGTAAATAACATGCATGAGTATCAAATATGAAACACATAAAAATATACAAGATATGTAAATGCATGAGATGTGTGTGTATGCAACTAAATCTCTTCAATTAAGAGTCAAGACAAGTAAGCTACGTGGAGTACTTGAAATCCACAATGAGGTCTAATAGCATTTGAGAAGAGTTCTTCAAACCTAAGCTACCCTTACAATTTTAAACTCTATTGTGATTTTGTCAACGAAATAAGTCATTCAAAAAGTGAGACATTTACACGTACGTTGTTTAGCATTAATCTATAATAATTAATACCTATTTATCTATTATTGCAATGTAATTACCACTTTATGAAATACAAAGTTAAAATATGCAAGTATATAAGAACCTTGTTTTAAATTTGGATATAACTTCAAATTTTTTTTTTTTTTTTATATAAAACTTAGTTAGACATGATCTCTTAAGCATACATCATTAAAGGCTAATTAACCTATCTTCAATTAGCTAGAGTTGAAACCCCACTTTTGGGTCATATTACAAGGGTCTTATTAGATTAAAACCAATAATTAATGAGTGATGGGAATGCAAGAACTCTATTCAATGCACCACTTCCACTTGTATACCCTCACATATACTGTCATCTTAAAAAAATATCAATGAATGGAACATTGTCAAATTATCTTAAAATTAAGGAATTGTTTCAATAAAATCAACAACACTCAATCAAGTCGCACCATATAGAATATGTGGCACATTCAAAAGAGTGACAAAAGGTTAGATAGCACAAGCATAAGCCAGTAATGAAACTAATAATGCACCGTGTGTATAATATTAATCTAGAGGGGGGGGGGTGAATAGATTTTATTAATTTTACCCAATTTTTGTGCAATATCAAGATTACGAAAATACCCCTAACTAGTCAATATAATATAGCAAGTGTATTATGGTGCAGAATTTAACTAACACTTGATATATACGTGGAAACCCAATCACTGGGAAAAACCACGAGCTGTATAGTACGCCACACTCGGAAATCGAAATCACTAATTGAAATGAAGTTTACAACCTATGCAGACCTCGTCTAACACTCCGGTCAATAACCCCCCACTTCTATCACTCGGGCCTTTAAAAAAGATCCTATTCCAATTTGCTTGAGGCCTAAGCAACCTTAGCCCCAAGTCTTGCTTCTCAATGAAGAGATAAAAAGTCCTATGTGAATATATGATGATATTGAAAGAACAAACAAGGCTAGGGAACCTTATATGCTTATCTAGGATGATAAGATGACAATTCATGCAATCCTAGATATCAATGGCTAGATGACATGTCAAAAAGCTTAGATAAACATAGATTATAAGAACCTACATATCTATCACAATACAACACTCAATCAATTCATCACAAACAATCTCTATCTTGTATTTAGCATATAATCTAAAAACATACAAGTGAATAAAGAGATGACTTGTTAAGAAAGACACTAAAATTAGATGAAGTTAGTGAGAATCATACCAAGCAAGATGTGATGATGCAAAATCATGCATGGATGCACTCTATGTGAGCATAGATGATGCAATATGAAGTTTGATGCAAAAAGGTTTGTTTTGAGTGATTAAAGGTGAGTTCTTGTGAATTTTTCTCTTGAAATATTTTCTAAGTGAAAAATATGTTTTTGGAACTCTTAAAAACAATCTAAAATGAAAGAGGCATATATATAGGATGTCAAAATGAAGTGGCGTTGTTTTGATATGTTTTTCAAAAATATGCCTTGGGCGCCCTACACACGGCCTACGTAGGGCGGGTGTATGGCGCCGCACCTGGAAAATCGAAGAACAAGTTCTTCAGTGCCGTTGTACATAGGGTGGAAATGGGTGAACCAAAGGCGATTGCTTGGGATTTGAGAGTCGCCATTCACCCACTCTATGTAGGGTGGGTGTAGGGCGAAACACTAATGAAAATAACTTCGATCATGTGCCCCTCTGTACGTAGGGCGGACGTACAACGGATAGGCGCGATAGTGCATCAATATCAGCTTCAAGCGCCTCAAACCATGACCAAATGAAATCGAAACCTTTTGTATGATATATCGTTGGAAAGGTATGGACGTCTACTTTCTACTACAATTTATGGAATGTCATTTTGATGTTTGTAAAAAACGTTATGGCAATAGAGTGACCAAAGGTATATTCGGATAACAGCTGTGATGCCCTGTTTTAGTGGTCACTTTGGAGATTTCAAAACCAATCCAAATAATCATGAAATATATGAATAATATACTGTTGGAAAGGTATGGGTGTCTAGTTTTCCCAGAATTTTAAAAAACTCAATTTTAATCTTTTAATAAATAGTTATGGTCACAAGACCATACAAAGGTCAATTTTGAAAAAACCATTTAAATCATTGAAATCCAATCTTTTGAAACTAGACACTTTACTCCAAAAAGCCAAATCGAATCTAACACTTACCCAAGAGAAGAATGAAACCTTCTCAAGTGGTCAACCATCGCGTTAAGACATGCACACCATCGTGCAAGCGCGGACGTTTCTGATCACACAAACAGAAACGAATTACACCACACTTAAGACTATCATACATGAAGTGCAAGTGTGGGAAGTGAATGCATCCTCATGCCTAACATGTCATGGCATTTCAATGAATTAGATGCAATCAAATAAACAAGCATGAGGAGATATTCAATAACATTAATGCACACATATAAAAACACACAACATACAATTATTAGAGATATGCATGAGTTGTGAGTGTGTGGAACTAGATCTCTTCAAAGCAAGTAAGCATAAGAATATACCTTTGGTGCTTATCAACCTTGAGGTCTTGAACAAGGGCCTTTGAGCTTGATCCTCAATCACCTAAACTACCCTTACAATTCAAACCCCAATTGTGGTTTGTCCATGAAATAAACCAATCACAATATGGGAATCCTTACAAGTAACAAAAGGTTGGATAACACAAGCATAAGCCAGTTAAATTACTCAAAATCCATTGTAAAATAGATAGACACCTTAGATAATTTACTAATTTGTTGGTGCTGTTAGCAATAATAACAAACAATAAATAATGTCTATACATAAAAATAGGATGGAATTGAAAATAATCCAATTATAAAACATAAGATTTTTACGTGGAAACCTAAGAATAGGGAAAAATCACGACCGTCATGATGACAAGAAAAAAGATATCTACTATGTAGCAAATTTTTACAACTACACACTCAAGAATATCTATCTAAAACCTCAAACCCTAATTACAACCAATGCCTACTCTTGAGATCCCTCTAGGTGTTTGCTCTTTGCTCCACTCTACACATAATAACCTAGTATTACAATATATTTATACTAGAGCACTAGGGCAGTTTGAAACCTACTAGGAAACCTTCTCCTAAATGCACAAGAACTTTCTTGTTCCACATAAAACGAAACTATTTCCCTTCACGAACAAGAAATTCCAAAAGAAAACCTTTCCTGATTCACGTAAAACACGAAGTTACCGCGGTCTAGGTGTGGTTTGCAACCCACGCCCTGTACCATGGAATTTCTCTGGAAACTACTACTCAGAATACCACAGTCTATGTTTTCTTTTCTTGTCGTAGTCAACACCGCACTGATCTAACTGGAATTGACTGCACCGTGATCTACCCCACAGTAGCTTACATATTCCTCTCTTTTGGCACTTTCCTTCCTTGTGATCTTCAAGCTTCAAAACCTCCCTAAACAAGAACTCCGACTTCCACATGTTTCCCACTTATTTAGGAAGTTTCCTCTTTTGCATTAGTAGAATCCGTTTGGGAAATCATGAGAATACAAGCCATACGTAATAGATGCAAATCATCAGTTCATTATTATTATTATTATTATTATTATTATTATTATTTGGAGTTTAGAAAGGTGGAGAAACTCGAATCTACAACCTCTTGGTATAGGTGTGAAAGGTATACCATTAAACCAACAACTTCTCATTATTGTACAAGTAAAGTTGCTATTACAGTATAACCTCTATGTGAAATAATAATGTTGGTAACATACATAATTTATTATTGAGAAAATACCATGAAATAGCCATAAAAATAAGTAGCTTGCATTAGTGTTTTGATTATTCTTATCAAATTTGTGATTGAAGTGATAAAATTATCCCGACTTTAATTACTTTTTAATACAATTTTTTTGAATTTTTTTTTTTAATAAAAAGGTGGTCGGGATGTCTCCATCGAAGGTCTATGCAATGGAGGTCACAGTCCCAAAAAAAAAAAAAAAAAAAAGGAAAGGAAGGAAAAAAATGTCCTTTTTTGTTTTTAGGATTAAACACGTTAGGTTTTATTGTTGGAATTAAACAAACTATGGTTTTTTTTTTGTTTTGGATTAAAAATGCTGATGTCTTTTATTTTTTGGAATCTCACAGAATTCCTTAGATAGATTAAATATGATAGATTTTTAGATTACACATGTTAGAATTTTAGATTAAGCACATTAAACTTCTTTTGATTAAACACACTAGGTTTTTTTTTATTTTTATTTTAATTTTAATTTTAATTTTTTTAGGGGGGGGGGGGGGGGGGGGATTATAAAACAAGTTAAACCACTTTTCACTTTTTTTTTTTTTAATTAAACACCAAAAAACTCAACAACAACAAAAAACCTTAGCGTGTTTAATCCCAAAAAATCTAGCCTGTTTAATCCTAGTCTACTTTTTTTCCCTTCTTTTTCTTCTTCTTCTTACCCAATTTTTTTTTGGAGTTATTATTTTTGTCCAAAAAGTATTTTTATTAAAAAAATCAATAACGGTAGTTTTGTCAAAAAAAATGTATCGTTTGCTAAAAATAATCAAAACATTACTTCATATAATAACTACCCTAATTTTATAGCTATTTATGAATTTGACCCTTTATTAATTAATCAACAAATTAATATTTTATAATTTATGGAGATATTGAACATGTATATTGACAATATCACTAAGAATCTTCCAAACACTTAAATCAATAACGTTACAAAGATATTAAATAATTTCTTGCTATAATACAATAATCCATTGCTAGAACTTACAACTGCATTACAAAAGATTAGAGATGAGATTCAAGTGTACTTAAATTTCAAGGAATCAAAATAGCAACCATAAATTCATATTTCAAGAAACTTTAATAGTCAATCTTATTTGTATTTTTAATAAATTATTAATTTATTAAACGAGTTGGACCACATATTCTTACAAGGGAATTTCATTAATATATTATCTTATAATTTAATTGAAGTTATTAATTTATTAAGTTGGGATCGACAAAATTTATCATATCGTAAATGCCTCACTTTTTGATTGACTCATTTCATTGACAAAGTCACAATGGGGTTCAAATATGTAAGGGTAGCTTAGGATTGAAGAATCCTCCTCAAATGCCAATGGACCTCATTGTGGTCTTCAACTGCTTCAAGGAAGGTAGCTTACTTGTCTTGACTCTTAATTGAAGATATTTAGATTACACATACACATATCTCATGCATTTATATGTCTTGTATATTCTTGTGTGTTGCTCGATGTTTCACATGTTACTAACTCACTTCTCACACTTGCACTCATTGTATTTTCATGAAAGTGTTAAACCGCACGAGAAGGCCTAGCCTTGCTCTGTCGCAGTTGAATTGTCGTTTTGGTGAATCGCGGTAAGCTCACGACAGTGATTTCTGTGGTTGAAGTGCCGTCTTCGCCAACCGCGTCATTGACGCGACAGTGGTTTCCGTCGTTGAAGTGTTGGCGTGACCAACCACAGCAAATAGGAACCGCAGCACTCTGACGACGTTTCATTTGCCCTTGCCGTGGTAAGTTGCCATCTTGGCCAACCATGGCACCGTTGTTGTCCAAAATGATGTAGTTTTTACTCTCTATATATATATATCCCATTATGTTCTCTTGTTTCATAAGCAAGCTCATTTTTACTTCTTTAGAAAGTGATGGAGAGAACAAATTGAGAGAGAAGCTTCAAGACTTGATTTTTACCAAGCATGACCCAAATACCCATTATCCATTGTTGTTTCAAGCATCATCTAGCATCATCTAGGTGTCTTCTTCATGTGTTGTCTTTAATCACACATGACTTGTAAGTAGAACATCATCTTCATTTTTTTCATATGTTCTTGCTTTACAAGATATCTTCTTTTCGACTTGAATTGTATCAAGATTAGATTTTTATCTATGTATGGAGATTGGCGTGTTGTGTGTTGAGCTTTGTTTGTGATAGCTATTGCATCGAGGGTTATTATTTACTCCTATAAATAAGTTGTATGTATGTCATATAGCAACATGATATCTAGGAATGTTTGACATGTTCATCCATTGCTAGAAAAGCTTAAATGTTTAACCTTGCATTTATACAGTTTGAATATTGTTCATATTCAATTAAGGTTGCATATCTCTTCTCTTTGAGAGTTAAGTCTTGTATTTACCTTTGGTTGTTTACAAATAAGAGCCTAGAATCACTATTAAAGGCTCGAGGGTAGGAAAGACGGAATAGTAATCATATAGGTGTGATGCGGTCAACTTAGATTATAATCGTATTTGCAAATAGTGGATTTGAGGGTTCGATTGGCAATTATGCCCCTAAGTTTTTTTTTTACCCTTTTGGGGTTTTCTCACCTAAAACAAATCACTGTGTCATTTAGATTATTTCCTCACTTATTTTACATGATGATTTGTATTAGAGATTAGGGGTGTTAGCGATTAATATTGACTAACCAAAATAGTTGGCGATTAATTTGGTTAAAACCTATTCACCCCCACCCCCCCTCTAGGTTTATTTAGACACTTTAGTATATATTTTTTTCAAATGGTATCAGACCGGGTTCCTTAACAGAATTAGGAGATCCCTTGCTCTCATTAGAGTGTCTTGCATTTGTTTGCAGTTTTTGTGTGTGTCTTGCTTGATTGTTTGCATCATCTCATTCACACACAAACACTATGAGTGGGAATGGAGTTGGAAGCGAAGATGCATCTAGTCCAAGACCCCCTATACTCACCGGGGTGAACTACGTCTCATGGAAAGGCAAGATGGAAGCATATGTGTGCCAAATCCATGACCGTGCATGGGTGGCAATAGAAGATGGCTACACCTCGCCTATAATGACTTCTACGGGAGGTGAAGAGGAAGTTCCCAAGTCGAAGGCACAATGGAGTCCCCAAGAGTTCGAGGCCTCCAAGTGGAACAACAAAGCTATGCACGTAATCCTTTGTGCCATGAAGGAACTGAAGTGGTCAAGGACTCTAAGCTCCAAGTCCGCCAAATGCAATTTGAGACCATTATGATGGAAGAGGATAAGTGCTTCAATGAGTTCCAAGTAAAGTTGATGGACATAGTCATCAACTTGGAGACCCCTACTCGGATATAAGGATCAAGCAAAAGACCATGAGGTCACTTCCCGAGAGATTCGAATCCAAAGTGATGGCTTTGGAGGAAAATAGTGACTACACAAAAATGAAGCCAAGTGAAGTGATTGTAAGACTTTTGGCTTATGAATCTAGGAAGGCTACTATGACTACACCTTCAAAGAAATAAAAGAGCTTTGCCTTGAAAACCATCAAGGTGGAAAAAGAGGATGAAGAATCGGATGAAGAAATTGCTTTGATAACAAAGAAGTTCAAGTAATGTATGAGATTTCAGAAGAAGGGTTTTGGCTCCAAGGGAAAATTTGTGAATAACAAGACCCCTTTCAAAAAGGTGGAGCAAACACAAGAAAATGACCATAAGAAGGTTGTTCAATGCTATGAGTGTAGTGGTTATGGACACATTGCTCCCGAGTGTGTTAATTTGAAGAAAAAGAAAGGAAAAGTCATTGCGGTCACTTATAGTGATAGTGACGACTTAGAAGAAGAAGATAAGTCTTTGGATGATGATGAAGAACAAGTTGTTAATTTCATTTCCATCTCATCCTCTCACAAATAGCAATTAAGTTATGGGTGATAAAGAAGACGAAGAGGACAAGCAAGAAGAAGTAGATGAAAGTGACTCAAATGGTGAGAGCAACTCATCAAAGTTCAATTTTCACTTTAGTGAAGAGATGGACTTTGATGACTTTATGAGGTTCTTTGAGAACTTTAGATTGTTGAAGAAGAAGGAGATACAAAAGCTAAAAGGGAAGAAGCTTGAATTGACTTCAAAGGTGACTCATTTGAGTTAAGAAATAAGTAAAGCAAGAAAAAATGGAAGAAGGATCGAAGATGGAGCTAGTCTTGGCCGAAAAGAGTGAATAAATCTTGAAGAAAGAGCTCACGGAAGAAAAAGGTTTGATTGCTAAGATGACCTCCGGAACCGAAAAGCTTGATAAGATGCTATAATGTGGAAAGAGTCCTAGTAACAAGAAGGGGTTAGGATATGTGGAAGACATGGAGACCACATCCCTGAAGAAGACATCATTTGTCAAGAGCAAAGATATTGAAATTGCTCAAACCCCTCAACAATCAATCAAATGGGTTGAAGTTGGTGAATGCTCAAAACATTAAAAATAGTTTATGATTCATGAGATGGATCACCATTAAAAATATTAGGGTTAATCAAGTTGGACTAGGTTAAAATCCCATTAGATGCAAAAGATGGACTTGAAGAAAAGGAATTATAAAGAAGACCAAGGAATGCCTTGGATTAATATTTTGTAATTAGATTTTGTTTTTGTTTTTTTTTAAAAGTTAGATAGCTCATCGTACTCGGTCAACTCATGTATGTTTTATTTATGAGATAATTAAAGCATTGTCATGCATACTTATGCCAAATAGATTAGATGTGCCTACGCTTGCACTATAATATATCATACATGATTAATAGCCCATTTGTTTTATATGTTGTTTGATTTTTAATATGATTAAATTTGACTAATCACATAAATGGCTATTAATAATGAGATTAGTTTTTTGGAGTAAAAACTTGGTAATACTCATTAATTACTTATCTATCATTAAAAAGTTTAATTAAATAGATTAGTAAAACCCAATACATTATTAAGATTAATACGATTAAGGCCTTAATAATAATTGGACCGAATAACGTGATTTAGTTTTAATAGTTAAAACTTAGTAATTCTAACATTTAATTCTAGTCTATTTAAAGTAGTTTCCATAGATTATAATTGGAATAATAAATTAGTTTTTAACAGTTAAAAATCCGGTTTATTATTTAATGTTAATATGATGAGATTCTAGTAACATAACCTAAAAGAACTAGATTTTTCTTAGCCGTTTAATCTAGGTTCATCTAGAAACACTAGAAAACCCTAATTGCAAATTGTGACTGAGAGAGGGATATATAACATTATATCCCGCAATCTCCATCATTAGTAGAACACTGTGAGATTGAAGTAGGGCCTAGAGACGACTTTGTTTTCGCCATCCCTAAGGAAGGTCTCCATAAGAGTCAATACCAAGGTTAACTTCCTAATAGATAGGATTTTTGGATCTATTTTGGGATTGACTAACCCTAAGGCAACAACTCTCAAGAGTTAAGTTTTAAAGATCTAAAATGATGGGTTACACTCACAAGTATTTAATTAAATAGTTAATTATAATCCCAACTAAAATAAACGATGATCAAATAATATAAGAATAAAGAGTTATTATGGAGTATCATTTAATTGAGAATGTCTCGATCCGACATACAAGAACTTGGCCTACCCTGAGGTGGCACTTACTTGTGGCATGTTGGATTATTGTGGCATAGTAACATTTTTAGGGATTTTTATTGTTCATTAAACATGTTTCATGCATTATGTTTAATTATATGCCTAATAATTTAATATATGTTTTAAATGTATGAATGAATGAATAAATTTTTATTTATGCTTATTTTAGCGATGTCTTCTACTTTACTTTCAATACTTGAATGAATAAATGGAAAACAATATTAATGCAATCTTAGTCACCAAATAACTAAAATTTGTGCTTATAGAGGAATGTCCTCCACAACCTGCAGCCAACGCAGCACAAATTGTTCGTGAGACCTATGAAAAATGGATTTCATAAAATAAAAGACCCGCATTTATTTGCTAGCTAGCATGACAGAAGTGTTTTATACAAAACATGAAGCAATAACCATATCATATGAGATGATAGAGTCATTGTAGGCCATGTTTGGGCAACCTTCTAAGCAAAAGCAGCACAAATTATTCATTCCACAATGACTGCTCGTATGAAGTAAGGATCATCAATCCGGGAATATGTCATGGGTATGATGTCCCATTTCAATACTAAGGAAGTCAATGATGGGACCATAGATGAGGCTTGCCAGGTGAGCATCATATTGACAACTCTTCCAAAGAACTTTGATCAGTTCAAAAGCAATTATGGGATGAACAAGTTGAAGTTCAATCTAACTCAGTTGCTTAATAAGCTCACAACTTTTGAGTCCATGATCAAGGACAACAAAAGTATGATCGGAGAGGCAAATGTTGCTGAACATCTTCCTCTAGATTAAAGAAAAGGAAGAGGTCTGCTGGCAAGGCAAAAGCTAATCTCAAGAAGAAACAAGTTCAAAATAAGAAGAAGAGCACCACGATTGACAAAGCAAAAGGGCAATGTTTCCACTATGACAAGGTTAGTCATTGTAAGAGGAACTGTCCACAGTACCTCAAGGAGCTTTCTAAGAAGAAGAAAATAAAAGGTAAATGTGATTTACTTGTCATTGAATCATGTTTAGTAGAAGATGAGTCTTCACATTGGATAGTAGATTCAAGGGCAACTAACCATGTTTGTTCTTCTTTGTGGTGGATTGATTCTTGGAAAGAGATAGAGGAGTGCACCTTCTCAATGTGCGTTGGAATATGGAATGTCATTTTAGAAAGAGCAGTGGGAGCAGTTAGACTAGCTTTTAATAATTGTTTTCTTTCATTAGAAAATGTTTATTACATTTCTGAATTTACAAGGAATTTGATTTATGTATCCAGATTATTAGAACATTTATATTTAGTTTCTTTTAATAATAAATCAGTTATTGTTTCTTGAAATGGTTTGAAGGTTTGTTCTGGTTTGATTGAAAACAACTTGTAAGTTTTGAGATTGTCTTTATAAACATCATTGCTTAATACTGAATTGTTTAAAGTTTAAAAACCTAAAACAAAACAACAAAAAAATAATGAAACATATCTATGGCATTTAAGACTTGGCCACATCAACCTTGACAGGATTGATAGACTAGTAAAAGGCAGAACTTTAAGTGATTTAGAGATCAACACTTTACTTGTATGTGAGTCTTGTTTAGAAGGTAAAATGACCAAGAGACCTTTTACTAGAAAAGGGGTTAGAGCTACACAACCACTAGAGCTTATACATTCAAACATCTGCTGACCTATGAATGTTAAAGCTAGGGGTGGTTATAAGTATTATGTAACTTTTAGTGATAATTACTTAAGATACAGATATGTTTACCTAATGCAACGTAAGTCGAAAACATTTGAAAAGTTCAAAGAATTCTGAGTTAAAGTTGAGAACCAATTAGGCAAAACTATCAAAGTTCAACGATCAGATGGTGGAGGTGATTATCTCGACCAAGAGTTCGAGGACTATTTGGCTGAGCATGGGATTGTGTCTCAACTTACAACTCCGAGAACACCATAACATAATGGTGTAGTGGAGAGGAGAAATAGAACTGTTAACCGCCTAAAAAGGCAAAGGTTAAAAGAAGAATTTTTCATCCTTGCCAAGACCATGTGAAATAGAAGGACGCCACAAAAAGTATCTAGCTACCCCGGAAAGAAGCCAGGACCTGTATACCAAGGTGCCCATTTATTAATCGGGATTCGAATCAAGATCACCCAGATCCCCAAGTACCAGGAAACATGGGAGTCAAGGTCTTGAAAACCTTGCTGCCATATCATCCAAGTGCCCCGATACCCGGGGAATACTGGTACCACGGTCTAGCAAGATGCAGAATACCCCGTTTCCTCATAGAACTGGTCTACCAAGCAATAGGGATCATGGTAACAATGTGGTTTTTGATACATCAAAAGAGAAGACTACCAAGGAAGGAAAGACCAATACACCAAGGGACCATGATCATGCTACAGGAAGAACAGTATGTGCTAACATTTGAATACAAGGAAAGTTAACTTTCTCACCCCATCTATAAACTCCATTTTAAATGGGATTAGTCAACTCTTTCAAATTCACCAAGAAAGGAAGCAAATCACTTGAATATAGGATTATTCCCGTGCCTAAATGAAACCACCATCAACGTCCCTTTGATTGCTGAATTGATTGACTAATTATCGGAGTAATGAGCAAAAAAAGGGGCCTATAAATATGACAAATATCACTTCCACTAGTTCATCTTACTCTGGATCAAAATATAACATGTGAAATCTTTTATGATAAAAGTTCTATAATGCTCAATGTACAACCTATATAGATCGAATCTAATGCTAAGAAGTTACTAAGTGTTTAAATAGTAGAAATAACATGACCCTCATAGTATGTCATTTATGTACGCTTTTTGGTTTAGTGAAGTCACAAGGTTAATCTCCACTATTAATTATGGCAATCTGACTCAACATCCTATCCATTATTATGCCAAGAGCATGTCATAAGTTTTAAAAAATGCAATGTAGTACCCTAAATGGCAAGATGTTAGTGTAAACCAATTGATTAATGAATATCATCTCTAAGGCACACATCAAAGTATCTTGTCTTGGAAGACGCAGGAATGATAGACTCAAAAAAAAAATTAAACAAAAATTTGACTTTAAAACAAACTATCACACCCCCAAACCTAAATCCAACATTGTTCTCAATGTTTGAAGTTGAAGCACATGACAAGGCAATGTAATAACGACACAAAATAAAAAAATAAAAAAAAAAACCAAAAACCAATCATAATAAACCGAATCCACAAAGTAAATCATTAGTATCACAATTTTAAAAACTAAACAAAAAAGAAAAAATAAAAGAGAAATAACTAAAAGAAACATATCATGCTGTAGACTCAGGTCCATCTACAGTGTCTCCAATAGCCATCATCACGCTGCTGGCTCGAGTTAGTCCTAAAAATGTCACCTCCAGGAGGCGCAGGAACGTAGGCTCCATGTTGCTACTGGGTGACATTCTCTAGGTTTGTAGCGCCATAAACTGAAAAATCATGAGAAAGAGAGGGGTCAAAGGGGTGAGGCGGGCGAACTGTGGCCCGATGGATCTCAACAATTGAAAGCTCCACGGAGTCCAAGCGTGTGATCATCTCAGTCATCAAGCTTGCTACTCTTGTATCTATGTATCCCCTCATCGTGGTAGCATGTACTCTACCCACTCAGGTCTCTACTGTGATGACCCGGCTCCTACATCTGATAGAGCTCTAGTAACATGATCACTACCACCCTGGAACTGCTGCTCGAGAATCTGTTAGTTCGGATCCTCTATGTTTCCTTCTTCATTATCTTCCTAACCAGGCCGACGCCTTTTACATGCAGGGAAATCACTAATTGTGGGAAGTCCACGATGCTTGCCTAGGTGTCCAATGTGATAAGTGAGAGCGAAGTATCAAGCTTAGTTGTAAAATCCATGGCATCGTCATCCATCACAAAACCAGCTACAGCACACATGGCTGTAATTAAGTAGGGAAAGATGATATTAGTTTTCACTTGTCGTCCACAACCGTGGATCTTTTTCTTGATAAAGCTGGCAACATCAAAATATCTTCTCATTTTAATGGCATATAATATCTGAGACACCTCCTTGAAAATCTTCCTAGTATGCTTTGTCCGCTTAAGTGAAGCCGAAATAAAAAGGTTCTAGAAGGCACTGTCCAGATTCAAATCACCCCTCTGTAACTTTTTCCCATTCTAGCCAGCTGCCCCCTCCTTACGAAGCTTGCATCCTATATCATACCTGTTTAGCCAGGCTGTCTCTACATGCTCAATTAGCGGCAGGTCATAATACTCATTGATCATTTCTACAGATATCACCACGGGGACTTTTCTAACCATAACCACACTGTGCTCAGAGAACTATACATCCACCATATTGGCATAAAACTCACGGGCGAGAGTAATGTTGGCATTATAAGGCCGACGCATAAAATCGATCCATTTTCTAGCCTTAACAATCGTAGGGATCATAGTCTCTCCCAATTCCTCCATAACTATTCCTCTCTCCATAATGTAGTTCCATTTTACTTTTATCCAATCCTTATACTCCGAATTTCCTATAAACGTTTGCTCAACGGGCTGTTTATCCCTTTTTCTGCCTTGATCAGAAGGAGCATGGCCACTACGAAGTGCTGTCCTAGCCATAAACGAAAAATAAACCAACAAACCTAAGCAAGTTAATATCCAGTATTTGTGAAATAATTTTAAACAAAATTTTGGCAGTATTCTGGCAGTTAAAACAACAAACCAAGTGCCTTATTTGCACATATTTCCTACTCCAATCATCCAACACATCAACATGCAACACATAGCCTAACAATTGTAAACAATACCAAACCAAATTCCAAATTAATTGCTCGAAACTATGTTATTCAAAATTGACAGCACAAAATCACTCCAAACTATTGCCCACACCATATGCAATCACTAAACAACACATGTAATGGAAAAATAGTCCTAAATCCGAAATCCCCAAATTCGGTCTATAAACCTTAAATAAATCAATTGAAGAATTATATGGGATAAGAGGGATGGGAAAATGTAATATTGGCAATAATCAAAAAATAATCAAAATAGAATAAGACTTTAAGAACATACCTTGATGATGGAAGTGATCGGTTGAAGAATAAAGAAAAGGGAAGAAGAGAAATTTGAAACAGGAGAAAAATGACACCAAGTCTCGTGTGAAGCGACCTTTTATAATTAGGGCAAGATTGCTGCGTCTACCGCTGTGAAAGCCACAACGCTTTACGCAACGGTTGACTTTGATTGGGTAGCCATTTGATAGGTGCAAAACGCACCATTTGCTAAAGGACCGCTGTGAGTTACACAACAGTTATGGTAGCGCACATGGCTGTAGTTTGATCATGTATTCATGTAGTCAAGACCGCTGCTATTTTTCACAGCGCAATGGTAACGCTTTGAAGGACAGAAGATACCGTTTCAATGACCGCTCCTGGTTTCCGCAGCGCACATGGCAATGGTTTGATCAGGTATTCACGTTGTTAAGACCGTTGCTATTTTTCACAGTGCATAGGCAGCACTTTTAGGGGCAGAGGTTACCGCTATCAAAACTGCTCTGGCTTTGACAGCGGTCACGAGAGCGGTTTAGACCTTACGTGCCTTTTTTTTTTAACCCCTAAACTGAATTAAAGGAAGGGGAACACTAAATTATGACTCAACATAAATAAAGGGAAAAGAAAATACATTGGTGGGTTACCTCCCACCAAGTGCTTTATTTAACGTATAAGCAAGATGCACCTTACGGCTCAACGAGAAAGCAAAGTCCTAAGCTTCCTAGTTCAGACACACTAAAGTACAGCTTGAGTCTGTGGCCATTTGCCTTAAATTTTCCATCATACCGAAAACTTTCAATTTCCACAGCTCCGTGAGGGAAAACTTAAGTCACTCTAAATGGTCCAAACCACCTCGATGTTAACTTCCGTGGAAATAACCTCAATAGCGGTTGATACAGTAAGACTAGCATTCCTGGATGAAACTCCTTCAAATGGATTTTTTTTGTCAAGTAATTTCATTGTCCTTTACTTGTATATCTTCTCGTTTTCATAGGCATTATTCCGAAGCTCCTCAAGCTCATTCATTTGCAAACTTTTTTCCTCCCCCGCCTTATCTAAGTTGAAGTTCAGCTTCTTCAGAGCCCAATAGGCATTGTGTTCTAACTCTATGGGTAGATGACATGCTTTGCCAAAGACTATCATATAAGGGCTCATATCTATTGGGGTCTTGTAGGTAATTATGTACGCTTAAAATGCATCATTAAGCTTGGTTGACCAATCCTTTCGATTTGGTTGCACGGTCTTCTCTAGTATATGTTTAATCTGCATATTGCTTACTTCTACCTGTATAGATGTCAGAGGATGGTATGGGGTTGCCACTTTGTGTTTGGCACTATACTTCTTCTTTAACGAGGCAAAGACCTTGTTAGAAAAATGGCTTCCACCTTCACTGATAATTACATGAGGTGTCCCAATTCTAGTGAATATGTTCTCTTTGACAAACTTCACCACCACTTAGCTATCATTCGTCTTGGTTGCGATTGCTTCAATCAATTTTGAGACATAATCCACAACAACCAAGATGTAGGTGAACCCATGTGAGGATGGGAAGGGTCCCTTGAAATCTATTCCTCACACATCAAATATCTCAACTACTAGCAAGCCTGAAAAAGGCATCTCATCTCTTTTACCAATGTTCCCCGTTCTCTAGCACCTATCACAGGAAATATAGAAGGAATAAGCATCATTAAATAAAGAGGTCTAGAAGAAGCCTGATTGGAGAATTTTCAGAGCAGTCTTCTTAGCACTAAAGTGCCCTCCATAACTAAGGTTGGGGAAGAATTTTAGCATATCTTGTTGCTCTTCTTCAGGGACGAATCTTCGAATGATCTTATCAGCACCATATTTGAATAGGTATGGTTGTCCCAAAAGTAATGCCTGGTGATAGAGATGAATCATTTTTTTGCTTGCGAGTTCAGATCAGCTGGTATGATGCCATTTGCAAGGTAATTCACGATGTCCACATACCATGGATCATTGACTCTCACAACCATCAGCTGTTCATCTGGAAAATTCTCATTAATTGGCACAAGCTTAGTACTCCTTTCCACGTTTTCATCTTCCACTAATCGAGAAAGGTGATCAGCTACTACATTTTCATTGCCTTTTTTATCCCTGATTTCCAAATCAAATTCTTGCAACAAAAGGATCCACTGGAGTAATCTTTATTTCGCTTCCTCGTTTGTTAGTAAATATTTCAAAGCAGCATGATCAGAATAAACAATGACCTTGGACCCGATTAAATATTGACGAAATTTTTCCAAAGCACTAACAACAACAAGTAATTCTTTTTCAGTAGTGGAGTAATTCAATTGTGCATTATTCAAAGTGTGACTAGTGTAGTAACCAACATGTGGAACTATATGTACTCGTTGTCCTAAAACAGCACCTACAACATAGTCTGATGCATCACACATTAATTCAAACGGAAGAGACCAATCATGAGGCATGATCACATGAGTAGATGTCAGTTTATTTTTCAAAGATTTAAAAGCATGCATACATTCATTATTGAAAATAAATGTAGACTCGTTGGTCAAGAGGTTATATAGGGGACAACTAATTTTTGAAAAATCTTTTATAAAGCGTCTATACCTGCATGACCAAGAAAACTCCTCACACCTTCACCGAAGTGGGAGGTGAGAGTTTAGCAATCACTTTAATTTTAGCTCTATCTAATTTTATGTCTTTATCAGATATCACATGTCCTAGCACTATTCTAGAGTTCACCATAAAATGGCTTTTCTCCCAACTGAGAGTTTAATTAATTTATGTGCATCTTTTCAAAACACTAGTTAAGTTATCAAGGCAGTGGTTAAAAGAATTACCAAAAACAGAAAAATCATCCATAAATACCTTAATAAACCGCTCTAGCATGTCAAAGAAGATTTACATCATGCATCTTTGGAAAGTGGCAGGGACATTGCACAACCCAAAAGGCATTCTTTAGTAAGAAAAGGTTCCGAAGAGACATGTGAGTGTCGTCTTCTCTTGGTCCTCTAGAGCTATGGCAATTTGATTATATCCTGAAAATCCATCCAGGAAGCAATAATATGCATGTCCCGCCAAACGCTCGAGATCTGATCAATAAACGGCAAAGGAAAGTGATCTTTTTTAGTTACCGTGTTGAGCTTGCGGTAGTCAATGCACACTCTCTATCCCGTTTTCTTCCTTGTAGGAATCAACTCATTGTTCTCATTAGCTACTACCGTGATCCCAGATTTCTTTGGTATGACATGGACCGAACTCACCCACTTACTGTCAGATATAGGGTATATGATACCTACCTTAAGTAGCTTTAGGACCTTTTCCTTTACCACATATTTCAAGTTTGGGTTAAGTCTTCGTTGAGCCTCTCTAGAAGGCTTCGCACCATCTTCTAAAAGAATGCGGTGCATACAAATGGTAGGGCTTATTCCCTTAATATCCACTATGGTCCATCCAACGATGGCTTTATGTTCTTGGAGTACCTTTAACAGTCTCTCTTCTTCTTTTTTCCTCTAGATCAGAAGCTATAATCACCGGTAGAGTCTCATTCACCCCTAGGAAGGCATACTTGAGGTTAAAAGGAAGTTGTTTGAGCTATAATGCAGGAGGAGAGCTCATAGTGGAATTAACGACTTGTTGATCTCATCTTCTATTTCACCATTAACTTCCTCAATATAAGAATCTTCTTCTGAAACTCCAACCTGCTGAATTTCTTCATCATCTTCAAATACATCACAAACCCAATCTAGCAATTCTTTAGATATTTCTTCTGACAATTCATCTTACACTGCCGAATTCAGCACTACAATTGAACTACACTCAGTTGAGTAACAATCATCTACTACTTCAGGGAACTTAAGAGACTCAAAGACTTTAAACTCTACAGTTTAATCTAACACAATCATCGTTAGCTTTCCATTCTTGATATTTATGAAAGTCTTTGCAGTTGCCATAAAAGGTCTATCTAAAAGAATAGGCTCGAAGTTTGTCTTTAGCTTCTTCATCCATATCTAGGACCACAAAATCAGTACGAATGATAAGATTATCTACCTGGACTAATACATCTTTAATATAACCACTCAGGTATCTGACATACTCATCGGCCAACAAAAGTGACATGGTTGTCTTCTTCAAGTCATTCAATCCCGGTTGCTCATAGATAGTGGAAGGCATTAAATTAATACTGGCTCCTAGATCTAACATGGCTCTCTCCAAAGTTGTACCTTCAATAGTGATGTTAATGCAAAATCTACCTAGGTATTGTAACTTTGGTGGCAACGACTTCTAAAGGATTGCATTAGCACTTTCGGTCATGAATTCTTCATGATTCTCCACAAATCTTGTTTTGTAGGTATAAAAGCTCTTAAAGAACTTTGCATAGGCTGGCATCTTCTAAATCATCTCCAGTAAAGGCAAGTTGACATTGACTTTTGAGAGAATGTCATATATGTCTTTTTATGATTTTTCCAACTTGTTCTTTTGCAATCTTCTTGTGAATAGAATTGGAGGAATATATGGATTAGGCGACTTATGTAGGAGTGGTGAAGCTTTAGATTTTTCCACCACTATCTCTTCCTCCTAGGATATAATGTTCTCTTTTAAAGGTCCTGAAATAGTAGCAGATTTATCAGAAAGTTCAGCAGATCTATCATCAGTTAGTATCTTACCATTCCGGAGAATTGTGATAGCCTTTGCTTGCTTAGTGTAGCTTAGAAATTTTCCATGTTCAATCATTTGATTAGCCTCGGATAATTGCCCAATTTGTGTTTTCGTCTTCTTCAATGAAGTATGAATATTCTGAAATTGTACCTCGTTATTTTGTTGGGCTTGCTTCATATGTTGCTGGATTTGTTGCTGAATCAACTGGTTTTGTTACTGAAAATTTTGCTGCATCTGCTGTTGTATTTGTTGGAACATTTCTTCCAATGATGTCTTCTTGGGTTAAGATTCAGCATCTTGTTGACCACTGGTAGTATTCTGCCTTTGATTGTTGGAATTGCTTCGCCATTGGTTTCTAGTGCCTTGATTATTGGCTCCCCATTGGTTTCTAAAACTCTGATTGTTGTTGGACCAAGAAACATTTAGGTGATTCCTCTAACTCGGATTGTATGTATTGGAATATGGATCATTCTGTGGTTTGGGATTATAATTGTTCATGGCTTGAACTTCTTCTTCTTTTCTAGGTCCAGGACCTCCTACTTGGTGTTCACCTATAAACACTCTTTGTTTCAATTATCTTATATCAGTAGCAAAAGTATCTATCTTCTTCAACATTTGTGTCATCTGATTGGAGCTTTCTATGGTGGCATCTATGGTATAGAGTCCCTTCTTCCTCTTGGAATTTTTGTGACGAGAGTTCTAAGCCAACTTTTTAAAGATGGTGTATACTTCCTCAGGTTATTTATCATACATGGATCCTCCGCAAGCATTGTTCACTTAAAGACCTGACTCTTCAGTTAGACCATCATAAAACCACTAACATAACTGATTAGTAAGAAATCCCTACTGAGAGAAATCCCTAGTATACTTCTTGAAACGGTCCCACGCTTCATAAAAAGTCTCATTGTCTTGTTGAAAGAAACTCGAAATTTTGTCTCGGATCTCACTAGTTTTCTGAGGTACATAATACTAATCAGTAAGCTTTTCTCTTACTTCATCCCAGGTTCTCAAAAATGTTGGACGCAATGTCAATAGCCATGTCTTTGCCTCATCTTTTAATGCATGTGGGATGCACCTCATGCCTAGCTGGTCTTCTATAATCCTATGGTTGGGTAATGATTGTATTGTTGCGTAGAACTCTCTGAAGAACAAAAGCACATCTTCATTTGGTGAACCGCAGAAAATAGACAGCTAGTTGTAGTGCATAATTTTTAGTTCATAATTCCTTGATGCAGGTTCTAGCACAATGCATAAGGGATGGTTGCTCACAACCGGCCTATTGTAATCCTTCATATTTCTAATGGGCTTTGGTGCTGGCTCATAAGCCGGATTTGGAATTAGATTTGGAATGGGATCAAAACCCTGATTGAGTCTCTCTTGATTCTGATTTTCACCATCTTCCATTGTTGGATTTCTGATGCGATCAATATTATCGTTCAAAGGTAACAATTCTCCCTGCTGAAATCTTCTACCTTGCATCTACTGTCAACACCTAAATTCAGAATAAGACAAACACAAGTAAACTATAGAAAGAAAGAAAGAAAAAAAGAAAATAATAAAAATCTAAAAAGTTAAAAATTAATGATTCGACTACCTAAACTAGATTAAACCTATTAACTAGAATTGAAACTAGAAATAACCAATAAATTCACTAGTCCCCGACAACGGTGCCAAAAACTTGATCGATAAAATCATGTTATAAAAACCTAACTCGCAAGTACATGAATCGTGAGATTAATACAGGGAAAAGTAGGTATCATTCCCACGAGGAAAAATGATTTACCGATTATAAACTAATTCTAATTAAAGCTAAGCAATTAAAAAGTAACCAAGAGAGTTTGAGATTGATTAATTGATTAATTTAGAACCGAATTATCTAAGAAAACAATTAACAAGAATATGTGAATGTGATAAAGAGGTGAGAAAACTAGGTCATCAATGCTCCCCAACTGTGTTTACTCAATGCTTCAAATTGACATGTGAAAAAGATGTTAATCAAGTTAAGGATTCGTTTTTATCTTACGTATGATTGTTACCGAATGATCCTGGGATGAATCAAGTGTTCTCAATTTTATTTTACCCATAAGTCAATGGTGAAAACTACAACCGAGAACCCATTAAGCGCGAGAACTAATGAACCAAAACCTACTTGCATAAGTCAATGCTAGGATCAGTTTTACCTATTCAATTGAAGATTGATTGAGATCACGTGTAAGACAACACTCCAAACTCAATCAATAAATTATCAAAACCCTAAATTCATGCCAGCGTATATTCATGTATTAACAGCAATAAAGAATTAAGACATGGGATGAATTGAATAAATCAAAACTTGAATTAAGAAAATATAGTCAATTATAACAAAGAGCATTCACAAAGGATTACATTGATTCCCTAGTATGGAGTTAGTTACACATGTCGGAAATAAAAAGAGAAGAGCAGAAGTTGATAAAACCCATGGAAGCCTTCAATATATTCTTCCAATCTTTGATGTTGAAATCTTCTTCTTCGTCTTCGAATCTTCTATGTGTAAAGATGGATGAGAGAATTGTGTGATGAGTTGTGTAGTGAAACGGTCTACAATCCGGAGGGTGAGCGAGCGAGTCCAAAACCCTAAAGTCTCTATCAATTTATAAGCCACAATTTCCTGAACGTGAATAGACTACTTGTTCTACGTAAATTCGTCAAACCGCTGTGAGAGCCGCAACAGTATCGGCAGTGGTCTTCACGTCATGAGAAGCGTTGTGGCTTTGGGAGCAATATCGAGAGCGGCCTTAGAAGCGGTCTCCTTTGCCCTATGAATCGCTGCCACTGCACTGCGAAAAATAACAGCAGCTTTGACAGCGCTTTGCCAATTTGCTAAAAAACCCTTGAGATCTTCAAAAATAGCTCTTTTCTTTAGAAATTCTCCAAACAACACATTTTAATCCAATAACTTGAAAATGCTCAAACACACAAATTAATTCCCTAAAAGACTCAAGAAACACGCAAGTGATTGGAGGAATAGGGATTAAAAACATATACAATAAATGACTGATCAATTTATGGTTGACCTGAGTAGGAAGATCGGAAATACCATAATTAAGATAAGAATGAACTCTAAATTACAATTGAATCTTTGTAATGGAATTAGTTGATGAACATTGAGCATTGCATATGGGGAGCATTCATTTCCTAGTCTTTCCTCTCTTGATCACAAACACCTATTCTTGTTAAATTGCTTTCTTAGTTTAAGTTAGTTTTTAATCCAATCATCAACAAAATCTCTTGGTTACTTTTTCTTGCTTAACTTTAATTAGAATTAGTTTTCAATCAATAATTAACTTTTCCTCATGGGAACGATCTCTACTTTCCGTTGTACTTATCTTCATGATTCGTGGACTTGCGAGATTAGTTTTTATCATACGATTTTACACATAGGTTCACTTGAGAATACGAGCCAAAACCTAACAGACACCACCTTATCATCGATGTGAAATTGAAAAGATGAAAGAAGAGTAACATTAACGTGACAGACCGAAGAAGACACAAACCTCCGTTTCTCCCTTCACAATCCACCACAAGCTTCTCAAAAATACCCAACCTTATTTTACAGATTCCAAATAATGAGGATTCAACAAAGTCTCCATAAGAAAGACAATGTCAAGGCAATGCTCCTACACATCTGATTGCAAGATGCAGAACGTTCGGGGTATTCCCTATCTCCAATGTTACATAGTACTTGCTAAGCCTAAAGCTTTTTGTTGGAGGGGTTTTTAGTCAGCATGACACAAGCGCTATTAGCAGGAAATATGGAATGTAATAACCAACATCATCCCAAGGTGAAAATCAAGACACGTCATCAGATGGCCAACATACGACGAGTGGCAACACCACCAATATGAGGCAAATAAAAGTTGAGAAGCCTCACTACCAAAAAAAAAATGTGTATTAGTGGCAAAATTTTTTTGAAATTTTAAAATTTCAACAACACAAAGTGTCATCGAAAATGTTAAAATTTTAATTCAAATTAATTTTTAGGGCTATCATGGGCTGTCAAAAATGTGCAACTATTTTCTAAATCATTTGTTATGGCCTTGTCATGGAAAGAATAATTAATTTTTTATTATAACATTAATTAATAAATTATGATGGAATGCATATGATAATTTATAACCTACCCAAAAAATGTGACTTGTAGGTCAATATTTCAAATGCATAACTATATGCGTTATTTTTTTTATTTGTCACTAAATTTTTAGCGAAATCACTCTGTCAATTTTTTCACCAAATATTTTTGTTTAGTTTTGAATTTTTCGAATAATATGTCATAGATAATGTAATATATATATATATATATATATATAATTTATGACAATTACTGTAAGAAAATTAGGCAATATGGACCGGACTTTAGGGACAAAAAAATGGTACTAATAAGAAATTTACTTTTAAGGGTAAATCATACTAAATTAACTAAATATAAATTATATAGCAAAATTATTAGTAATTACAAGAACATTTATTTAATTTTAATTATGTTTAGTGACACTACTATATTAGATTTTTTTCAAAAAAAAATGCCCTAATAATTTTTTTAGTATCTATTTATATACCATACAAAATAATTACAAATTTTACTAAAATAAGTTTAAATTATTAATTAATAAAAATTATTAATGTTTTAGAAATGTTGATTATAAAAATTTTAAATCAATAGGGATATAATATGCATTTCCTATTTAAAAAATGGTAATTTCCTATCATATAGTGGAAATATTTTAACAAAATATTAATTTGAAAAACAATATCAATAGTTATATTTAAATAGCCCTTAGGGGCGTAACTCAGGTAGTAGATTGACGAGCTTGGGTATTAGGCAAATGACTCCTAAGTCAACGATTCGAATCCTTCCCACGGCAAAAAAAGCTTAAAAAAAATATCTGATCTAAATAGATGAATAGATACATACTGTCAAAAAAATAGTTATATTTCAATAGTAAGCAAAAAAATATATTTAATTAAATACTGTGCAACACATATTATTAGTTTATAGATAAATAGTATGCAAAATATATATGAGATTTAAAGTTATTGCAAAATTGTAAGAGAAACCTTTGCCACCATCAAGGTCATGAGTTCAAATCACAGGATGGTCATGCCCATCGAAAATACAAGTATTTTGACCATCTTTAAATACTATTTACGATGACATTTTCATTTGTTCTGACGGTTGATTGTCGAAAATGATAGTATTTGTGACGGGTCGTCGATAAGTGGTTATTTGTGACGGCCTTTGACAGCTTTTTCCCTTCAGAAATTGATGACATTTTCATTTGTTACGACGATCATGACCACTAGAAATGATCGTATCTGTGATGGCTCGTCGGTAAATGGATATTGTGACAGCCTTTGACAGCGTTTTCCTTTGTTTTTTGTAGTGCTTGTTTGCCAAAGCAAGGGCCGGTCACCATGACATGGCATGTTCGCTAGAGTAGCCTTACTCGACGAGCTCAACATATTCAACACACATTACACCTACAAATCCTACATCAATACTCCATATCAATTCAATATCACTATAGTTAATAGATCCCATATTTATCTCTTCAAATACGGTTCCAATAAGGAAATACAATCATAATCACTCCGAGATTCCTACACAGGAAATGATCCCTAGAATCAAGGAGATTGACCCCATGTCAGGAAACTAATTCTCAAACAAGAATGAAGAATCAGAATCATACAAGGATATGATTTCATCAATCTCTTACTTATATTGCAAGAATTAGGACAACACCCTATTACATCTATAAATACTAGGTGTTATCGAAGATTAAGGTACACACTTTTTATACACTTAGAAGAAACTTAGCCTTATTCTCTTGTGAAATGAAATATTTTTCCTTGAGCAGCAGTTGGCTAACTTGAGCGTCGGAGCATCCATGCTGGTCACCAACACCTCCGCTTTTGACGAGTATCTGTTTTGCAAGTTATCACATCCACGTGGAAGGATGACCTGTTTTGACCAGAAAAGCAATCTTTTAGACCCATGTCAGTGTTGACCGATGGGCTTTTCTACAAACCAAAAATTACTGTCAACACTTTTGAAAAACATATTGTTCATAAAAAGAAAAAAAATACATAATCTTTTTTGGGAAAAAAAATCAACAACATTCACAATGATATATATATATATATATTTCCAAGTGGCTTCTAGTGATATAATATAAATTTATGATAATGGCCAATGTATATACTGTGGTAGCCAAGAATGGTCCTTAAGCCCAACACTTAAAGTCCAACATGCTTCGTATTGGACCCGCTCCAAGCCCATATGATTCAGGTCAACCTGAGAGACCTTATTAAAGTCATCACTTGACTTAGTCGTTCTTCTACTCAACAGATAACCACTTATCTACAATAATTGTGGTAAGAGTTTGTATGAGTCAAACAAACCAAAAGATCCCATAAAATCCGACCGAGATTTTTGTGATATATAGCCAACTTCCACGATTAGTTCCAAGAAAAGCTTATAAATAGGATCACTTGCTCATAGAAAAGGCTCTCGGATTTTCTCTCCCTCTGTATGAAGCTCTTGCATGCCGAAACTCTGCAAAAAGACAAACTTCGGTCACCAGAATACTTAAATTCAATCTCTTTTCAATAAGTTTTGCCTTCACGCTTAGCCCAAGCACACCTAAGGCAAAAAAATCAACCACGACATCATTTTCTTTTTCTTTCCTGTTTTTCTCGTTAATTTTCATCTTTTTTGTAAGTTTTTGTAGTAGCCGACGCATCCGATTCAACAAGTTAGACCAAGTTCCTAGGCCTAACTCGAATTTGACCCGATCCACTCTAATTGTAGATCGACCATCTACATATATCAGCACAGGTGGTGAGATGCATATATTCATTTATATCATGCACTTTTGTTGAAACAAATTAATTTAAAAAAAAAAAAAAGTTTCTAAAATTAGACTAACCGAATAAGAAAAAGCATTACGAAAGATTATATGCCGAAAAACCTCAAAGCAGTATATATATATATATATTTATATAAATGCAAAGAAGATAAAAATCAAAGAAAAGAAAAAAGTCAAGCAAAACAAGTAAAGGGTACGCAAACCCAACAACAAAAAGAGAGACACGCATACCACAACAAAAAGCGAAAAGAAACATTTAACAAAAACGAAAATATTGTTTGCCCATGCAATTATTGCCAATCAAAGAAAAGCCAAAAGCCGGAGTAGAAGACCACCACAAAGAAACATCCAAACCTAAAGCATGATTAGAGAGAGCGTTCACCACCTGATTACCTTCTTTGAAAATATGAGAAACTTAGAAATCCATAAAAGTAAACGGAGAAAGACACCTCTGCCAAGCCTGCATACATACAAAGGCACCTAATCGGAGCGAGCAGAAAGCAACTAAACCACATATGAAAAATCACTCTCAAACTAAATGTGACGTCAATCATTAATCCAAGCATAGTTGATAACCATCGATACTACCAACAATTTAGCTTCAAAAGAAAACACTAAACCAAGCGAAGCGACAAAACAACCTTTTACAGACGAGTGCAATTGCGAAACACACCTTCGCAACCCCCAACTCCAAGAGAGCCGAAAGCACCTCTATCAATATTAACCTTGACCCAGGAGAAGGAGGCAACCAACAAGGGCAAAGATAAAATTTCAAATTTCACTAAGTTTGAGTACGTTAACCAAATTTTATAATTTTCATTTTAAAAGAGTAAAAGATAAAAATTTCCAATTAATTATAAGGACTAAAAATGAATTTTTTGAAAGGCTGAGCTCAAGTCTCAAGTCCCCTCATAGCTTTGTCTTTGGCAACCAATTAAATAAAACTTTTGATGACAATCGCATGAGGAAATCAACCTTGGAGACCAAAATACCTGAGGATTAAAAGATCATCTACATCACTACGCATACACCTAACAAATTTTTATTTTTTATTTTTTAAATCTCAATGAAACCAAGAATATTTATGAAAAGTACTGAAACGTAAATTATACAAAATTATAAGGCACAAAATGATACGATATTTTGTACAAGGAAAAATTATATATCTTGGAAAAGCCAAAGAGCTATAGGGTCATGATCTATTGGCCTGACTGTCAACCTGTCCGAACACCTCCCTCTACTGGCATATATTGTCATGCACTGTATAATTATTGTGTGATTTTTGTATGCGATGCGATGATAATTAATCAGAGGTGTAGTGGTGGCGGATCCCAGTGATCGAATCCCTTCCAATATCAGCCGTCCATTCACTGTTTTATGATGTGATTGTGGCTGCATCAACACCATGCATGTCCTATAGATGCTGTAGTACGTGTGATGGTGGAGGGGCAACTCTACTGCTTGCGTTTAAACATGTTTAGGGTTTGATTCTTATATAAAAGGACAATTTCGCACGTCAACCGTATTGCCTGCCCCAAAATGGGGTTATATTTATGGATTTGAATCCTCTCCTTACCTCATCTTTTTTCTGATATTTTTAAAGCATGTGATTAGTTGGTGATAAAGTGGTTGTAGAAATCAATCACATCTTAACCACACATTCATTACAATGCTTATGTATCATAAGATTAGATGAGATCAGGAAAAAGATAAAGTAAGGAGATGATCCAAATCCTATATTTATATACCACATTCATAGCTAACTAGCTGTACATATATGTAAAATTTCTTTCATCTCTATCAAAATGTTGAATAATTAATAATTAAGACAAATAAGAAACTTATTTTTTGTGTGATTGATTAATGACATCGTAATTAAAAACTTAAAATTATACCCTAATTACTTATTAAAAAAAAAAAAAAAAAAACCCTTTATTCTGTGCTGACAACATCCTAGATAGAAAACATTTTTTTTACAAAATTCAAATGAAGATTATGATAAAGTTATGATGGTTGATAAGTGAAAAGTGAGGAGAGAATGATAATGGAGTACGTATGCACTGCACGTGTGGGGCATTGAACAAAATCAAAATTTAAACGATGAAGCGAGCACGCACACACGCGCATATATATATATACACGGTTTTCTGTTTCTATTAGGGTATCCTTATATAACTTCATCAGGATATTGAATGTAAGTCATTCATTTATAAAAGTGATTTGATAATTACATATATACCAAGTCAAAGTATGTAAAATGAGTAGCTTACATTTAATATTCTTATATAATTCTATTAGGGCATCCTCATATGAAAATTTCTGTATATATATATATACGGTTCCGTTCTTATCAGAACATCCTTATATAACTTTATCAGGATATTGAATGTGAGTCACTCAATTATAAAAGTGATTTGACAAGTGCATACATACCAAGTCAAAGTATGTAAAACGACTAACTCACATTCAATGTTCTTATATAATTCTATCAGGACATCCTCATAGGAAAATTTTCATATATATATATATATATATATATTTATATATAATTGTCATAATAGGTCTCAAACAATGATAGAATTGAATAGGGTCAAAAGAGTAAGGCAACGAAATAAGAAGGTTGATATTGATAGATGGAGTGAGAAGGTGATAAGATGGGAACACATCCACATGCACATGGGACGGTGGGGGACTCCCATATTTGCTCATTTGGTACTTGTCCACATCTCTCTCCTTAGTCACCTATTCCTTGTTTGGAAATGCAACTCTTTCTTACCCTAGTAATGAGAAGAAGAAAGTATTACAAGTACAACGTGTTGTTATTACGGATACAGATACAGTTTCATCGGCCAATCACATATTATTTTTGTCACACTTACGACATTTTATTAGTTGTGGCACATGGCATCACGGGTGCGCCCACCCCACCGAAGATATTTTTCCTAAATAGGGGAGGAATGATATATAGACGTTGTAGATGGGGAGTGGTGATAGGCTTTCACAATCCATAAGATTGGAAAAGATTTGGGAAGGTGATGTTCTTGGGGTTGTACCTTTTAATGGAGGTCATTGTCCTAAGCCACCAACTTTGCCTCTTCTAAGACTCAGTCGGTTGGAGTGAAGACATCCTCTAAGTTTTAGACCCCACCCACCACCCATCATATGCCCATTCGACCCCACCTTAATTAACCCCCCACACACATTTTCTTATTCATCCCTTAATTTCTACTTCCCTTCTCACTTTCAATTTACTTTTATGGGATGTTTAACGTTTCATAATAATTATACAAGAGTAACGTTATACTGATGTGAGAAAATTAGTAATTAACTATGGTGTTATTTACACATCACCTTTTAGCAAAGGTGGTAGTGCACTTCCTTTCCACATTGATGGTGAGGGGTTTGAGTCCCACAATGGGTAGTTTACAAGTATCTGTGTGAATTTTTCTCCCGTTTTGTAGAAGTAAATATCTGGACCGTACATGTATCATCTGATCTTGACAGGTCCCGATAGCTCTATTGTAATAGTTGTAATACTTCAAAAAACAAAAACAAAACTACAACATCATCAATACATTTATATCAGAGGGCAGAACCAAAATTCAAGTTTGGGGGCATTATACAAAAATAAAAAACTTTAAGGAATCAAAGTGACAAAAAGCTTAAAACTCGATAACAATTTTATAAATTTTACAAATGGATTTTAAAAACTTTAGGAGATGCCCTTCCTTTTTTCATAGTTAATATGGTCGCTAAAAAAAAGCTTTAAGGGGTCAAAGTGAAAAAAGTTAAAACTTGATAACAATTTTATAAATTTTACAAATGGATTTTATAAACTTTCGGAGATGCCCTCCCGTTGTTCAATGTTCATAGTTAATAAGATTGTTACAAATCAGTATGCTTCATCATCTAAGCAAATTAGTTTTGGACAAATGTAACATTATTATTTATTGATAATATAATTCTCTTTAGGAATTACATTTATAACATGTTATGACATTTAATTATTATATAATTTGGGGTGGCTTTTGTTTATATATATATATATATTTTTTTTTTTTTACCTAGACCACGAGGTACTCGTCACTCCGATCGGTAACCGATCGTTAACGAGTAGGACTAATTCTCGCTTTGACAGGAAGGTCAGTAAAACCTGGCCACGAGGTGTTTCTAGTGGGGTTCGAACTAGTAGAGGGCTTGAACCATTCGTCCCACTAGGAGTGGGGTGACCAACCGCACCACAGCTTTTGTTTATATTTGATGTGATAGAAATATCAAAATCAATTAGGATCGAGTTCAGAATTTTTTAAAATGAAACTGGCGGAATATTAAGTGTACATGAAGAATGTAGGCCGTTGATTTAAGTGAAACGCTTTTAACATGTTTTGGTAAAAAGTAGACGAATACGATATCAAATGAGAGGCAATAATTCAAATTTTTGCCCATCAAAATCAGCCAACCCCGAAAATTTTGACTTTAGATCATATTTTGCATACCAGTCCTTTTCATTTGGAGCTAATAATAGGCCATCTAACGCATTTTAATAGTCTAATATTTTGAGAAAGGTCTTGGATATGGACCCACCCCAAACCCAATTGAAGACTAATAGTCCAACCCATTCAAACTCTAATATATAAATAATTACTATAAGATTGTAGTGAAAAGTTTGAAATTGTATTATTATTAGTTATGATCTATATTTAGATTAATTAAAAAAACAATTGATAATGTTTCTGGTTCGTGATTTAGGCAAGGGGAGTAGGGGATTGTATGGATAGTCACTGCAGCTCCCAGGTCCCAATTTTTGTATTATTTTGCGTCAGGAGGCCGCATTGACAGGTCGAATCGGGGCACTTTTGGAATTCAATAATTTGGGCCCAGCAGCTTGTTTTGTTTTCTTTATAAACAATAAAAATTGGACAGATTGATAAGTAACCAATATTATATATTTTATTTTTCATCATTTTCAAGAAACAAAGACTTGATTGGTGTTTTGATGTTGAATTTCGTTTATATATATAAAAAAATAAAAAATAAAAAGATGTTGAATTTCGTGTCCGAACTTACAAAGTCGAATGCTGGACTCTTGATTTTGACCATAAAACAGCTAGAATTGGGTTTCTCTAAAACTATTTTCTGGTCTTTAGGGGACATTTCGTTCTTTTTGTACTTTGCAAAGGCTGGAGACAGTCTAATTGTAAGCCTGTTATCCAAATTGCACTCTTACAACTAATTCAACTAATTCACGAATCATGGACCTCGAACCTTCGAATACACAACTCGTGTGTGGACACATCCTGCTTACACGAATACCGCTCGGATTGTACCGTAAGAGAACGATTGATTTTTTGCCACTTCCCTAAGTCAAACGTTTTTTGTAAAAAGGAAAATTTTAATTATTTGGATTTTGATTTCTTACTTGATCACTAAGAATACAGAATCGATTTTTAATTAAAAGTAAATCTCTTTGGAGATTATTCTTTAATTAAATTATTTTCCTCATTAATTCAAAAACATATTAATCAAGGAATTTCCGAATTAATCCCCAAAACCCTGGTGTTTCGGTTTTGTCTATACGGTAAAATTGTCTTAAGGACACCGTGTGAATCAAGGGCCTTGGTTTTCCCTAACCGGTTTTCTAACGTGTTGGTTTGTGTTGTTTTGCTTTCTGTTTTTCTACAGGTTCTGACCAGATTGTTGATTTAAAAATAACAATCTTAAGACAATTTCTAAATGTTTTCTTCTAATTCAAACCTTCTAGTTTTTGGACCTTAAACAGATTGTGTTTAATTGAACATCATGTTTTTAATTCAGTTTAATAATGACTGGGGAAATTAGGTCTGTCTTCAGACACTGATTTCAAAACATTAATTGGTTTAACAATCGAAAATCAGGTCTACCTTCAGACACTGATTTGGAAATCAATTGTGATTTCGCTTGGACAATCGGGTCTATATGACACTGATTGTGTTTTCTTTTCTGAAAACTGGAATCCTTTTGAGTCACTATGATTTCAATTGTGAAATCTGGAATCTATTGTTGATTCATAGACTTGATATCGGTACTGTCATAATATTTTTGTGATTCTGAAAGTATTATTGTTTGATATCAGTGTTAGATATCAAGTGGAATAAATGATTATATTGATATATTGTTGTATACCAGAGTTGATATATCACTATTTGATAAAAACCGAGAAACAATGATAATTGTGAAATATCAATGGTTTATATCATTGTATATTTATGGTTCTCAAATTTTTGGTTTGGTTTATCTATGTAAGATGACTGCCGAATAAATTGTGAACCTGAGCGTGGCTCAAGAGACTTTGGTGGTCATCCCAATTGTGGGTTAGCTAACCAACCTAATGGTAAACCCTTTTGTGGGTCAAATGAATACCATGACGATGAATTCGTTTATGTCTCCGATTTCGGTTCTTATGAACTATATGGAGAAACCAGAGAAATTCAATGGTCTGAATTTCAAGAGATGACAACGAAAGATGTTAAATCTTGAATCATGCGAGATTCTTAACTCGTGAGGCTCCAAAGACCAACGGTGGTAACGAGTTGGATGTGTAAAAGGGTGATTAGTGTCAAGAACTTCAAAATTGCAATTATCAATTTAATGATGATTTATTTCTATTAATTCCGGATTTATAGAAATATTAAATTTTGAATTCAAAAACAAACCGTTTTGACTTCAATATTGCCTATTTTAATGAGAATTAATTTCAAATTAATTTAGTTGATTTCCTCCTGATATTATGCCGGATAAATCAATCGTGAACACAAGTGTTCCACTTGAAACTCCTAGTGTTAATAGGTCCGAAAACTGTTGATTGCATTTTCATTTGATATGCACAAAACAGTAGTGCTCATCGATTCTTGGTTTATAAGTCTGACATACTAGACATACACAAAAACACAATAATGGAATCTAGAAATGCAACGTTCTTTGAACATGTATTTCCATGTAAATCTAATGATGAAGCAAGTTCGTCAAAAAGAACACATGCTAATAGTTGTGAGGACCAAGAACAAGAAAATGAAGTTGATGATGAACCTAGACGTAGCAAAAGAGTAAGGACGGAAATGTCTTTTGGTCCAGATTTTATGACCTATTTGCTAGAAGGTAAACCTCGAACTTTCAAGAAGCGGTAAGCTCTTCAGAAGAACTCTTGTGGAAAAAGGCTATTAAGAGTGAAATTGATTCCATCCTTCAAAATCATACTTGGGAATTAGTGGATCTTCTTCCGGGATGTAAACTGCTAGGATCCAAATGGATTTTCAAGAGAAAGATGAAAGCAGATGGATCAATTGATAAGTATAAGGTCAGACTTGTAATTAAAGGTTACAATCAACGAAAAGGCCTAGACTACTTTGATACATATTCTTTTATGATGAGAATAACCTCCATTAGGCTGATATTTGTAATCGTAGCTTTGCGAAATCTTGAAGTACATCAAATAGATATGAAAACAACTTTCTTAAATGGAGATCTGGATGAAGAGATTTACATAGAACAACCTGAGGGTTTTTCTGCTCTAGAACAATGAATGAAAGTCTGTAAATTGGTGAAGTATTTATATGGTTTAAAGCAAGCACCAAAACAATGGCATGAGAAATTTGACAATGCTATATGTCAAATGGATTTAAAATCAACGAATGTGACAAATGTGTTTATGTTAAGGACACAAAAAATGGCTATGTTATTGTGTGCCTCTACGTTGATGACATGCTCATTGTTAGTAGTGATGATAAAATGATCAAATCTACCAAAGATATGTTGAAATCAAGATTTGATATGAAAGATATGGGACCAGCTATTGTAATGTTGGGAATGAAAATTTCAAGGATATATAACAGACTCATACTAAGTCAATCACACTATATTGACATGATTCTTAAGAAATTCAACAAAAATGATTCTGGAATTTCCAGAACACTGGTAGATACAAATCTACACCTATCCAAGAATAAGGGTGAGAGCGTCTCTCAACTAGAATATTCTCGAGTGATAGGAAGTCTGATGTACTTAACAAGTTGTACAAGACCAGACATAGCTAATGTAGTCAGCAAATTAAGCAAATCCACAAGTAATCTTGGAACTGATCATTGGAAAGGAATAGTAAGAGTACTAAAGTACTTAAAATTCACTCGTAATTATGGACTGCATTATACCAGATATCCTGCTGTCCTAGAAGGATACACCGATGCAAACTGGATATCTGATATGAAAGATTCAAAATCTACTAGTGGGTATGTGTTCACACTAGGAGGTGCGACATTATCCTGTAAATCCTCCAAACAAACTTGTATAGCCAGATCCACCATGGAATCTGAGTTTATAGCATTAGATAAATGGTGAGGAGGCTGAATGGCTACGCCAATTCTTAGAGGATATTCCAAGATGGCCAAAGCTTATACCGGAAATTTTCATCCACTGTGGTAGTCAATCAGTAATAAGAAGAGCACAGAGCAACATGTATAATGGGAAGTCTAGACATATACGTCGAAGACATGATACCATTAAACGACTAATCTTAATTGGGGTTATCACTATTGACTATGTAAGTTCAAAAGATAGCATTGCGGATCCGCTAACCAAATGGTTAAATAGAGAATTAGTTAAGACATCATCGAGAGGATTGGGACCAAAGCCAATGAGATAAAAGTCGATACAATGGACACCCAACCTAGTTGGGTGCAGATTCCAAGATCTAATGGGACAACCATGTTGTAAGACTTAGCTAGATCACTGTGAGAGTTACCCTCAAGTCCAATCCTACAATGAAACAGTGATGCCCGTAGGGAAAAGGTTAAACTATGTTTTTAATGATTTTTATGAGTCGAAATTCCAAGCCATGGAAATTCGAGTAGAGTAATACAGGTTACTCTTAATTAAGAAATCACCTATATGAGAGAGAACTGGGGTTGCTTCTAAAAGAGAATAGTAAAGGGCTATATTCTACAGCGACTCTCACAGAACCAGGCACATGTTCATGGCCAAAACGAACATAACAATGAGAACCAAATCGAGTCTGGAAGATGCTTGTGTGAGGTATATTTTCCTTTACATAAACAACAGAGCAGTTCAGGGATATTACATCTACTGATCAACCAGTAAAGTAAGCATACATTTACAAGGGAAGGTTCAAAGGGTAACGCTTACCTATCCTACGCAGGTTTCAACCATTTGAACTTACCAAAATCATTTATTGTGTCTCCTAGGTCAATTTCATTCATGTGGGGGATTGTTGGAAATTTTGTGATAAACTCTTAATTTGAGAGCACCAATTGAGTATGATTAATTCCATGAAAATAGAAGATTAAAATGGATTCAAATTCTCCTCTGTGAGAGATTCGAAATGGTATACTCAAACTCACAAAATGATTAATGGGTGAATGAGAAATTGAGTCTCAAGGTGAGCCCAAAATGTAGGGGAAAATGGAACATCCCACATTGGCTAGGGAAGAAACTTATGTGTAGTATATAAGTAATTGTGTGATAGTAGCTATCAACATGAGTGCGGCATAGAGGCTCTCTCTCGCACGCGTATAAGGGGGGGGGGGGGGGGGGGGGGGGGGGGTTGCAAATCGTATACCTCGAACCTTCAAATGCGCAACTCGTGAATGGGCATATCCTGCGTACACGAATGCCGCTCCGATTAGACCGTGAGAGTACAGTTGACTTTTTTCCACTTCCCTAAGTCAAACGTTTTTTGTGAAAAAGGAAAGCTTTAATTGTTTGGATTATGATCACTTACTTGATCACTAAGAATACATAATCGATTTTTAATTAGAAGTAAATCTCTTTAGAGATTATTCTTTAATTAAATTATTTTCCTTTTTTTTATATAACAAAATTCTTCTTATTCTCTATCCGAATAATTTTTGGTACTTTTTAAAATAAAATTGGACTAATCTAAGGGGAAAAAGCATCACAAATGATCATATGCTGAAAAACCCTTAAACAGTATCCAAATATTAAAAAAAGAGAAAAGAAAAGTAAAAAGTGACAAAACGCAATAAAGCACAAAGAACCAAGGGGAAAACAAACCCAAACAAAAACAGGCATGCAGGGCACACAAAAAAGAAAAAGAAAACATCAAGAAAAACGAAAAGACTCCCGACCCATGTAGTCATTGCCAACTAAAGTAGAACAAAACGGCGAGGTAGAGAACCACCAAGAATCACCCTGAAGCTCCAAAGCATGCTTAGAAAGAGTATGTGCAACCTGATTCCCCTCCCTAAAAATATGGGAAACCTGAAAATCCATCTGCGAGATTTGGAAGATGCAGTGTTGCCACGCTTGACGAACCCTCCAAGGAACCATCTCAGAACGAGAAGAAATAAGATTAACCACATAAAAAGAATCGCTCTCAAGCCAGAGACGATGCCACCCATACTTCCATGCAAAATTAATGGCCAAAGAGGCCACCAGAAGCTAAGCCTCAAATGCAAAAACTTGACCAAGAGGAATAGCAAAGCAACTCTTCACAAAGGCTTTGCAGTTCCGAAAGATACCACCACAACCACCAAACCCCAAAGAGCCCATAACAGCGCCATCTGTATTCACTTTGTTCCAACCAGGAGCCGGAGGCGACCAAATCACACTCTTGATCACCGGGGCTTTAGAAAGGCGACCTAAAAGACCGGAACGACTAAGAATCAAAAAGTCGTCCATACAATTACGCATACAACCAATATCCAGGCGATTAGCCTCTGAAACTGCACGCCAAACCAAAGAAAGGATGGATCTAAAGTCCACCGACTTCCCTTCAAAGATCCACTGATTACGGGCAGTCTACACCCCCTATATCACTGCATAGATAGCCACTTTCCATAAAATCCTAACCTGCTCACTAAAGGAAACTGACATGGCCAGTAAGAAGAAAGATTGCCAAGTTTTGATAGAGACATGTGGCTGGAAAGTAGAGAAAACTGCCTCCCAAAGAGCAACCGCCAGGGAACAATAATGAAAAAGGTGATCTGCATATTCACTACTAACCCCACAAATACTGCAACGAGAAGCCAACTGGAACCCAGACTAGCAAAGACGATCCTCAGTAGGAAGCCTGTTCAACATAAGACGCCAGGTCGAAGCTGAGCGAGAAGGGGGGATAAAATGGGACCAAACATCTCTCCTCCAAACAACCTAAGGAATATCACGGAGAAACTGGGAATAAGCAGTCTTGTAAGAAACACGACCATCCAAAGAATTAGCCCAAACCAGAGAATCCACAACAGGAGAAATCGTAATCTGATCAATCCGAAAACATAGATCCGGAAAGCACGCTCGAAAACTATCGTCCAGCACCCATCTACCCTCATGAATAAAATCTGAGACCCTTGCCCGGAAAAGATTAGCTAAATAATCTGGAATCCCTAAAAGCTCCAAAATGGGGACCCCTAACCAATTATCCCGCCAAAGGTCCCGTTGAGAGTTCTCGCCAATCTGCTAGATACCTTCTTTAAAAAAGGAACTATAATTTGTCCGAAGAGAAGACCAAATTGAGGAGGTGACATACCCTCTATGAGGCTTCTGTGAATGCCTGAGATACCTCTCCTGCAGAAATGAGAAAGCAAAACCATCAGAAGTTATAAACTTCCAAGTGAATTTCGGCAACAACGAGTCATTCAGCAACCTAAGATCTTTCAAACCAAAACCACCCTGAGAGTAAGGCCTCCAACAACGATCCTAAGCGACCCGAACCAACTTAGTCTCCTCACAGGAACTAGTCCACAAAAAATTCCTCAACTTGTGGTTAATTAATGATAGTAAATAAGAATGCCACTTGTAAATCATGAAAGAGTGCACAAATGAACCAGTGATGACCGACCTGATCAGAGTAGCATGACCGGCCAGAGAGAGGGACTTGCCTTTCCATTAAGCGAATTTAGACAAGATATTATCCGCAATAGGTCGTAACACCACCTTTCGAGGCTTACCCCGAAACAAAGGGACTCCCAAATAAGAAAACGGGAGTTGCCCAATCTGCATACCAACTAGAGACTACAAACTACCAATCCGAGAGGGGGAGATAGAAGATCCGAAATAAATCGAAGACTTACCCTAGTAAACCAACTGGCCTGAAATATCACCATAATCCCTAAAAGCACCTATGATATGCTTCAGATTCTTTTGAGTGCCTTTACAAAAGATCAGAACATCATCTGCATATAGCAAATGAGTTGGAGACAAAAAAACCCCTTGGGGAAGAAATTGGCAGAATCTGAGAAAAACCCACTAACCTCGTCAATAATCTACTAAGGAAGTCTTCTGCAATACCAAACAAAAGCGGAGAGAGCGGATCTCCCTAACGAACCCCTCTAGAGCAACAGAAATACCTCTTTGGGATCCCATTAAATAAAACTGAAAGCCTAGACGAACGAAGAATGTCGTCTATCTAAAACAGAAGAAAACCCAAAAGCCTGAAGCACTCTGTAAAGGAAAGACCAATCCAAAGTGTTAAACGCCTTGTGGATATCAATCTTCTTGGCTAAGTTACCCCCATAGCACTTCTTCTGCAACACATTCACACAGTTAGAAGCCAAAGCAATACAATCCTCAATATGTCGGTCTCTAATGAAGCCGAACCGCTGAGGAGAAATAATCCTAGCGGCAACCCATGCTAAACGATTAGCCAAAATCTTCGAAGAAATTTTAAACAAAAAGTTACTAAGAACAATTGGTCGAAACTGATCAACCGAAATTGAGTCTCTCAGTTTCGGAAGAAGAACAATAAAGCTAGAATTGAGACCTGAGAAAATAACTCCAGTGATGAAAAAATCCTGAACAGCGAGGACCACGTCACTACCTACAACATCCCAACATCTTTAATAAAAACTACCAGAAAACCCATCTGGCCCAAGGGCAGAAGCAGCATCCATAGCAAAGACCGCATCGTGAATATCCTCTGCATATGGAACGCTAGTCAAGAAAGCGTTCTCTACGGCAGTTACCAAGGAAGGAATCACACCATCTACAATAGATAAATATCTCCCAACTCGAGAAACATCCGAGGAAAAAATGCCAGAATAATAACTAATGATATGATCCCTGATGGTAGGCCAATCCTCCAAGAGAACCCCATTAATTGAAAGGGCTGATATATTGTTACGATACTGCCTACGTTTGATAGAGGCATGAAAGAAAGATGTGTTTCGATCCCCATCATGAAGCCACCTAACTCTAGACCGGTTACGATAAAAGCACTCATGTCTGTGTAATAACACATCAAGCTCAGAATGAACACTAGCTTCGGCCATAAAAAGATCATCTGAGAAACCCCGGTTAGACAAATCCAGCTGAATAGAATGAACCTCCGCAAACTTCCCAGCAATGGCAGAGTTAAGATCCCCAAAATCCTCCTAATTCCAAGACTTGAGAACTTTCTTCAAGTTTCTCAACTTATAGATAACAACCTGAAGAGGGCTACCTACAACAAGGGAGCTCCAAATCCTACGAACAATAGCTATGAAATCAGGATGCTCTAACTGCATGCTCTGAAACCGAAACGGTCGATGACTAGAAACCTCAAAATCTGATAACCGAACCAATAATGGACAGTAATCAGAACAAATACGAGGAAGAGACACACATAAAATTTCCCACCAACAGGAAATGCAACCATCATAAACCAAAACTCTATCTAATCGTCTTTCAACTCTAGTGCGGTTGCTGCGACTTCTAACCCAAGTGAATCGGGCGCCTTGAGAACGAATGCCAACTAAATCACAATCATCAATCATCAACTTGAAATCCTCACAAGGACCACGGGCAGGAGAACGAGAACCCAAAGCCTCATGAGCACCCAGAACCGCATTAAAATCCCCAACAACCAACCAAGAAGAAGAAACCAAACTAACCATATCTCGAAGAGACTACCAAAGAGACTACCAAAGAGACTTACGAACCACTATAGAAGTGCTCGCATAAACAAAAGTGTAACACCTGTGAACCGATCGAGAGCGAAACAGTAAGATGTTGATCATGATAGTGAACTATCTAAGCCTCAGGAAATGAAGCACAAGTGAAAACCCAAATAGTTAGAATCAACCCACCCCTATCGTTCATACCCACCAGGCGAAGACTGAGCGAATACCAGAAACCTAAAGATATAGAGGAAAAATCAACTATAGGCTCTGCAATACAAACCAAAACAGGTCTATGTAAACGACACAACTCTCTAAGTACCCGCCTCGTAGGCTCACCCCGGATCCCACGACAGTTCCAAAAGAGAACATTAATCATCGAAAACCGTTGAAGGAGCTCGGCATTTGAACTTTAAAGAAGCCAGCCTACGCTCAACCCTTAAAGATCTTTGAGTATTCTCAGCATCAACTAACTCACCCTCCTCCACCTGGGAAGCCTATGAAGAATCTGCAATGAGGCGAAGCTCGGCTTGAGAAGCTGACCATGGACCTGAACTCTGAATCTGCACCTTAGGATCCACAACTGAAGAACAAGAGAAACCAGATCCATCTCGTAAACTACTCTGATCCACATTGACATTTGAAGCTGAAGACACAACTACCTCCTCAGATGATTAATTGCCTGAAACCTTATGAACCCTAACTTGCCGACAAGCCGTATGACCCGGACGAGAAGATGACCTAGATAAAATGGTAGAGACCATAAGGCGAACCTGATTAACCACCGAAGAACCCTGAACAACAGTCCTCGAATAATGCACCACCCCTACACCCAAACTGACAAAACTAATGGAAGGATCAACAACCGAGGAACTAGAAACCATAATAGAATCAGTGACCCCGTCATCAAATCCTGAATCCTTGCTAATATATAATACCTGGGAAATCATTGAAGGAACCGAACTTGAAGCCACTTCTGAAATAGTTGAAACAGTAGATGAAGATGGATTTGAAGTAAAAACCAACCAGTGAACGAAGTGGAACCCGAGATCAAATTAGACCCTACTGAACTGTGGATAACCACTGAATCATGACGACCTACATCCTGGTGAATAGCTGAAAAAACATTGGATAACGGGACCTCCTCTTGAGGTGCAATAACAGGGCGATAAACTGATTTAGAGGAATGGGTCCGAACAGGCTGAAAACCATCATCCCCAAAAACTCTAGAATCCCCCGTTATATCTTGGGTCGATTTTGTAGAACTACTCAGAGGAACCTTAGAAGACTTATTCCAACGACAAGAACTAGGCAAATGACCTATAGAAGAGCGAGTGGAGTAAAAAGCTGGGAGATTCTCATACTCAACAGCTATAAAAGAACTTTGAAATTCATCCCTCTCTAGCAATACTGAAGTAGGCAGCATTGATGACACATCCACATCAACTAGAACTCTAGCATAATGACCAAAATCCCCGTCACTAGTAGCCTTGTCCAACCGCAATGGCACCCCAATCCCTCTAGCCAAGTCAGAAATAATTTTTAGATGCCAGTATTCCCACGATAGGTCAAAGAACCTAACCTAAACCTGAGCATTTGTGGACTTCTGTAGCAATGGGTTAAAATCCGAGACCCAAGGCTGTAGGCGCAGAATACCTGGCTTTAGATGAACCGAACCAAACCCCCACACATGATTCATCTTAGCAGGAGACTTCAAAAGAATCTGATAATAAGCTCTCCCCAAAGATATAAGACGCCAATCAGTATAAATTCAAAAACGTATTAATCAAGGAATTTCTGAATTAATCCCCAAAACCCTAGTGTTTCGGTTTTGTCTATAAAACCCTAGTATTATTTTCATATCATTTATTAGAGAATACATATTGATAAAGTAGCCGAATATTTTCTTCTCTTTCTGTTCCCTGGGAGACAATTGCTATACACATATGGTGTTATATATGGTGAAATTGTCTTAAGGACACCGTGTGAAACACGGGCCTCGGTTTTCCCTAACTGGTTTTCTAACGTGTTGGTTTAGGTTGTTTTGCTTTCTATTTTTCTACAGGTTCTGACAAGATTGTTGATTTAAAAATAACAGAAAGCTCTGAGTAATCTTTTTATTTCAATTAGTTCTTCCCCTACATAGCCTTTCAAGCTTCTTTTATACATAATTGAGCCACAAAACCATTTTCTAACTACCTAATCACTTACTTCATGGTGGAAATCATTCCCTTCCTCGATCAAAACATGGCCGGAGTGTTTTGACCCTATCTTCCTCATGGAGCAACTGCCAATAACCCATTTGCCCACCTCTAGAATAGTAATCGGTAGAGGAATTCTTTTTTTGACAATCTGGACAAACGTGTAAAGCTCTTACACGTAACTTCTCATTAGTTTAACTATCCTCCCAAGTGTCATGCCACATCGGACTCTATAGTGTCATCTAACTAAGTTATCGTAAAACTTTTCCTTTTGAATTTAGACATATGTTAGTGTTAATAACTTGGAGAGATCTTACCAGAATAAAGGTTACCGGCATCTAAACTCTTGCAACCGACCATAATGAGTGGATGGAACCCACATTCCTTTAAACTCTTAACCACCTCTCTTCTACAAACCAATTCACGATTTGCATGTATCTAAACTCAATGCTGTCTACATTTAACAAAAAAGACTCTCTGAGATATGGACCTTAACTAATTCCTTCTTACCATAAACTTGTCCGAATTTTGGAAAGGTGACCTCGCTGTACATGTCTCTTCCCTGGTTAGATTTGAGTAAGACTCTTAGTTAGTCATCACACTAGGAACCATAAGGATCCCAAATCTATAGGAATTGAGCTCGTTCGACTTCCACATCATTGAAAATGGAGCTCGACGTGTTATTGACGAGATTTATCTCGCTTGCTTTAACCCTATTCCACCTTCATGATGTCAAAGTCCCTATTTTCTTCAATAGTGATAACCTTGGATTCAAACCTCTCTAAAAGCGACCTCAAAATCTTCTGTACAATTCTAGCTTTAAAGTAAGGATTACCAAGTTGATGACTTTGATTGACGATATCCATCATTTTGATTTGGAAGTCATTAAAAGTTTCTTTTACTTCCATCTTGATCATCTCAAACTGAGCTTGCAACATCTAAAGCTTAGAATACTTGATAGTGTGTGTACCCTCGTGTGTAACTCTGAGAGTCTCCCAAACTTCATATGCATTTCGAGTAGTTTGGATGGGTTTGCATTGAGTTTCAACCATTTCACAAAATAAGGCATGCATGGCATTTGAATTCCATTTTACAGCTTGAAACTATTGGGGAATCCACTTAGACTTGAGTTTAGGCATGATAGCTTCGTCCTCTAATCTCTCTGCGGGAGACGAGTATCCATCTTCAACACTCATCCACACGTGCTCATCAATAGCCGTAAGAAAGGCTTCCATCCTTTATTTCCAGGAAGAAAAGTTATCCCCGGTGAGCAACAGTGACCTTGAGTTCGACGCACCCTCTTTCTACATCCCATTACCACTCTTGATGTGAATGAAATAAATGCGCTGCAATGTATGCAAGACACAAAATTCAAGGATCTACCTAAGTGTACCTAGGCATTTGCACGGATACCAGTTGAAAGTAGGTTTATTCCAAATACAATTAACCTAGGGGGAATAGGTTGTTTATCAAATTATTTACCAATTTTTCGATTAATTAAGATTAAAGGCAAACAACAATAAAAACCAAGTATTAAATGCTGAAATTAAAACACTTGATTTTTATGTGGAAACCCTCAACTGAGCAAAACCACGGGACTAGCCTCGCTAGCCACTTAGCCATATAAATCCACTATATGAAAAGTAGGTTACATCCTTAAGTGATACACAAACTCTCACTTTTAACAACCTCAGGTTCTAGGCACATGCCACTCACAACTCTTGGTTCATTCATAGTGATATCTTTTGATTCAAAACCCTTGCCATGAGCACCTCCTAATCTACCCTATGAGCCTTTCAATGGATCTTGGAACTTGCTTGTACAACCATCACTTGTAGCTACAAGAATTGAACTCAAGAAGAAATTTTTATTCTAAGTGAACAATGAATCCAATGATCAATACATAGAATGCAAGACAAAACAATCTATGCTTAACTAACTACCCAACACCATAGTTATTAGTTAACCTTTAAACAATCTCCATAACTTCAAAGATATGAAATAAATGACAAGTTATAAAAGTAAAGAACAATAAATGAAAGAAAATTTGTTCTTACCTAACAATGGAGACCATTAATGAAGAACTATGAATGATTTGAACTTTAAAAGCACATGGATTGTGGAATGGAGAGTTAAAGAACAAAGGTTGAAGCTTCTCTCTCTAGAACCTCTAATTTCTCACTTTTAGAAGTGTATTTTTATGGAATCTTAATGAAGAAAAAGTTGTGTTTAAATTGGGCTCTTGTCAGAATTGTGACAATTTGGAAAAACACACGAAATTACGGTCACCGACTGCAACACCCTAGACCGTAGATTTCTCTGGGAACAATTTAGGGTCAAGAATTGATGTTAGGGACCGCTATTTTAGACCATGGATTTTGGGCAGAGATTTTCGCAGTCATGAAAATTGCGGTCTCAGACTGTGGATAAGCGCCACAAAGAAAATGACATCGAAACATATTGTTTATGTAAGTCGCGTAGCGAAAAAAAAAAAGGATAGGTTTTAAAAATTATCTTGGATCTTTTTGGTATACATGAATATGAGGAGGAACATGATTAATACCATTAAAGCTTTCTCCTTCATTTGTTTTTGATTCGTTACCACCAAGCGTTCCAAGCTATGACCCACGATCTGATAACTTGCATGTGGGCACGTCACAGATGTAGTCAGGGATAAACAGAGGTTTACAGAAAGCCGGGAAGACAACACCTCCCCTTCTTTCTTGTTCGGCTGGCCACCTGTAAGAGAGAATAAAAACTTTTTCTTTTCTTTTCTTCCTTGCCTTTGTCGCACCCTCTATTCTGTATTAGGTTTTGGTTGTGTTTTGTTTCCTGATAAGTATATCTTATATACCATGATCCTAGTGTTTAGTTAACCAAGTCAAAATAGGATTATAAATTCTTTTTAATTCGGTCACCACTAGGACTTGAACCTTTGAGCTCTACGATTTAAAATAATCTTTATTATTTTTAATCCTTTTGTTTTAATAATGGTTCAAACCTATAACCTCCTAATAAATAAATAATTAATAATTCTCAATTATTAATATACTAATCAAATAATCATATTATTTAATTAGTTAATTTCCTAAATTAATTCATATCACTTTCGTAACATAATTAATTTAGACTATCCAATTAATTAACCGTGACCATTGTTACCAATAACCGTAAGCGCTAGCACGGGGACCTAATGATCCAATGGTTTTGAGCTCCAATAATACTTGGAAATAATTAATTAAACTCTTTAATTAATATTTCATGATTATTAACCTCAAAGTTACTCCACTAAAAATCCAAGGTTGCATTCTCATAACTGTAGATGTTTTACACAAACCAAAATGTTAGTGTCCATCGATATAACTATTACATATGGTATGATCCTCCACAAGTAGTTCATAATTAGAGCTAGTTCATAAAGTCTGTTATACTTCTCTAATTATATCTTTTTCCTTTAAGTATCATTGATTCTCTAATAAACAATTATATCCATCATTCCTTCCTTTACGGAAGAAGAAGAGCGTTCTTAATCATTCAAGTCCCGAATCAACCCTTAAGGGAACTACTTCTCTACTTCTCTTAAGAATGAATGGATTCCTCTATTATATGCATACCTTCCCAGCCACAAGCCAAACAGTGATTCCAAGATACAGAGTTATTGATCGAGAATGCTACTCTGATCTTACCCATGGTATGTCAAGAAACACAATCTATCTTAAAGAAGTCAATAAGACACTCAGGATTTAAATAACCCATATATAGCCATGATTTGTCGATATATATGAATCTCTTCATGAAACAGATCTTAGTGATAGATTCTTATAGATCGTGGTCCAATCTTATATGATCACATCATATAAGGTGCCTCCATTCTCATATCACCATATGAGTAGTCTAGGATAAGACCACCGTATATTACGGAATGGACCTCAACTGTAAATTAGCCACAAATAAAGTACCCGACTTTATTTACTCTTTACGAACTCTTCAGATTGAACATTTCAAACTGAATTCCTCTGCATATGACATTCCTATACTTAGTTTGAGATTACAACTAGCAACCTTGGATGTTTGCACATATGATATAAGCATATAAGTCATATTTATTGAATGAAAAACTATTTCTTATATTAATGGATTTATAACACTTACAAATTACAAGCTTTAGGGCATAAATCCCAACAGTATAATATACCGTTGGAAAGACATTAATCTCTACTTTCAATTCGTTTTTACAAAATAAGATTTGAAGGTCTGTAGAAAGTGTTATGGTCATTTACGCGACCAGTTTTCAGATTTGAAATGAACTAGAGTTCCCCTATTTCAATGGTCTCTTTGGAGACTTCAAAACCAATCCAAACGATCATAAAAGCTTACAAATAATATACCATTGGAAATATACGAGTGTCTAGTTTATCTAGAAATTTTCCAAACTCAATTTTAATCTTTGCATAAAAAGTTATGGTTATGAAACCATACAAAGGTCAGGTTTTTTTTTTTTTTTTTTTTTTTTTTTTTGTGTAAAAAAAATTAAGCCTTCGAAAAATCAATCTTTCGAAAGTAGACACTTTACTCAGAACAATCACACCACATCTAATACATATCAAACAACATGCAAACAATAAGATATCACATGATAAAATGCAATGCATGATCATACAATTCAAGTGTGAGTGTGTTAGTACGATAACCAAATTGCGATGGAACGTCGCGAAATAAACACAACATAACCGAAAGATGCAATAAGTATAGATATCAATCTAAATGCTTATTGCATGAATATATGAACAATATGAACAATATGTGTATATGTAAGTGTTGGACAATGATGCAAGGACACAAATATGAAAATTGTGTGTGTGTGTGTGTGTGTGTGTGTGTGTGCGCGTGCGTGTGCACCTAAACTCTTCAAGAGATCAAATCAAGTAGATTTTACATTTAAGCTCTAGCTCTCGAAGATCTTGGAATGCTGGGAAAGTTGTTGATCACGATGATGTGAACATGAAGAGCCTAAACTACCCGGACAAAAGCACCATAATGTTTTTGCAATAGAAATAAGCCAATTACAAAAAAAATGTCCTCACACAAAACTTGAAATGTTGAAAAAAAAAAACTCGAAATGTCATCATTTTTTCCCAAAAGTAAAATTAGTAAAACAACCCCTCTAAAATCATGTTTTTAACTTTTCATACAGTAAAATTACCGAAACATCTCTTATAGAGGGAGGTTTCGATAATTTTCCATTCATCACTTAGGTTTTTTTTTTTTTTTTTTCGTTAAACAATGCCACCAGCAAGGGAATGCCCTAGCAGCCTAGGCATGCACTGCCCAGGCACGACATTGCTTGCATGATTGTGCGATGCCTACTAGTTTGCGCAGCCCAGGCAGTGCACCGTAAGGTCCGTATAGGCCTAGTGGCACCTTCGCCGGGCGGCGCACGTCCAAGTGATGCCATCTGGCAAAGGGTTTGACGCGGAGAGAGAGAGAGAGAGAGAGAGAGAGAGAGAGAGAGAGAGAGAGAGAGAGAGGTTTGAGGATGGTTTTTATAAGAGGTTATTCAAGTAATTTCTCAAAAATATATTTAAGGATGGTTTTTTTATGAGGCTATTCAAGTAGTTTTTCAAAGATATGATTATTAACCATTAAACTTTCTTATAAGATTAAAAACAAAAATTTAATTTTTTGGAAGGTCACTTTTGATTTTCTCTCAAAGGCTAATTTGTTTATAGATATTTTAGCCCCTTCTGTATCAATATATAAACTTTGAGCTCTAAACTTTGACTTACTATTTCTTTCTCCTCCAAAAAGAGATATTATATGTGCCTCCTGCCCCTATCTTTAGAGGAGGATTTTGGATAAATTCAGAACAACTTAGATATGTGTATAATTTATACAGTCTTTCTATTGTTAGCTTGTTTGACAAAAAATATATCAGGACGAAGAATGTGGACCACAAATTATTGAGAAGTTTTGACAAATGAATATATTTTGAGTCAAAGTATGTAAATCTAGTGGTCTACATTATATTTATTGTTAGGACGAACTGATAATAGAAAATCTGATAATTTATATATATATATATATATATATTTGTCATAAATCATAATTGATGGATTATCAATATTTAATAATAATTCTAAGGCGTGGACTATGCATATTTTTCTCTTTTCGTGATTTTCGTGATTTTCTATACATATATAATTATGTATGCATAGAAATCAACTCTGTGTCGAATGAAAAGACAAGATGAAGTTGGTTGGTTCAATAGTATGCCCCTCATACCCACAGTAGAGGTTGTAGGTTGAGTCTCTCTCTATTCCACAAACCCTGAATTATTGTAATATTTAAAATAAATTTTTTTTTTAAAGAGATATCTTAAAATAAGAATTTATATTCATACTTTTCAAGTATATATAAAAAGAATTAATGGTCATATAAGATAAAAACTCTAAGCATATATACCATAAATGTAAAGCAGTGAGAAAAGATTATAATGCTCTTTAGCCTGTAAGGATGTAACCAGTTCATGCATCATGCTCCTATAAAATATTGGGGTTTCTACAAATGTGAAAGCAAGAATCTTCCGTCACTACTTTGATATATGGGCAAAACACTAAAAATAAAAAATAAAAAATAAAAAATAAAAAACTTAAAACTTGAACTGCATTACAAATTGTAAATTTTGTCGTTATAGAATGAGTTGAACCGCATTTGCAGGCAGACTGTGACCCACGCCAAGAAGCATTATCAAAGATGCCTAAAGAAGCTGCAAGACACTTCAATACATATACGTACATTTAATTACTTACATGTGTCTTTTATTTCATATGTGTGATAGAGAAAGGACATATAAAATATGGATGGTATTATTCATGATCCGAATTGATATGATTCTCATGAGCTCAAACACTGCACTCATCTACTTGTCGACTAATTTTCTGGGTCCAAATGATAACAACTAATGCAAGTGATGTTTCGTCGTATTTCTATTGATGTTAATGGAAGTTACAACACCTAAAAGATCCCTCTACTGATATTATATATATTATTATTTATAATTATGTACAAATACTTCCCAACAACACTTTTCTTACACACGTTGTCGTGTCACTCTCATCTTATCCACCACTAAATTAACCTTAATATTTAGTTTATTCTCCAAAGTTGATTCTCATTTAGAATGTATTAATTCCGATCTTAAAACTAACTCAAATGTCAACAATCAACACCACATGGTACCCATTTCACAATTTCTCATCGGTCTGTTTTGGCGTTTTGATTCTTTTTCTCTGTTTTCTGTCTTCAAGTGAGCTGCTTTGGCTTTTCTTGTTGCCCGGTGCTTCTCCTCCCTATTGTTCTTGGCCTGTTCCCAGGCTTTGTTTAATAAATTATCCTCAGCTATTCTTAAAAAAAAAACAGTGCAAATATAATTAACAGGTCTTGATTAGGGGTAGTTTAATAATAAATCTACTAGGTCCCGCAATTAATTATTGGTCCGGGGTTGCCTAGCTAGCTGAGATAGCTAGGCTATACCAATGAAATTAGAAAGATTATATACACAAAAACAAAAAACATTAAAGGGGTCAAAGTGAAAAAGAATTAAAACTCGGTAACAATTTTAGAATTTTAAAAAGGGATTTTAGAAACTTTTTGAGGGCAAAGGGGCCATGGCCCCCACCAGCTCTCCACCTATATATTTATATATATATATATATATATATTTTTTTTTTTTCAAATGAGAACGTCCTGATATAACATTATGAGGATATTGAATGTGAGCCACAAGTTTTACATACTTTGACTCAAGTGTATATACACTTGTCAAAACTAGTGGCTTACATTTAATATCCTCATGAAGTTATATCAGGACGTCCGCATGACAACAGGATTGTATATATATATATATATATGTATGTGTGTGTGTGTGTGTGTGTGTGTTTAGCTACAATGTAGAAACTGTATTGTTATCGCGTAGTTATATGAGAGAGTTGATTTCTTTTGTTTTAATTTTAAATTTTTTTTTTTAAATTCTTAATTTTTATACACTCTTGGATTAAAATCAAAAGACTAGAAATTGACCTAGCAATTATACAATCCTGTATAGTACCTGTTGACGATGATTTTTCGATCATTGAAAAGTCAGTTCGCCAACAATAAACACGTAGGCAAATTGAAGGCTTGACCGGTCAAAGTGAGACAGCCGATACCTCTCTCTTCCACGTGGATGTGATGCAGTCGCCGAACAGCATGCTGTGGGTGGCTGGCCCAGCGAGAATGATGGTTTGTGAAGTAATATAAAAGAAAGTAATAAAGCAAGGGCACGATATTTTACGTGGAAAACCCTAAGGTAGGGAAAAAACCACGATGCCGGCGACGAGGAGGAGGATTTCACTATGAATTCAGGAATTACACACTCAGGGCTCTCTTTCTTTCAATTGATTGCTTGTCTTATATATCTTTTTTCTCATGTCTCTATACAATGATATCTACTAGTATTTTTATGGGTTGATAGGGTGTTGCCCTAATCCTCGCCATGTAAGTAACATATTTGTAGTTAGAATCCTTGTAGGATTCTAGTTGAGTAGCTTGCTTGGGAATTATTTCCTTATTGGTGTGTATCTTTTGGAAGGGCAGAGTTATTGCCTAATTTGGACTATCTAAAATGTAGGAGGAAATAATGATATTTTCTTGTTGGAGTGTGACTCTAAGATTCCGTATCTGAGTTGATATATGGAGTATCTTGATAAGGTCATATTTCCTGTTTTAGTTGAAAAGATCTTGCTGAGTAAAGATCTTCGGCATGCAGGATTTTTGTCCGTTAAGACTTCTTAGTTGAATGGGTTTATTTATAATTTGGTGCATCCCTTTCTAACTTCCATATCAACTTTCTTGATGACGTGTCTAGACCTGGTGACATGTCCTTGGTCAGCGCCCCTTTCGTTGACTGATTTACTTTTGATGGCATGGAATTACTATATTTCCACATTATCCACTATTTTTACTGACGTGTCATGCTATTGAAAAATCCTTATAATAGTACCTAAACCCTATATATATACGATCAAGTTCACATCCATGTGCACTAATGCAACTGCATCAGTACCAATGCATGTAGACCACTAATTATGGAGAAGTTTTGATAAGTGTATACACTTTGAGTCTAAGTATGTAAATCTAATGATCCACATCCAACGCACTGATAAAGTTATATCAGTGCCCACTAACTTGAACATTTCTCTATATATATGTAAATACAGGGGCGAATTCAAGGTGGGGCCCATAAGGGCCAAGGCCTTTCACACCAATCCCCCTACAACAATTTATCAATTTATCATATGATATAATACATATAATGTAGGTAATAATATTCACCTGACCCATCCTATTATTTTAATAATATAAATGAATTAATTATTTTTTTCCATAATTCCATTAACAATGAAAACAGAAACAAAATCAATTCATTTTAGGATTTTAATTTACTATTATTTCATTCATTATTACCTCATATAATATGTGTATTATATATACTTATTATTATTTATTTAGATTTCAGCTAAGTAAATATTGAACCGTTAGGCCAATATCAATTATCAAGTGTGGGATTTTCTGCACGGGATCATCGATTGCTATTAGTAGTAATCCAACAGCTACCTGTGGCTATTGAATTACTACTGGTAGCAATTTAATATCTATCAGTAGCAATCGACGATTATGTACGGAAAATTCCGTACAATATAACTGCTCATTAGGCTAGGAGTTTGCGACTATCTATATTAATGTTTTTCGTTAGGTTAATTTTACTATTATTATTTTTTGAAGTTGTTAGTATATTTGGGTATAGGTTGGAGACCCTCTATACACCCAAGTGGGCCAAAATCACAAGTAATACATGGAGAGCTCAAAATCCATGTATACCAAGCCCAAATCTATGAAATAACTGTCTAAGCAGTTGCATGAAGAGCAAAACTGCTCATGCAAAATATATATGCAATAACGTGCATATGTTCATGAGTATGGCTGTGAAATCAGGCTAGATGTGTGCAATATGCATGAATTATGTGTAATACATGTGTGATGCATGAGAAGTCTTGTATTTGGTATTGAGCATGGAAGAGATCAACGTAATTTGGTCTAAGGCAATATGGGGTATTGTCTGATGTATTACGTGCTTGTGTTCTAGTGTTTAGAGAGAACACATATACAGAGATAGAAATACAAGAAATAGATGTGGAGAAAATCATTATAGAATTTTCTCTCATCTTCAATCAGAGTGTGGGATTATGTATTGTGATCAGAGAGGACTTTCCGATCACATGATCGTCCTCCGACCTGTGATTCAATCCTAGGTGTTCGGTCTGCTTCCGCTGTAGAGATTCGGATTCCGTATGGTGAACAATAATGATCCGAATTTCGTTTATGTTTATTTGTTTATTTAGAATAATCTTCATTGGTATCAGAGCACATGTTTGGGATTGTATTCTGGTAGAAATGCCATGTTTAGGAATTTTTTTTGAATGCTTGAATGCTTTACAAATTCAATAATGGTATAACACCACACACTTGTTATATTTCGTTTTTATGGCTTGTATGTGTTCACATATATGTGATAATATGTTCTGGAAATACTTGCCATGTGATGACTTCAAAATTTGAAGAATTTTGAAGAATTAATACTTGAAAACCTGTAACATTATAGGGTTCAAAACTCATTGTCATTTTTTTAATTTTTTTGAGATCATGGTACCATTAGATAAAGCCTTTCAAGAGTTTTCCAACGATAGGTAATTTGGATTAGAAATGAGGGAGAAAAACATTTTCGAATTTTTCTACTCGAAATAAAAAATCTAGAAACTTGTTTTGTTCTTGAACTTTGATGAAGAACATGAAGACCATGTGCCACACTCTTATAGATGGAGAGTGCGCCTCACCCATAACCTAAATGTCATAACTGTTGGCATATTTAGACTCACCATGACAATACGAGTCGAATGGTGGTGGTCCCGAAAATGGGAAACGTCGAGAAGCCAGAGAGTGATCTACACGCGCCTCCGGTGAGAGTGGGGATTACACAGGTTATTCATGTGGCCATGCTTCACCCACATGTTTCACTCAGAGAGTGGCACTTGTCAAACAAGTTTTGTACATGTGACAAAACAATAAGACATGGTCTATTTAGACAGTGACATGTGTTAAGAGTTTTTTTTTTTTTTTTTTTTGTGACAATGAATTTGCCATGTGTTCCATTATGAACATGACATGTGTCACATAGATAATCAAGGAATTTTTTTGGCAACGGTTTCCAAAGTGATTTTCCGTTGCGGAATTTTTTAATTATGGTTTTTGAAGTGATTTCCGTTTACGAATTTTTTTGCAAAGGTTTCCGAAGTGATTTCCAATTGTGGATTTTTCAGTAACGGTTTTCGAAGTGATTTCCGGTTACAGATTTTTGGGCAAAGGTTTTCAAAGTGGTTTCCGAATATAGATTTTCCAGTAACGGTTTTAGAAGTGGTTTTCAGATATAGATTTTTCAGCAACAGTTTTTGAAGTGATTTTCAGATGCGGATTTTATTAGTGACGATTTTCGAAGTGATTTCCGGTTATGGATTTTCCAGCAAAGGTTTCTGAAGTGGTTTCCGATTGTTGATTTTCCAGAAACGGTTTTCAAAGTGATTTTCTGTTACGGATTTTTCGGCAAAGGTTTCCGAAGTGGTTTCTAATTGTGGAATTTCCAGTAACGATTTTCGAAGTGGTTTCCGGTTACAGATTTTTCAGCAACTGTTTCTGAAGTGGTTTCCGAATGTGGATTTTCCAGTAACGATTTTCAAAGTGATTTTCGGTTACAGATTTTCCAGCAAAGGTTTCCGAAGTGGTTTCCGATTATGGATTTTCCAGTAACGATTTTCAAAGTGGTTTCCGATTGTGGATTTTTTGGCAACTGTTTTCGAAATGGTTTCCGGTTGTGGATTTTCAAGCGATGATTTTAGAAGTAGTTTTCGGTTGCGAATTTTCCAATGACAGATTTGCATGTGGTTTTCAATGATGGTTTCCGTCATGACTTGCGATCACGGTGCAAGGAAGGATTCCGGTGAAAGTCTTCGATGCATTTTTCAACTCAGATTTCAAGAATTGGATTTAGATACATTTTTCGATCACAATTTTCAGGACGGATTCCGATGATGGTTTCCAGTTAGATTTCTGGTTACGATTTCTAGCATGGTTTCCGGTGCAGTTTTCGATAACAGTTTTCAATATGGATTTTAATGACAGTTTTCAGTATGATTTTTCAGTGACCGTTTTCTGACACGGATTCCAGTGATCATTTCTAATGCAATTTCTGGTAACGTTTTTGGCATGATTCTAGTACAGTTTTCAGTGACAGTTTCTAGTTCGGATTCAAATGATGGCTTCCAGTGGTATTTTCAGCCACCGTGGAATTTTCAAACCAGGAATTTGGCACCGTTTTCTAACGGTAAAGGAATTTACCTGTAAGAATTTTGATCACCGAAATTTAGCTTCAATGGGAGCTATATATATTGAAATACCTTCGATTAGAATTCTCCATTCAATTAATTATGCAATCGGGAATAAGAAATTTCATTAGAATGGACATTGGAAATGTACAAGGTTATTAAAAGAGAAAAGTTTCTACATGACTTAGAAAACTTTAGAATAAATCTGAATTTTATCATGTCTTAATGGAGAAGATTTCATGAATCTTGTTTAGGACATATAGTCATAGTCAATTTGGACTCGTGCTTTTTATGAGGAGAGATGAAATGGATAGTCTTTTAATGAAATTTCCCGAAGAGTTAATAGATCTATAAAGTTGGAAAAACTAGAGTAAGGTACCACGATGTATTTTGGTCAAATAGCGTGTGAACTAGAAATTGTAGAGGAGCGCCACATTCTTGGGAATGTGAGGCGATCTACTACATCCGAAATGAATATTCATAGTGCTAGGCACGTGAGTTATTGCACACGCGATAGATGACCAATATGCGAGAGAATGGCAGTTAGATGAGTTGTGAAGATTTAGAGAGTTTTTCTCATTGGTGATCGATATGATTATAAGAAGTAAGAATGAATAGCATGCAAAGTCCCATATTTTAGAAAGCATTAATACTTTTATAAACCGTTCTCTAGTAAATATTTTTGGTTTATTTACTTTGTAGTGTGATTCGGTTTGACCCATAAAATGTTTTTTTTAAGGACTTGTGCATTGTATTCTTCTGCTATTTATATGATCACTTGTTTTTGGGAATTCGTACAATATTAGAATTGGAATTTTACGCAAAGTACTACATTTATGATGATTAAATTTTTGGAAACGGAAGATGATTAGACGCTTGACGACCTTTTCGATTCTGTACCTTATATTATTTTATCATTTTTTTCGGTTTGTGTTTGCAGCAAAATTAAATGTGTGTGTTTTTTTTGGAAGGTAATATGCATGCATAGTAGATTGTATGACCCTACATAGATTAGCATAAGATATAGATTATATATCTATAATATTGTGGCCAATTTGAATGTGATAAACTAAATCGTGTAATTTAGGGAATAAATACAATAAGATTTAGTGTATTTTAAGAGTAAGAAGCTATTGAGACTAAAACATGAATCATGGTTGAACCTCGCCATAGTACTTATTTGCTCGACATACAAGATGTGAAGGCTTATCAAGCTAGAAGTTAAATTACTCGCATTATGTTGCGGAGTAACTTAAATAGTAGCCTCACATGTATGTTTTCAAAGTACAATATGATTTAAATAAAGTGGTTTACCTTTCAAAGTTTTTGGCTTGAAGGGCAAATTTAGTTTTATTTTGAGTATTAAAATTTTAGTTGGTATGGTATCAAGTTTTGAGTACTTATAAGATGCGCCAAAATTAGTGGCAACCTCCAATAAGGATATAAAACATGATACATCGACTAAACAATATAATCTCTTCTAATAGTTGAAATATATAAAATTAATTTGATGCATATCAATCACGTTATTTCGGTAGTAAAAGATGAGCGTTTAGGAAGGCGGCTTAGGCTTCTAGCAAATTTTATATGAAAGATTCTAACTTGAACAAAACTTTTAGTTTTGAGCATATTAGTAGAAATAGATATTTCCAAAAGGGGAAGAGAATCTAGTTATAGCCACTTAATCCTAGATTGAATATGCAAGAAGTTGAGGGATAACGAATTAAGGAAGGACAAAACTAAAATAACTTGTTACAGTTGTGACATGTTGGGTCTTTTCCACTCGTGAATGCATTGAGTTGAAAAGCATAAAACCCAAAACTCAAGAATTTGTTTGGTTATGCTAAAGTTTATGACTAGGTGTTTTCCTTCTAAATCTCATCCTTTATGGACGATGGATAAGTGAAGATATACCATCCAATAAGAAACTGTGAAGCAGAAGTTGAGTAAAGTTAGATTATTAAAAACAAGATGTATATATGTTTGAACAATTTTGGTGTTAAATACCTACAAACTGGGTTTGCATGGTAGCTTAAATATTTACTCCATGATGTTCTAATATAAACTTGAGATCTAACTGGGTTTTTTAGTGTCCGCGGTTCTCTTCATTAATTCAGGTTATCGTTAATAATCATGATGGTTAAATGAATATTATTTTAGCAAATTATATTCATATGGTACTCGATAGTTGTTTAATGGTTTTATAGTATTATACGTCAATGTGGACAGTTATAATTATAATTGTTTTAAAATCATTGCAATGGTGGTGATATTGATATTTTGGCCTGGTAAATCAAGTCTTGTTGGACTAGATAGATTGAGTATATCAGTCAAAGAGGACTAATTGGACTCATTTATCTAAAAGGTCTTGCAAATTATCTAGCAAGAAAAACAACTAGAAAACCATTTAGCAAGGAACTAGATCAGGAATTTCATTGCAACTAATTCATTAAAACATTTGTGATTGAATGAGTGTAATGGCTAGACATGAAATTTTCATATCAAGTTACATTCATTGATATCTTTAGACGTTTCGGTCATGTCCATTTGATTAGCCATGAATCGAAAGCATTAGATTGCATTAGATTGTTTGGTTGATGATCAAATTAGATAATAAACTTTTGAGTTTATAGAGTAAACCGAGTACGTAAATATCTTTCTGAACGGTTCAAGGAATTGTTTAGCAAGAAAAATATAGAAAGATAGTTAATTATTCCTAAGACTCTGCAGCAAATTAGTGTAGCAGAAAGAAGGAATAAAACACTATTGGAAATGGTTAAGTCTGTGATGGCATAAGTAAATTTTTAGTATCTTACTAGAAAATAGCTTAATTGATTGCTGCCTACTAAATCATGTTTAACTAGATCAGACACTTCCACACCTTATGAATTTTGGACAGGTAGTATGCCTGGTCTAAATAATCTACAACCCTGGGAGGATATAGGTTATGCTTATTATCCATCTCATAGAAATGAGAAATTGGATGCAAGAAAAGAATTGTGTCTTTGTTTGATACTTTATGCATTTCAAATGATTAAATAAATGATGGTGTATAATTAGATAGAAGTGTGACTGAATTATAATCGCAAGATGTCAATATTAGAGAATGAATTGCTTAGTAAAAGCGAGTTTGATATAGATATCTGATTTTAGGAATTGGATGATCTGTGTTAATACGCGAGTGGTAAATTAAAATCTAACTTGATCCTCCATTCCTAGTGGGAGTGGAATTTTAGATGGATCCTCCATCCCTAGTGTGAGTGGACGTCTACACCCTAGTGGGAGTAGAAATTTGCATGGATCTTTCATCCCTATTGGGAGTGAAACAGTTGTTAAATTAGCTACCGTGATAATTTACCAACTCGTCGAAGTAATCGTAAAATTATCCCATGACATCTTTCGGAGATTGAAAGGGAAGATTTAATGATTGCTTCATTGGACAGTGATAAGGCAAGGATTTTTGAATTGAGCCATTACTTCTATCTACTAAGTGAATATATGAATGAAAGCAATAGAAGAGGAGATGAAGTCTAGAAAAGTGATCATGTCTGGGACTTGAGTCACTTACCGCTTGGTCATTAAGCCATAGTGAACGTATGGGTTCCACATATCGTACGTAATGTGGAAAGTACTATTGAGATGTATAAGGCGCAATTGGTTGCAATTGAAGAAACTTATTCTTTGGAAGTAAAGTTTTCTTCCATACGCATTTTTCTAGCACTAGTCACATGAACCCAAAATTACATCAGTGGATGTAAATATTGTACTTCTCGATAGAGAACTAAAGGAAGAGATTTACATGGAATCCTATAAATTTTGTTTCAAAAGACTAAGAGCGCACAAGTGTGCTTGCTTTATTAATGTATGGTTTGAAATGATCCTCTAGAAAGTGGTATCTTTGATTTCGTCAATCTATAATGTCTTACAGATTTTTGATGACTAAAGATAGCCATGGTAAGTATAATAAAAAGGTTGAAGATAATTTTTATATTATCTATATATGTGGACTATATGTTTTGGCTAGAAATTATGAAGAGTTTGTAAAACTATAATGAAATGGTAGTTCTCAAATTTTATTGAGATTTTATATGAGCAAAGGGGCTTACGTATTAGGAGTGAGAGTTGATTCAAAATGAGCAATTTCAAGCTCATGGATACTCCTATTGTGAAATAACAAACTCTTAGCCTCAATAAGTACCCTGAAACTCTATAACATCAAGGAATTGATGACAAGTTCCTCATATTAGTACCATACAGAGTCTCATGTACATTGTGATATGTACGAAGTCTATCATTAGTTACGCTGTAAGATTGGTGAGTGGGCACCAATATAATCCTAGATTATAGCATTGAGATATTGTCAAGAGGATTATGACATATTTTGAAAGAATGGCTAACTACTTAGTATAAATTGTGATATGTACAAGGCCCAATAGAAATTATGCCATGAGATTGGTGAATGTATAACAATATAATCCTAGATTAATAGGGTTGTGACATAACTTTAATAGTAAAGAAATTACTATTTATGCTAGCATAATTACACATATAATGTAATATAAATATGTTGTCAGGTTGAGATTGGCATTCTTACACGTGCGGTCGCCTCAGTTGTTGAGATAGTAAGCTGAGATGAGACACATATATATTAGAGAATATGTAAGATATATTCTCGTGGAGCTAATGTATATGAATTTGTCGCCTTGACTGGGTCAAGATAAGGTTCACAACAAATATACAAATACTTTAGAACCAATCATGATAGACCCCACTATCGTTGATACCTGATCAAGCCAGATGTAAGATCTTAATGTGGCGCCAAAGAGAGGCGAGCTTTTAAGAACTCAGGTTAGTCACAAGAATTGTGACTAGACTAAGATATGTACAGTGAATAATATAAAGACATATGCATTCTTATTTAGAATGAAATTCACTGTAACACGCGTTTCATACCGTGTGCTCTATAAGTGACCGATATGGAAAATGAGAGAATGAATCCTTGCTTCCTCATTAAGTAAGTTCCATTGAAGTTTTACATAAACTTCAAATGGTGTCCTCATGACCATTCACTCTATCTTGAAGTGACAGGATAATGTTAGCACCTTTAGCGTGTTATTTCTATGACTATGATAATTTAGCCTATAGAGCATGTCTAAGGTAGTAGTTGTTCTGGAGACCGAGAGATAAAGATGGAATGAGAAGATTTAGTGAATTTTTTATATGACTTATGTATTCACTGACCGACCAATTGCATTTGGAGATACAATTGTGAATACATGAAATGTGATAAAGTCAAGCATAGCTTTTTCGTTGGATTAAGTATGTTTTGGACTGATTAAAAATTATAAAATTAAATCTAGGATACAATAATGAACAATGTTATCTCTTGTAAATAGAGAATTTACAATTGAGATTTGAGATTGTTAGCTCCCTTTTATATATATATATATATATATATATATTGATTGTTCATAAGTCACACGATACATTTACCCATATGAACACTTTGTTGAAAATAATGATGATAATACTTGTGTTTAAAGTCTCAAAGACTTCTCTGTATGTATCACATCCTATGACATTTTGGAGATGGCAGATGTTGATTAATAATGTTGCACCTATGATGGGCTTATGGTAACTAGATTACGTTGGCCCAACTTGTGCGAGTGGGAGATGTTAGTATATTTGGGTATAGGTTGGAGACCCGCAATACACTCAAGTGGGCCAAGATCACAAGCAATACATAAAGAGCCTAAAATCCATGTATACCAAGCCCAAGTCTATGAAATAACTGTCTAAGCAGTTGCATGAAGAGCAAAACTGCCTATGCAAAATATATATGCAATAACGTGCATATGTTCATGAGTGTGGTTGTGAAATTAGGCTAGATGTGTGCAATATGCATGAATTATGTGTAATACATGTGTGATGCATGAGAAGTCTAGCATTTGGTATGAGTGTGCAAGATATCAACGTAATTTGGTCTTAGGCAATATGGGGTATTGTCTGATGTATTGGGAACTTGTGTTCCAGTGTTTAGAGAGAACACATATATAGAGATAGAAATACAAGAAATAGATGTGGAGAAAATCATTGTAGAATTTTCTCCCATCTTCAATCAGAGTGTGGGTTTATGTATTGTGATCAGAGAGGACTTTCCGATCACGTGACCGTCCTCCGATCGGTGATTCAATCCCAGGTGTTTGATCCGCTTCCGCTGTAGAGATTCGGATTTTGTATGGTGAACGATAATGATCCAAATTTCGTTTATGTTTATTTGTTTATTTAGAATAATCTTCAGAAGTATTACATTATTTTGGGATTGGGGATAGGGCATGACTCGAACTCATAACCTCTTGTATGTAAAAAGAGGTGCTTACAATTGAGCGTATCTCATATTGTCCATGATTATGTAATTACTTGCATACGATTTTGATTATGTAATTGAAATAGAAATCGGAAAGAAAATTAGATTAATTTGGTTATAGATAATTTTCTAGATATAAAATAGCGGCACATTTTATTTATTTGTTTCACTACCTTCAACACAGAACGAAATTACATTTTGTTGAAAAAGTATCAAGTGCGAAATTTGTGTTATGTTACCTAGAATATTAGTTTTTGTGCTGGATTGGCCCCCCTTATATATATATATATATATATATATAATTAACTTGTAGATCGAAAAATTATATATACACATGTTTGTGTGGGTTGCAGGCGTCAACTTGTGGAGGCGCACGACTGCATGATGCATATTTAAGTCTGACGATGGTGGTGGCTGTTTTGCTCCAAATCTTGCCCGGATTTTAATTACACTTTTAGAAATTAAAATGAAACACTCAAGAAAAGAACGATATTCAAACGACATGACTATTTATAAAGACTAGACACATCTAAGACTTTTCGGATTTTGATTACTTATTTTAACTTGGATTAGGATATGTAAGTTAATTAAAATAACAATACACAATTCTAGAAAAATTAAACTTAATTTAATTCCTACAAAATTATATTTTAACAATCTAATTAAGCACATATTTAATCCGCTATTTGATAATAATTTTCAAAAATGAAGATACAATTTTAAATATATTTTCTTTTAAATAAATTGTCTTAATTTCATATCATAATTTTTCTCCAGCAGATATCTTAATTATTTTAGGGATATAATACAGTTATTGTAGTGAAGTAAACTTAAGATAAGATTTGATTTAATATTATGTCTATGTATTATATTTTGTGTGCAATAAGTTAAGAAATAGTGGTGAAAGCTTTCAACAGGAGTGTAGCTCAGCTGGTAGATGCATGGACGAGCTTAGGGTTTTGGTAAATGACTCTCAGGTCAGCGGCTCGAATTTTACCAATGACGAAAGCTTTCAAAAAAATATATGGTCCTAGATTAATAGATATTGTCAATAATTAAGAAACAATTAATAATTTTAACCCTTCACTCCTGTATTTATCTTCTTGACCTTTCAAATCCCACCCATGTTGTAGCTCATAAGGTATTCCGAAGTATACAATTCGAGATCAGGACAACCATGAAAAAACTGGATACTCTAGATAGATGGTTCTCTAAAGAACGTGGATTCTGCTAATTAATTCCTTTTTGATATTTTGTATCTATTATTAGATAGCAGAAATATTAAATTATACCTATAGAATGCAGTCGGTTTCATGAAATTTTATTAAATGTCTGATTTGGAGTATTAATTTAGAGAGGTTAGACTTTATAGGGTTAAAATTGAAACTAACCATATAATTAGTGAAGATTTTATACCCGACATTAGTGTTTTGATTGTTCTTACCAAACTTTTCACTAATGAGAAAAAAATACCTTTAATGATTCCTCAATTAAACACACCGCTCTTCTTCAATTAAGCACACCACATGTTTTCTAAAATTAAACACAATAGTTTTTTTTTTTTTTTTTTTTTTAATTTCTTTTCCAATTAAACATACCGCTCGATTTCATCAATTAAATACACTACTGTTCTTTTCAACCACTAAACACACCGGATTTAAGGGGGGCCCATAGGGCCATGGCCGGCCAAAGAAAAAAAATATCAAAAGTTTAAGTTTCAAAGATTTTTATAAGTATAATATATTCAAAAGTTATTGGGCGGGTCCCTATCGCTGTCATTCCTGCTAATTTTGATTTTACTAGACACAAACAAACACGTGAGTCTGTGAAGTTTGAAATTTGAATCATATTTTCAAGAGGTTTGTTATTTTCTTTTTTCTTTTTTCGTTCTTTTTTTTTTTTTTTTTGTTTCGTAACCGAGTTTACATTAAGTAGGTAGGTTACTTTTAAATAAAAAATATTATTATTATAATAAGTAAAAAAAGTATAATTTTATGTATTCCTTTCTAATTTAGAAGAGAAAATATATTCCTCTTAGGATTTGGTTTCTTAGATATCATGAATCAGTCTAACATATAGATATATATATATATATATATATATGTATATATATATACTTCTCTATTTTTTTTCTAATTTTTCACTTAAGCAATTTCATTCTTACCGCTACAATTGAATTCTTCTTATTCTTGAGTTCATCTATCCGAATAATTTCAGGTTCAAGATTATAAATTAATAAATATTTTAAGTTTTTTTTTTATATTTTTTTTTTATATTTGTTATTTTCTTAGGTTATTATTTATTAATATGATTTCTTTAATGAATTCTTCTTTCAATATATATATATATATATATGATTTTGCTACATTTATTATACTATTTTTTTATTTATATTAGTTCGATTTTTTTATTTACTTGATTTTTAGATCGACAATTGATGGATTTTTCAAAAAAATTAAAACCTTATAAGCCGGTTTATCTTCGTCAATATTTAATATTAATATTCTAGCTTTTGAAAATCAATTCACGGAATCTCCAACAAAGGATATTAACCAAGATAATAAATCTTTGGTGCGTGACCCAGGATTACATCGGTAAATATGGGATTATCACGTCAATGAACGTGATGAAATTCGTCAAGCTTATATTAAAGCCGGTCCATTCCAACCTATTCTTCATGATTATAAAAAATCTGGATGAGATTCTCATAAGCGCAGCTTCCAAATTTCTTGGTTTATATTATTTCCTACATGGTTAGAATATTCTTCTACAACAGATGCGGCTTATTGTTTACATTGCTTTCTCTTTAGTAAGCCGACTAGACACCTTACAGTGATTGCTTTCACGGTTGATGGATTGAAAAGTTGGAGAAAGTTGGGGATGTTAGAAAGTGTGCGTTTTTAATACATGTAGGAATTGAAAAAAATCATATGACCCCTCACAAGATTGCTGAGAGAGCATCTTCAGATTTAATGAATCAGTCTCAACATATAGAAAGAGTGGTTCAAAAGTACAATTCTCAAGAAATTTCAAACAATAGGTAAGGGTGTGCAAAAAACCGTCAAACCTAACCAAACCGACCAACCCAACCCATAAAGTTTGGGTTGGTTCGATTACAAATATAAAAATGGGTGGTTCGGTTTTGGGTTGAGTGAAATAATTCACCAACCCAACCCAAACCAAACCACATATTTTAGAAAGTAAAACTAAAATATAAAATCCATCTACGTTTTCTATTTAGTCCAGGATTTATAACTTTTACCAATAATTTTTACCGATTACTTTAAGCTTTTATAATTTATTTATTTGTTTTGATACAATTCTTCTTCTGATTGATTTATTAGGGTTTCAAAAGCATAGATGTTGTCAAATATGTCTTTAATAAGATTATATATACATGTATATATATAATTAATATTTGATGTTATGATTTTTTATTTATATATTTTTTATAATATAATATCAACAAAAAAAAATTTGAGTTCAAATCTAAACCGATAAACCAATCCAAACCAACCTGATCTTTGTTGGTTTGGTTTGAAAAATCACATTGGTTTGGTTTGGGTTGAAATATAGCCAAATCGATCCATATTGGTTTGGTTAGATATTGAGCTTCAGCCCAAACCAAACCGAAAACACACACCCCTAACAATAGGCTTAGAGTCAAAGCCTCAATTGAAGTTGGTCGATGGCTTGCATTTCAAGGTCGTGCTTTTAGAGATCACGATAAGAGTTCATCTTCAATCAATTCTGGAAATTTTCTTGAACTATTAGAATTATTGGCTTTAAACAATGAGAAGATTGAAGAACTTGTATTAGATAAGGCACCTAAAAAAGCCTGTTACACATCACCGGATATACAAAAAGAGATTCTACAAGTTTTTGCAATTAGAGTAAATAATGAAATTCGTAAGGAAATTGGAGATGCGAAGTTCTGTCTAATTGTTGATGAAGCTCGTGATGAGTCGAAGAAGGAACATATGGCTATAATTTTGAGATTTGTTAATCAATATGGTATTCTACGAGAGCGATTTTTTGGTGTTCTTCATGTCTCAGATACTACACCATTGACTTCAAAAAAAATCAATAGATTTTGTATTATCTAATCACAATTTAGATATTCAAAATATTCGAGGGCAAGGCTATGATAGTGCAAGTAATATATGTGGTGAGTGGAATGGGCTACAAGATTTGATTTCAAAGGATTGTCCATATGCTTATTATATTCATTGTTTGGCACACCAATTACAATCGGCACTAGTTGCAGCATCAAAAGAAGTTATTCCTATTCATCATTTTTTATACCAAGTTAACTTCTATTGTCAACATTGTCAGTGCTTCATGCAAGCGTAATGATGAGTTTAAACATGCTCAAGCTGCTGAGATTGCACATTTAATTACCATTAATGAGCTAAAGAGCGGGACCGGACTTAATCAAATTGGCACTTTGTAGAGAGCTGGTGATACTCGTTGGAGTTCTCACTATAAGTCATTTCCTAGCTTGATAAAAAGGTTTGGTGCAACATGTTCTGTTTTAATTAATATCATTGATGGAAGAACTACTATTTCTCAACGAGGAGAAGCCGACGCAGCTTATGAGGCAATGACTTCATTTGAATTTATCTTCATTTTGCATTTGGTTAATGATATCATGAAGATCACTAATCTACTTTGTCTAGCTTTACAACAAAAATCTCAAGACATTTTAAATACTATGCGTCTTGTTTCATTCACTAAAATACATATACAACAATTAAGGGATACTATATGGGATAAATTATTTGCTAAGATATGTTCATTTTGTGAGGCACGCAATATAGATGTTTTAGATATGAATGCCCGTTATGTTGCGAGACGAGATCGAGCTCGCCAACAACAAGAAAATTATACAATTGAGCAGTATTACCGGGTAGATATATTTTATATTGCAATTGATTCTCAATTACAAGAATTAAATAATCGCTTCAGTGAGCAGGCAGTTGAGATGCTAATTCTTAGTACAACTTTTGAACCTCGAGAAGGATATGAGTCTTTCAGAATTGATGATATTTACAAATTGGTAAACAAGTTTTATCCACATGACTTCGTTAATCATGAGAAGATGCAATTGAAAATGCAGCTTCAATATTATGAATATAATGCAATTCAAGATTCAGAATTCAGAAGTTTGTCAAATCTTTCTTCCTTGTGTCAATGGTTGGTAAGAACTAGAAAATCAACAATATACCCACTTGTTCACAGAATAATTGTGCTTCTGCTAACTCTTCCGGTGTCAACTACAACTACTGAGAGGTCATTTTCGGCTATGCGTATTGTCAAGACTAGGCGTCGTAATAAGATGGAAGATGACTTTCTTACAAACTCTTTGATCTTATATATTGAAAGGGAAATTGCAGAGAAACTTAATATAGACTCGATTATAGATGATTTTAGAGATTTAAAAGAGCAACGGGTTCCATTTTGAGTTATAAAGCCTTGTGTCTTTTTTATTTATTAATTTATTTGTTCTATCATTACATATTAGACTTGACGCTATTAAATTTGTTTTTTTTTTTTTAACTTAATATTTAAATATTAGTATATTTGTTTGGTGTTAATTTGAATATTTGTTTTTGTCTTGACCCCCCCAAAACTATAATCCTGGCTTCGCCCCTGCCTATAGAATACGGTTGGTTTCATGAAATTTTATTAAATGTCAGATTTGGGGTATTAATTTAGAGAGCTTAGACTGTATAGGGTTAAAATTGAAACTAACCATATAATTAGTGGAGATTTTATACCCGACATTAGTATTTTGATTGTTCTTACCAAACTTTCCACTAATGAGAAAAAAAATACCTTTAATGATTCGTCAATTAAAAACACCGGTCTTCTTCAATTAAACACACCATATGTTTTCTAAAATTAAGCACACCGTTTTCTTTTTCCAATTAAACACACCACTAGTTTTCATCAATTAAACACTATACCGTTCTTCTTCAATTAAACACACCCTCGGTTTTCATCAATTAAACACACCACCAATTTAAATTCTAAGTGTGTTTAATCTGGTGCATGGGTAAATTTTTCTTTTCAGTGGAAAGTTTGGTAAAAATAATAAAAACACTAATTCCAAGTAAAAATAGAAACCCCCTTAATTTTTGTTTAAAAAGTGACATTTCCTCATAAATATTTATTAAGTATAAATATGAATTCTTATTGTTATATTTGATTATTATCATTAAAAACGTCCATTTGAAGCACAATTACTTGTTGTGGAATCCATTAACTGTAATGGTCAAAATTAGACGTTAAAGCTCTATCCATATTTACAATAAAAGCCATAGGATATTTGCTCTATGAAAGTCTATGTGGGCATGTTAGTTAGGCTTGAAGTCGGGTTGACCCGTCATAATCCGGACCCATCAAGAAACAACCAAGGAACTTGGTCAGGCAGGAGCTTGCATTGACTCAATCATAGTACAACTAAGTTAGTGCAATCAACCAACAAGATAATTTCAAATATCTCGTCCCTCAAATCTTGGGGCATGATCTCTTGGAGATCTCGTACAAGTTAGACATTCTGGCAGCATTACATAATAGCTATAAATACCAGACCCTTCTTCAGATAAAGGGGTTGGCTCTTCTTTACAGAAACGATGTGCAATTTATCTTCTATTCTCTCTCTTGCTCTATCTCTTTAGACCACTTACGTAGCTGAAACTCAGCTCAAGCCCTTGCCTTGTTCTGATTCAAAAAGCTCAAAGGCTCTCCCAATCCTCTTAGCTCAGTCGACCCAACACGCACGCACCACCCCTATCGGTTTGTTTGTATCATTTATTCACTTTCTAACCTTGTACTACTACCAAATCCCAGGTACTAACTGATTTCATTGCCGATTTTCATCCTAACTCTCAATTGTAGGCAGAAAAGGAAATGCTTAGAATCGTTGGAGATTCGACACCAGATGTCTAGACAATTCAGTCAACGGGTCAAGTAACTCAAAAGGTAGCGGTTTTTGATTGGTACTACAATCGCCCAAAGGGGACCTAATCGAGCAGTCAATCCGATGCGTCTTTAAAACAACCAACAAAGAAGCTAAGTATGAAGCTCTGATTGCGGGCCTATCATTGTGTCGATCCATGTCGATCAAATGCATTAAGATATGTTGCAACTCTTCACTAGTGGTTCGACAACTATTGGGTACCTACGAAGCCAAAGATGCCAAGATGAAGGCATATCTAGATCTTGTTAAGAAACTTTAATCCACATTCGATCGATTTGACGTTGAGCAAGTACCTAGAGTCGACAATGCACATGTAGACGCAATGGCCAATCTAGGCTCGAACGTGCAAACTGAACAAAATGAAATGATCCGAATCATCTATCTCAAATGGCCAGCTGTTTGGAAGATAGGGGTCAAGCCAATCAAACTTGGTTCGACATGGATGACTCCTCTTGTTGACTATATTTTTCACAACGTGCTTCTTGCTGAACGGAATGAAGCTTGAAGACTACGAGCTAAAGCTGCCAAATTTAGTCTAATCGACAACATACTTTACAAAAGATCATTCACAGGACTATACATGCGTTGTGTCGACCGGATCGAAGCTAAGCTGGAACTATATGAACTTCATGGAGGGAGTTGTGGTAACCACGTCGGGGCTCGAAGCCTAGCAAACCGAGCCTTAACAGCAAGATATTACAAGTCCACTATGAGAATAGACTCAATCGACTACCTGATGCAACAAGTGTCAGCGTTTCAGTCAAATCATCCACCAACCACCTGGTCAGCTCAACTCAATCATTTAATCCTGGCCGTTCATGAAATGTGATTGGTAATCATGGGAAAATTGCCAACATCGACAAATAGGAAAGTGTACATGCTAGCCATAACGGATTACTTTACAAAATGGGTCAAAGCAGAGTCATATCAGAGTATCAAAGACATTAAAGTAATTAGTTTCATATGGAAGGACATTATATGTCGATTCGGGATACCTAAAGAAATTAACACCGACAATGGGTCCCAATTCATATCGTAACGATTTCCATGATTATTGCGATACATAGGGAATCAGGATGAGCTTCTCGACTTCTTGATACCCCCAAGCAAATGGGTAGGTTGAGTCGATAAATAAAACTGTTACCAGAAAATTGTTATCGGGATGAGTTTTCAAATAACAACTTTTAAAGGGACCACAATCGTGATAGAACATGGCCCGAAGGGGTATCGCGTAGCTCGATACCTATACAAAAACAAACTGAACACAATTGCGATTACAAGTAAGGAGAAAACAACGTATATCATATATATTTGTAAAAAGTGAAATACAACTCTTTAGTCAATTCACACTAGACATCAATGCCGTGGTGATTTGCGATCTATTCTATTAGAGGATTCTAACACCATTGGAGATGGTGAAATCGAATGAGTCGATAAGTAGAAAAAACTCTAGATCTCTCTTTCTCCAATTTCCCATCCTTGTCTCTGGACATGGTCGTCTTCTTTTATTCCCTCCCTCTTGCCAATCAAATCCCCCCAATTTAGACCAAATTGATTATTCGTGTTAAAGGGATTGACAGGCGTTAATGTGGGGTATTAATTTACGCGGGAATGCCTCCCTTCAATGACGTCATATTTTCGTTTATATTTGAAATGCGAATCAATTGATTTATTAGGTCTCTTTTATGACGTTTTCACTGGTGAAGGAGTCAACCCTTTCCTTCCACGTTGTTTGAAGGAGAATTCTAGTTTTGTACTTACGTAGTATTCTTCTTCTAATTTAATATTAGAACCTGGGTATAGCATTCTTATATGGTAGTTTATTCTTTTGACATTTTTGCTGCTTGGTAGAATGGTTCTAGGAGGGATCGGGGTTCCAGGATGGTACAATAGCGGAATACTAAGATTGTGCAGTAGTAGAACCCTTTGGACCTCGTAGTAGCGAGCTACCTGGATGAGGTAGTAGCAGTGTACCTGAATGTAGTAGCAGTGTACCAAGATGCAGTAGTGAGGTACCCAAATAGAATTGGTAGTGGTATAACTCAGATGTGGCAGAGGGTTATCCTGATGTGATAGTGGAGTACCCCGGAGTTTGTGATAGCAGGATCTTCTGTTTATTGTAATATCATGTTGTATTGGATATAGCCTCCTTTTTAAGGTAGCGGGATACTTCTTACGGTTTCCCTTACCTCTTATTTTAATGGAAAATTCTTTTTTGAACCCCTGCCAATTTTGGTGGTTAACAAAAACCATCATAGGGACTGTCAAGAGACAACTCGATCGAGCAAAAGGTTGTTAGGCTGATAGAATACCTAAAGTGTTATGATTGTTTCACACCACTCCAAGGACTTCCACCGGAGAAACACCTTTTTCACTCACGTATGAGGCTGAACCGGTTTTACCCATAGAGAACTGGATCCACACAGCGAGATACGACTTCCTAACATAGGAACAGAATAACAAGTTCCTCACCTATGAACTCTACTTACTTGACGAAAAGTGAGATAAAGATTATACCCGAGTCACAGCTTACCCGTAATAAATTGCTCGATTCTAAGAAAGAGATTGGGTGTTATGATGAGTCTTCTAGAATACTAAGGAACCAATGACTGGAAAACTAGGCCCGACATGGGAAGGATAGTATTGAATCACTAAGGTCAAAGGTCAAGGAGCTTATAAATTCAAGTGGATTATGGCCGCAACATTGGTAATAGTTGGAATGCCATACCTCTAAAGTTGTATTGTTTATAAACCTTTACTTTTCAATTTTTACTTATTATTTGCCATTTTTTATAAGACATTTTTGACACAATTCTGTGGAGGGCCGTTGCTAAAGCAACAACCAACCTTAACCCATGTTTATGTAGGTCCAGTCCGAAACAACATCTAGCATGTGGAACTCCTAGAAGACATGGGAAAACATGTGGGGAGTTGTCTTTCTTGTTGTGGAAGTTTTCGTTTCAGGAATACTTGTTTAGGAAAGACTAGTTAAATGGTTTCCAATTACTTATAGGAGTCTGATTCCTTAAAGAAAGATTTTTGTTTTGTTTTATTTTTCTTAATTTTCAAGTAATTAATTTCCTGAACTCACAAGAGTTATGAATTGGGTGGAAATCTATTTTCAAAATAAATTTTTATTTTTATTAAAAAAAAAAGAGTTTCCTAATTACACACGGAAACCTATGTTGATAAGGATTTTTCTCCAATAAGTTTTAATTAACAAGAATTGTTGATTAACTAATTAAAATTTTCTTCTATATAATTCATTAATTCACAAGAGTTGTGGATTAGATTGAATTATTAATTATTTTGGGAGTATGCGAATACAAGAAGATTCAAGTTTTTGTAATCTTTGTAATTTTTTTTTTTTTTTTTTAGGGATGACCATAGATAAGATTATTATTTATTTGTTTATTTAACATTTATTTTATTATTTGGATGATTATATGAATGCTATGCATAAAATAACAAGTCATATAGAATAGTGGGTGCAACTCATTTCTTTTATGCCATGACATGCATCAAATTGTTTATGTTTCTAAAGGCATCTAGAAAACTTGGTAAATCATTTGAGTGTAAGTCCACAAACGCCAAAAATTGAGTGGGAAAAGGTATAAGATACCTTTGGCCTCTCAAGTTGATCAAATAAGATGTTTCATTGATACTTCCCTAGGAGAACATATGAATGGAATCTTAGGAGATCTCGAAAAGCGATAGACTAGATATTGACTTGATCAAGATTATATTGCCCTAGGAAATAATTCTCGTAATAGAAAATTAAGGGTCAAAACTTTTGGTTATACACTCAATATGGATTTATTAATATCCTCCCTAGAGTTCTTGTTAATAAAGTTCATAAGGCTAAACTGACGATGATAATTAATATTGAATGTCGGATATTCAAGATATATTAATAATAAAAGATTTCAAATCCAATTAATAAATACAAAGTTGGAAACGAACTTGTCTAGGATAGTTCTGGCAAGGAAAGGCTTGATTCTTAAGTGGAGAATCGTGTCACACCTCCCTTTCCTGGGAACTATCGGATGTGCTGTTACCGATGAGCATTTATAAAAAAGATATATGAAATCTTCAACTAATAAACAAAACGTGTACTCCCTTAGGATGCATGTTGTTTATTGAGTTTGATCACTGTTGAATAATAATTATCATAAACTGTGGTATGCATTCAAGATACATTTATTATTCTAAAGAAAGTTATGAATGTTTTTGGTTATACGTAGTTTATTTGTTTTAACCAAAATGACTAAGTCATCCATATTTAACATCCTTAAAGATAACTATTTATATGGAAATAACTATGTACAATGAAACGTAAGATTGGCATTGTGCCACAAGCTGATGAACTCACTTGGGTGTTAGACACTCCATGCCCTCCCGCTCCTAATGAAAACACTACCGATGTAAAGAGAGAAGCATATATTAAGTGGCAAAGAAACAATGAAATGGCCAAGTGCTATATTTTGGCGACCATGAACAACATGTTGAAATATCAACATGAAAGAACTGGTACTACTGTTGAAATTATGCTATCTCTTAGAAAGAGATGTTTGATGTGAGGTTTAGGAATGCTAAGAGAGAAGCTGTAGTGGCTTTTATGAATCTTAGACAGAAACCTTGACAAGCCGTTAAGGATCATATGATGAATGATATAGCGGAGATCCAAGGCGCTAAGATAGATGGTAAAACACAGATCGACATGGTCATGAATTCATTGTCGGAATCCTTTGATCAATTCAAGTTAGATTGTACCTTTAATGATAAGGATTACAAACTAAAACTATCTCACTACTTAACACTGAATAAGATGAACCAAATTTCAAAGAGAATGAAATTATCTAAAGATGAAACTTACATGCGGCACTTGAGATTAGAACATATTAATCTAAATAGGATCAAAAATCCAAGAGCTTCCAACATGTGAATCTTGTTTAGAAGATAAGATGTCCAAAAGGATGTTTACGGCAAAAGGAGCAAGGGTCACTGAATGTCTAAGACTTATACATACATATGGATGTTATCTGATAACATTCAAGCAAGGGGATGATACAAGTACTTCATCACTTTCACAGATAATTTCTTGAGATTTGGATATGTGTATCTCATACAACAAAAGTTGGTTGCTTTTGAAATATTCAAAGCATTTAAAGCTGAAAATGAAAATCTACTTGAGAAACGCATTAAGATATTAAGGTCTAATCATGGTGGGGACTATCTCATTGGTGAGTTTCAACAATATCGTATAGACAATGGAATTCTACCTCAACTTTCTATGCCAGGAATGCCTCAACAAAATGGCATGGCAGAAAGAAGAAATAAAACTCTCTTGAATATGGTTAGATCTATGCTTAGCTATTCAATACTTCCAAATTCATTTTGCTGACATGCCTTACAAACAGCTATATACATCTTGAACAATGTACCGTCTAAATCTGTTCCTAAAGCACCATGTGAGTTGTGGAGTGAGCGAAAATCTATTCTACAACACATGAGGATATTTGAATGTCTAGCATGTGTCGAAAGGAAAGACAAAAAAGATGGAATCACGTTCAATGACGTGTTTGTTCGTTGGATATCTAAAAGGAACTAAGGGATATTATTTCTATAGCCCCTTGGATAATAAGGTATTTGCTTCAAAAAATGCAACCTTCTTAGAAGAGGACTATATGAATAAATTTATTTCCAATAGTAGAGTTATCTTGAATAAACTTCCAGGAAAGACAACTTAATAGAGTGTTTCATCTAATGAAACATAAACAATGCCAACGGATGATGTAATGCCATATGACAATCAACAACCATTATTTTCTAGATGTTATGGGAGAGTTGTAAGACATCTAGATAGATATATCGATCTTGGAGAATCCATTGAGAATCTCTCTGACGATATTGATCCTTATACGTATAAGGAAGCAATGGAGGATGTTGATGTTAGCCATTGGAAAAAGGATATGGAATCCAAGATAGAGT